>CM065369.1:1437500-1559865 GCA_033032245.1 Poecilia picta | reverse complement strand
GGTCACTGTTTCATTTATAATCAAAGCTGCTCCAATCAGATGGTCTCTAGTCTTGAGTTAAAGAAATTCAGTGTTTCGACTCTTGTACAGTTTTCTGGAAGTTTATACAATTTGAACTTTGACAAACTCACCTGGTTCATCTTCTTGTAAAAATCAGTTTAGTGACGCGATTGAGACGAGAGACTAGTGATGGAAAAGTTACTACAGAGTAAAGAGTCAACTAGTTGCTGCAACATCCAGTTCAGAGACAATCTGAGTCGTTGCTCCTCACATTGTTGGTGGTTTTTGTTTTCATGCAACATTTTCATCATTTTTCATTCAAACTGATTTACTGACCAACATCCTTCATGTTTAACTTTAAATTAATATGGAAGAAAATTAAGTTACTTTTGATCAAACACTGAAGATCAACCAGTTAATATCATCTATATTTTATCTCTACAGATCCACATGAACCAGATAGAAACTTGTTTCATACTTTCTGTCTGAGGGTCCAGGTTCAGTACTGAAGTCAAGAGGATCATCTTTGGACCAGTTACTCCTCACAGACGGACTGATGGGTCCTGATAATTTTGCTCTGTCCTTCTTTGATGCCGATCTTCCATCTTCTGGACTTCAGTCAGCCTGAGAAAGAAACCAGAACCAGTCAGTCCAGTGGTCCAGGTCCAGTAAGTGTCCTGTGAAGCAGAAACTGGTTCCCATCAGGAGTTCAGAGGATCAGAGGAACCTGATTCCAGCTCAACCTCAGAAACTAAACGTCTCTTAAAGGTTTTGTCTGGAATTGTGACATCAAACTTCTGGGTCTTTCAAACAGAAACAAGAAACTTCTGCCAGAAACAAAACAAGAAAACATGAACCAGTAGAATCACCAAGTCCTGGACTGGTTCCAGTCCGACTCCAGAACAGGGATTTCAACAGGTAACTTCTGATTGGAAGGACAGACGTCACCTGTGTTCAACCACCAGGTTCAATCCTATCTAACATCTGTGTTCCTGCTGGGTCAGGCTACAACAGAGTAATCAGATTACTTACCATGACTAAATGATATAGCTCTACATTATGATGTCACCAGGTGACCTTTGACCCCATCCAATCACTGAACAGATGCTTAGAACAGATAAATGTGTGGATGTGCCAAAACGTTATCCAGCTGAACAACAACAAAACTGAAGTTATTATCTTTGTTCCTTAAGAGGAGCAATCTAGAGTTACAGATCTAGAGTTACAGATCTAGAGTTACAGATCTAGAGTTAAAGATATAGAATCAATGCACAGCTTCAGTTATTACAACTGAAAACCAGCAATCAGGCAGAAACCTGGGAGTAGTGATGGACTCTGACCTGAACCTTCAGAGCCACATTAAGACAGTCACAAAGTCGACCTTCTATCTATGTGTTTATCTTTAGCTGCATTGATTCCTGCAGCAGCGTCTTCACAGGTCTGACTAATAAATCAAACAGCTGCACCAGATCCAGAAGCTGCTGCTGCTGTTCTGACTAAAACCAGGAAGATGGAGACATAACACCAGTTTTAAAGTCCCTCCACCTGTAGCTCAGAGAATAGACTTTAAAATACTGTTGTTAGTTTATAAATCACTGAACGGTTTAGCACCACAATACATTAAAGATCTGCTATTGCTGTACCGACCGTCTGGACCCTCAGATCTTCTGGTTCTGGTTCTGTTCTGCATCCAGAACCAGAACCAAACATGGAGAAGCAGCTTTCAGCTTCTATGCACCACAAATCTGGAACAAACTTCCAGAAAACTGTAAAACTGACATCCTTTAAATCTAGACTAAAAGCCTTTAGCCTGTTTATGGGTTTGATTTATAATAACTGAAAAAATAAATTTACTTTGTTCTGGATTATAACTTTTCATCTCTATTTTTCCACTGTAATGTTGCTTTTTAATTTATTATGTAAAACTTTAAACTGCCCTGTTGCTGTAATGTCTTTTGCTAATAAACTTGATAACTTTGACTTGTCCACTCCTCCATGATGCCGTTTTCAGGTCAGAATCGGATCCGGTTCCAGGTCTGTAGAAAAGCCCAGACTGAGGTCAGATGTAGTGAATGAAGGAGTGAACATTTCCTATGAAGCAGTGAATGTTGGTCCTGACCACAGCGGCTTGTTGCCACGTCAGAGGAACCAAACTGGACCAGTTAACCCAGAACCAGCTGCACTTCAGCAGTTTGTATCTGAGAGGCTGAAGCTGCTGGAACCTTCTGACCACATTTCCTTAAAGCTGAAAAACAAGTTAATAAAAATTATTTATAAGTGTTAAAGCAGGAGCAAAAGGTTCCCAAGAGACATTTCACTGTTGCTGCATCGTTTCTGCCAGCAGGTCTGATTAGAAACTTGGATTCTCTAATGGCAACAACAAGAAGATACAAATGAAACCTGTTGATGTTGTTTTACAATCTGGATTAAGATTAATGTTTCTTCAGCTGATATAAATATTTGATTCATCAATCCCCAAAAAAACTTTTACATGTTGAATTTATTACTCCAGCATCACAAAATGGTTGAACTTTATAACATTAATAAAATTAAGCTGCATTTTAACATGTCATATGCAGCAGAAAGTGATCAGTTAACTTTGGTTAATTAAAGTGAATTTATGATTTAGCAAGGAAATAATATGTCCACATATTACCAGGATGGTAAAAATGGCTTCTTAAGAACTGATGTCATTATTTGAAAAGGTTTTCTGTGGAAGAAAGTTATGTTTGTCTGATTTTAGTTTTATCATCTGAAACAAAGTGTAGAACCAGAGCAGCAACATAATATCTAACCGCCTCATGATCTCAGACGTAAAGAACTACAAACATGTCCGTTCATGTTCTGACTCTGTTCACTGATCAGTTTTATGGTCCAGTTGGAACCGAAACCTCACAGTAACCTTTGTTTTAACAGATATCAGAGTAACTTTGGTCGCCACAGAACCAGAAACAATCATTAGAAACACATTTATTGCTGCTGACACCAAACGCTGTAAACAGGAAGTTACTCTGGAACCAAAACCTGTCAGAGAGTCAAACAGTTCTGACTCTTTTCTCTTCAGAGAGAGAAAAACTCACTGAGCTGCAGTGAAGTTTTAGTAAAAAGTGATTTTACCTTCAACTCTGATAGACTTGATTTAATTCTCTGGTTCTTCAGAGCTTCTCTTCTCTTCCTGCTACCTGTCAAACATAAACTCCTCCCTTCTTCATTTACAGGAAGTCACCTGAGTTTCTCTACCAGCCATGATGCGTTCAAGGACCTTCAGTAACATTCAGGACATATTTAGCTTCATGGAGCCATGATGTTGTTGATCCACAGGGTGATATTTTCTGGAATGTTAGTTAAATATCTGTGACGTGTTTCAGACACATTAAACAAAAGTCCATCCAGAACCAGCCAGTTCCAGTTGCTGAGGCGAACTGGGAGCAGCAGGTGATGCAGCAGCTCTGCAGCAAATCTGGTTTCCACAGCAACCCGATCATCTGACCAGGTTTGATGATGAAACCAGTTGGTTCCAGTCAGACCAGTCAGACAGGCCACCAGTCTGACGCAGTTCAGCTAAACATGAGGAATAAAGTTATTTTTCATATTCCCTGAAGAGGTTTGCATACAAAAATGTAATTTTGACCAGTGAAAACTAAATTATAGAAATCTTAAAAGCAAATAACGACTAGACAAAACTAAATTAAGGATATGTTGAATCCCCGCCCCTTTCACACTTCAGACCAATCACTGCTCATCAGTCTGACGTCAAACCAGGTGACGATCCGGTTCTTAACACCAACAAAACAAAGACAATAGTTGTGGATTTCACCAGCCTCCTAAACATGGTGAGGAAACGGAGGATGTTGACAAAATCACACTCCTAAAACCTGAGATAAATCATTGGCTCCTCCCACCTGGTGAGGAAAGGAGAAACTTTTCCTCCTATTAACTCAGAAAATCTAAACTTCCACCTCCTGCAGGAGATCAGGAGGAAGAATCCTGAGCTGCTGCTTTTTGTTAAAACTAAAACCGAAACGGATCAGATTCTGGTGCAGTTTAACCAGTTTACATTCCTGACTCAGTCAGGAGGATCTAGAAAAACTATAATGAACTTTTCATCTGTAACAAATACATTCTAAAATAGCGGTTCTCAACATGGGGTGCCGCCCCCCAGGGGGCGTCCAGAGGACGGCAGGGGGCGCTGGCGGACATCTTTATAAAAGGGGGGAGCGGGGATTGCTTAGGGGGGCGTTTGGTCGAAGGTGAACTTTACACCTTAAATCTAATGTTAAAATTTAGCCAAAACTTTAAACACCTTTTCGTAAATTGTTAGAACTTTGTGCCTGACAGAGAAGATCTGGGATCATTTACCACATCCTGACTCATAATAACCTCACAATAATGCAGAATAAAACCTAAAGATTCATTTTCATTTAACCCTTTGCGCCCCGCTGGGTTCAGCAGCAGCTGACAGGAAGCGGCGCTGAGCGTTTCTCCACCTGCGGGGCTGTCCCACTATCTGCCTGATGATAAGTAAAAACTCTCATTCACGTTTAGTTTTAGCAGCTGCAGCTGAAGGAAACGTTGATAACGTTAATAATATCTGACCTGAAAAGAGTCGGTTACAGTGAAAAACTGGATCCAAAGCCTCAGGATGTTCGCCACAGGCGTTGTCATGGTTACTGAACAACGTAAACCATTTTAAAGTGAGAAAGTCTGAGACTCATTTACTGACATTAAACCTCCATCAGGACCAGATATGTGGAACAAACAGGTTTTAATATGAATATTATCCTTCAGTTTGAGGCGATTGGAGCTTCATCCTGCTGGTCAGACAGACGAGGAGATGGTTTAACATTTTACACAGCGACATCATAACTGCTGCAGAGTTTGATGAGTTTGAAGCTCCGAGGTGTTTCAGTTTGATCTGCTGACTCAGCAGGTGGAGCGCGGAGGTTGGTGACCTCCAGCATCGGGGTCAGAGGTCCTGAACCTCTGGAGCTCATGGATATCATACATGATGTGTTCATGTCTAAGCTGGAGCTACATCCCGCATCATCTCCTCACAGGGTCAGTCACCACGTTCACTGGATCCATTCTGCCCCCTGCAGGCCGCAGTGGTCATTACAGGCACAGAATCATGAAACCTGAAACAGATGCTAAATATTCCTCAGAATGTAAATAAATATAAGACATGAATCAACAGATAGGTAGTATCTATAATTTTGTGGCAACATAATTATGAATAGCAATTTATTAACTGAGGAAACCTTCTAAGACTCTTTGCTCTAACTTCATCCGACCCGGATCACTTTTCTCAAAAACAGAAGCCAAAATAAGAAGGAAACCTCACCGGTTTCAGAGAATCTCCGCAGTGGAGACAAACCGTCGGTCCAATGTGACATCAGTAAGAAAGTCCTGAGATCCAAGTCGTACCTGAAGGTCCATCAGAGACGACACACCGGCGAGAGTCTGATAGCCTGAAGTCATTGTGATAAAAGATTTGATCAGATGTACTATCTGAAACATTATGAGCGGAGCAGAAGCTTTACTTCTGCAAAACATGTGGAAGGAGCTTCAGCTGCTCCACTGAGTTCAGGTGAAGATCCACAACCATGAGAAACCTGCAGGAAACGCTTCAGGGAGACGTCCAAGCTGAAATGGCACCAGAGGAGCCACACAGGGGAGGAGCCACATGTTGAGAAGGTTTCACGGCTAACAGTCATTTAGAGGAGCTGGGTTTTCCTGTGAGACCTGAGGGCTTTGGTTCTGGGACTGGAACCAGACCAGGATCCACACCTGGGAGGAGCCATAGGTTCAAAGGTCCTTCACACCTGCTCGTCCACATGAGCAGGAGGAAAGGTCGTGACCTCCTCTGCTCTGCTGACCAAACCACTGGAAACGTCCATGAAGTCGTGGCAGCATGTGGTCAGGACACATCTCATCTCCATGAAGTGGTGACTCTTCATCCAAAAGTATTCACACCCTGGAAGGAACCACTGGAAATGGTTCTGAGTTATAAACTCATCAACTGATTCGGACCAAAGTGAACGAACTACAGGTGAGACCTTAACGAGATCCAAAGGTCAGGAGTTCACTCCAGCTGTCGCTGTGTTGTACGTTGCAAGGCGGCCATATTGGATTTTGAGATCAGTGTCGGTGACGAACCTCTTCTGGACCTTCCTGTCAATGTTCTGGTCGTTCTTTGTTTCTACAAAACAACAAGGTGAAGCCGTTTCCCAGGCTGAGAAAGTCCAGTTCAGGTTTTCATCCTGTGGTTAAAACAATTCAGTCTTTAATGACTTTTATTAGACAGACAGAAATTACATGGAGTTCCCCAAGGCTCACACCTGGGACCCCTTCTATATAAAGTCTGCATGCTTGCAAGGTTAGTTGCCATGACAACCCAGATGATGCACAGCTCTCCATTACTGTCTCCAGGATCAGCTCAGTTCTTTCAGAACAGATTGTTCTGCTACCATCTAGTGGCCAATGCAGAATAATTCAGGTTAAATGATGGAATATTAGGTTCACTTACAGGAGGAAAAACTTTTTCTTTTGTCTGGTTGAACAAAGAGTAGAGATTAGACTATTTAGATTAAAAAGACAAAGTTGAATCACTGATATTAAAGTTGAACTATTAGGAAAACACTCAGAGGGACAAAGAGACATTTGATGAAAACACCAAACATGTTGATCAGGTTTCAGATGCTGAGATTTAAACATCAAGCAGCATCATTATGTCATTTCCACTCTTTCTTCTTTACTTAGTCAGGACAGCCACATGTAACCATGACAACAAGATATCATTTTCAGAACCAGGAGGATCTGAAAATCAGATGTTACCTGAACTTTGACCCCAGTTACTAGAGGAACTTAACAGGAAGCTTCATGGATGCATGAAGAGAAGAGATCAGATGAGGTCAGATCAGGTCAGACTTTTAGAGGCGCTGCAGAAGCAAAGGAGCTGGATCAGCTGATGGAGCCGTTCAGGACTAGTTACTGTGGAACATCGTCTGCTGCCTTTCAGATAAATAAGGACTTTTTATCTGAATTCGTTTTTTCTCACTCAGTTCATAAAGGAAGGTGAGTTTGAAGTTATTCTTATAAAGATGAAAACAAACTTTTTCTTATTAAAAATGTAAAAAATTTATTTGGCCGAAACGTCATTAAAAACAAAAAAACTAAGGATATGTTGAATTGTAATTTTGACTAGTCAAAATTCCTATTAATATCTCTAAATGAATTATGAACAGTTAAAACCAACATGATGGGAAAAATTATCTCAGGTCACTTTCTCCTTATTCAGACCAACAGATTAGATTAGATTAGATTAGATTAGATTAGATTAGATTAATTCATCTTTACATCATAAAATGTTTATATAATAACTAAAACGTGAATTGTAGTTTTATTTGCGTGACTTTCATCATTTCTTGTTAAACGTTTCCCGGTTCCGTCCAGCAGTTGTTCCTCAGAGATGCTGTGGTCAGAACCGACGGTTCGGCGCCAGCAGCAGGAATCTGCGTTGCTGTCTGATCCATCCCATAATGAACCCAGCAGGTCTCCATGGCGACGGCGGCCCGTTTGGGGCCAACTGGACCGGATCTGCAGCAGATTCAGACGGTTTCAGCGATTCATCATCCTGAGCAGCGGCTCCTCTGGGCGGTGAGTTTAGCCCCTGTGGTGTTACAGACACAGAAAAGATGAAGCTCTAGATTTAAGGTTGCAACACACTTTTGGTTTGATTATGTTCCTGTGTGTTGGAGGCTGTTTGGTTGGAAATGTGAAGATAAAAGCAATATAACAAATCGCCATTGGTGGCGCTGTTGTTGTGCACTAGAGAGGTGAACTGATCCGGTGCAGAAGAAGACGATGTTCCCGGTTCCTGAATAAACGTTGCCATGTGCTTATCTCCAGTTATCTGCTTGGATATGATTTTATTTGACCTCGTGTATCATACACAACAGAACTTTGGCGACCCAGATGGGATATTCAAGCTGGACGGCACAGAGTCTGCAGTCGGAGCGGCTCCATAGAGGCAACATGGGACGGTGAAAGCCGAGCGAAAGGACCGCCGAACCGAACCCGAGATACAAGATGGCGTCTGGAAAGCAGGAAGATTTTCACTTCGAGGAAAGTGAAGAAAGTTTCGACAACTACCGCGAGCGGCTCGAACAGTATTTTGCTGCAAACGACTTGGACACTAAAGATGAGAAACTAAGTCTGTGTTTCTCACGGTGGTGGGAAAAGATCCCATAGTTGCTGATGGATCTGAGCTCCGGATTAACCGACAGAGAAAAGATACGAGGAGTTGGTGGATTTGCTACAGAGGCATCATGTACCAAAGACAAACTTTATTGCAGAAAGGTGCAAGTTTCACGGAAGAAACCAAAAAGACAACGAAACAATCAGTGAGTTCGTGGCTAGTTTACGAAAATTAGCAGCTCCGTGTAAATTTGGGACTTTCTTAGATGAAGCACTGCGTGATAGATTCGTCTGTGGGGTAAAAAGCTGAGAGATCAGCTGCTGAGCTCCGCGCACACAAAAGACTTGACGCTGCCGCTGGCGGTAGAAATGGCGCAGTCCTTTGCGGTAACTAAGGACAGCGCACAGCAGTTTGCACAGAAAGAATTCAAAGCTCATGTAGTGGAAAGGAAAACTAAGACAAAGTACCGCGAAGCTGAGAAACATGCAGCTACCGGGAAACCCTGTTATCGTTGTGGTGGAAAAAGTCCCAACCCGAATGACTGCAGGTTTAAAGACAGTGAGTGTTACGAGTGTAAGAAAAAGGGACACATAGCCAAAGCCTGTCGCACACGCAAAGAAGGAGGCCGTTCAGTCCGACCAAGGGAACCAGGCATCTGGATGTGAAGAGGCGACCCAGCGCTCTGAAGCAGCAGGATGTCTGCAGCTGCCCGGTCCGCAGCACCAGCCTGAAGCTGCGCCCCAACATGCAGACCCAGGCAACAGGCCCGAGTTTAAAGGGGATCCAGACGACACCCTACTGTCACATCGAGTCAGAGAAGACAGAGCAGCCAGTGATGTTGTGGTTCAGTGCAAGATGGAAGCTGCACCGAACTCTGACACTGTTCCAGATCTGACATTGGACAGTCCAGATTTAGGTCTGTTTGAAATGAACACAGGTAATGGTGACATTGTAAAACCGTATTATGTGTATGTCAGTGTAAATGGTTCAAGAGTGAAAATGGAACTAGACACTGGTGCTGCAGTGTCGGTGATATCTGAAAGTCTGTATAAGCGCAGATTTAAATCAGTCAAACTTAGTCCAGCAAATTGTGTACTTAAAACGTACAGCCAAGAGTCATTACAGCTGATGGGTAAGTTTGTGGCAAAAGTAAAATGTCAAGAAACCACTAAAAAACTAGAACTACTAGTAGTAAAAGGAAGAGGCCCTGCTTTGATGGGTAGAGACTGGATTAGTCAGTTGAAGCTCGACTGGTCACAAGTGAATCGAGTGGCTCCAGAAACAGTGGAAGATGTATGTGCTCAGTACGCATCAGTGTTCAACCCTGAGCTGGGCAAGTTGAAGGGAATTGAAGCCAAGCTACATGTTGCTCCAGAAGCAGTGCCAAAGTTTCATAAACCAAGAAATGTTCCATATGCATTAAGAGAAGCTGTGGAAAAGGAACTGACTAAATTGGAGGCAGAAGGAGTTATTTCACCCACTAGATACAGTGAGTGGTGTTGGGAACGGAAATCCCAATCGATGAATCATAATTTGTATTGACACAGGAGCATAAAATCAGCCAAGAAAAGATTCAGACTTATTTTATTCACTTTCAGCGCTGAAAGGAGACGCATTTACCATCACATCCGAGAAGAGTTTCTGAAAAAGTCTGAAGAGAAGGAGGAGGGCAGCTGATTATATGAACTGAAGACACTCCCTGAAATCTCACCATGTCTCTGTGTCCTTGATAAGTTTCTGTTTTGTGAGAAATGGACCTTAGAGTCTAACAGGATCTAAAATGTAACTCTTTACTATGGGCCCTTTGTCTAACAGCGTGTGACTCGTTCTCCACCTGGTAAAGCGTCTCAACATTCCCCCTGTTGGGCTCTAAAAGAGCCCAAAAAGGAAACTGTAAACCCTAGAGTGGACACTGTCCCTTCCGGAAAACATCCCCCGAGGCTTTTACAGATGTTGATATACAAAACATCATTTCAAGTATTGATGTTGTCTTTCATTCATGTCATTTCATTTTTGGGGGTAAAAATGGACAGGGCACCCCTACGCCTCTTAGGCGGTGCATCGAAATCACAATGTCCCTCTTACAGTCTAATGGAGAACATATAAAGAAATAAAATTGTTAAAAAATGTTAGTGTTAAATTTGGAGGAACATAAGTCAACCCACCATGGCATGACTGTTTTGTGGAAGAAAATATTCATTTGAAGTTTTGTCAGAGCTTTGTCATCTGTAATTACACATCAGTCATGCAATGAGACCATAATACTTTCTGGACCCAAATATTTTAATTATTACCTTTATGTTAAATAAAAATACCTTGTTATTTATTTATAATTTCAGTTTGTTACCGCAGGTCAACGTCATGCCATAGATGGGTAATGAACAATAAAAGAGCAAAATCCAAAAAAGTTTTTTTTTTTAGTAATACAAATTAAAAAGAATAAATGTTACATTTATGAGAATATGATCTGGGTGAAGTGTTAGGAGGATATAATGTTTGTCTTTAAAGTAAAAAGTATTCAAATTTTATTCTTCAAGTTGTTAGTTAACGAAACTGTAAATTGGATAAAATGGTAGGATGATATTTCAAAACTTAATAAGATGCAAAGAGGAATAAAGTGTTGGGTTAATATTTTAAAATGAATAGAATGTAAATGAGTAAGAGTTACTAAAATGCAAAGTCAATAAAATGTTAGGTAGTGTGCAAGATTTAATAAACCCAAAATGAATGAAGTAATGAATAAATGTGAGATGGTACTTAAAATAGACAATCCAGACAAAGAAATGTTCAGATATTACTTTTGAAGTTAATAAGTCATGAATCAATGAATTGTTAAGACAATAGTGAAGAAGTTAATACGCTATGAAAGGATGCAAAATTAACAGATAACAAGAAATGTTAAGGACACAGAATATAAAACAAGCACATTTTGAATTTGCAAACCAATTAAGTAACTTAACATTACAGGCAGTACAATCAGAATCTAATGATATTATGAAACTAACATTATTAAATGTTTAAAATTCTGTATAAGTAAAATGTAATGGTACTAGTAAAGTCAAATGCTTATGTAACCTAAAAATGCAGTAAGATTGAATAGTAACGAGATCAATAAACTGGAATTAGATCCGTATTTGCTATAGCAAGACCTATCAATGTCAAATCAGTTTCTGCGTGTGTCCAGATGTTGAGCCGGCACAGCAGATGTGAAACACCGACAGGCCTGTGAGGCTTCAGTGGCGTTTCAGCTGTAAATCGGTCCACCAATCGTGGAAGGTGCTCACAGTCTCACATCCTGGCTCACCCAGAAAGGATTGGACTTCATTCTGCAACAGAAAGATCACAGCATAAAGCAAAATCAATGGATTATATAAAGAACATTAAAGTGAAGGATAAATACCATCTTTATACTAGATACTACTGTATTACTGCCCTTATAGTCTAGAAAGCCGGAGCTCTTTCGGTTCCAGGAACCATCTGATGGGCAGGTGGGGTTCAGTCGGTACCACTGATCTTCTCTATGTTGGAGGTGATGCACTGAACAGCCGAGGACCTCAGGCAGGAAGCAGCAGCATCCACAGGTGATGAGGAGGGAAGATTCTTTAAGATTGTGCATCATCATAATGTTTTTTTAAAAGGCTGCTCCCTGAAGCTGAAGATCAAGCTTTTTTCTTTTTTACTAAGCCAATAGAGGATCAATATATCAATAGCATCTGTTATTTAAGCTCTCCTCTTAATAATAGTTAAAGAAATGCTCAAATCAAATAACATTTTAACCTTCAAAAATAGCATTGTTTGTTGTAAGTGTTGGTATATTCATAGGATCAGACAAAATCAGAAACCAAAAAATCATGTAAAGGATCAGATTATAAAATCAATGTGCAAAACTGCCCACAATCATGTTTTATCAAAGAAATATAATTAGTAATGAATTATCCCCAATAGAAACTTTCCTAAAAATCTTAGACCATATATAAATCCTTTGCTTTTGTTATTTTAATTAAATTCAATTAAATAGTCCTCATTCAACAAGAAGTAACCCACTATACTAAAAGCTTGTAAAGCTGAAAATCATTAGTGTGAAAAGTCAATAATATGTGTCAAACTAAGATCCCTTGTAATATATTCCATTCATAAAAGACAACCCTGTTTTGTCTCAAACCAAAAACTGTAAATGAAGATTATGAAAACTGTTTAGGCATTATTACCTTGGATCAACAGTTACACATAGCACTATGTTCCTTTTTAAAACTCTGTCAATCCTTTTGACCCGCTTTAAGCAGTTCCATAATAGCTCATTTGTAAATCCCAATTTAGTTTGAATCCTCCAATTTTCTTCTCATTTTAAAACCTCATATAATGATTAGCCTTTTTTTTACAAGAATAAAGTTAAATATGGATTTAAATTATGGATTTTTCATGGTTTTAAATCTCAAAAGTTTAACACTTTTAACCTTTGAAAAATCTGTTTTTTTGGAAAACCCATCTGTAAAAGATTTATTTAATTGAATTTCCCTCTTTTATAGTGTTCATCATGTTTGTCAATATTTTTGGCAGTTTTGGGGAGAAATTTGATACAACTAGATTTATTAAATTATAGAATTTTCAGGTTAGACCTTTCTGCATGACTTGATTAAACAATTTATTTTAAATTATAGCAAGAGAGAAGTAGCAATCAAACAACCCCTTCCCTGTTTTAAGAAACTCTGTTTTGTAGAAATCTATTTGACATATGACATCATTGTTAATTTTAATGTATTTAATTCAGAATATTCAGTATAACTTTAGAAACTCATGCAAATAGTTTAAAACATTTGTGAATTTTTGATGTAATTTCTTTTATATTTTGCTGAAACCCAAAATTAAAAAAATTCTCAATAAATTAGATTTTATTCTGAATTATAATTTGTAGATTAGAGTAATTCCATGCATCTCCCCCTGTTTCTGTATCAAAACACTGTTTAGCGTTTCGGTACAGAAACTCCTCAGAAACTCATGCAAGTTAGACCAAATTTTCTTTCATTGTTAGCAATAAAAGTTTTTAGCAATGAAACAGTTGGATGTAATTTAAACAGGGTGTTTATTACACCTCAGAGAAAGAATTGAAGTAATTTGAGCCATCTAGAACTTAGACTATTCTATGTTCTGTAGTTAAAGTGTGGTTAGTTAGGCTTTTGTAAATCAGGAAATTAACCATTTTACCGTACTTTTATCCGTTTTCAATTGTTTTCATGCTGGAGGAGAGAAAAACATTAGCCAGTTGTGGGACAAACAGTTATAATCATTCAAGCAAACAAAATATTTGTGTAAAGTGCAGAGAGTCCTAACATCCTGCTGCATCGAGCCTATTCAGTACTGTTGAACTTATCCAGGGGGTCAAATATCAGAGGTCAGAGTGCAAAGGCAGTAGATCATGGATGTGTTGTAAATAAACTAAGGTGAGAAAAAGTGGCATCACATAATTCGAAAATTCAAGTAAAACCATTAAAAGTTAAAGTTTTGTTGGCAGCCATTTTGTCTCCAACCTGTAGACTGAGGGAAATTCCAGGCCCAACCAGGACAACAGACAAGCAGGACGGCCTCTGAGTCTCATCCTGACTTTACATGTGATGGTCCGTTTGCCCCATCAGAAACTGTCCAGGGCAGCATTCAGTCCTGCTGTGTAGAAAAATCTGGACAAAGTATGTGGCCCCCCTGGACAGAGCGAGGGGGAGACGGAGAGATACAGCAGATGAGTCTTTGTTTTCAAACCTGCGTCTCACGGTGGGCAGAAGCTGGTGGTCTTTTCTGCCATAAGAGACCCTCAGAAATGACGGCTGGGTCTCGTCCTTTAACCAGGTGTTTCCTCAGAGGTCAGATCCTGTAAGCTGCAATCCGCCTTCAGGTGACAACAGGAAAAATCAATCCAACCTCACTGACCTCTGTAGAAGGTGTAAGATTCGTCCAGTAGGTCTTTGCTCTCAAACAGCAGTCCAGCAGAAGACGGCACAATTCATATGTGTAGAAAGTGCAAATGTCCAAGTCAGCGCAGCTAAGAACAGTGGGGCCTGAAACCTTCTCTCCACACCTCCTCGCACGGCCCTGAACCTGCAAAACCTGGGTCCCTACGGTCCCCGTCAGACTACAGGACTACTGGAGTAAAACACAAAGTTAATTAAGAAAAAAACAGAGTATGCCACCTTTTGCTCACATAATTATAAATTAAAAGTCTTTTCTGCAGCTTGTAATGTAGAGAAGAGTTGCCTCTCTTTGTCTCTTTCCAGCCAGGCTCAGGGTCACTGGAGCAGCTCAGATAAGATCCACTGCCTCAGTTTCTGAGCTCCAAAGAGAAAAAAAAATAGAAATGTGTTAAGATGATTCAACCTCAGATGTTTAGAATTAACCGAATGTGGAATCGACTCCTCTCAAAATTTAAACTCTAAGAAATTATAAAAAATTTAGACAAAATTTTGTATTTCCAGCTTCATACACTTTTTATAAATTGGTTATTCAAATTGCATATGTAAAATAATTACTTCACTAGTGTCCAATTTTACACAAATGTGATAATGCAACGCTTCAAAACAACCAGTGAAATTTTCTTAATACATTAAGCCAAAAGAAAACTGTAATCAAACATTTTTCACACTATTAATAGAGATGTTACCTTTATCCTGAATTTTTTAAAGCCGCTTCTATTGTTTTATTAATATTTTATTGAATTCAAAATTTTTTTCGCATTTTATCAGAATTTTAAAGTACTATTAACCAAGATTTTCTCAATGATAACAATTACATCCAACTGTAACTCAGCACAATCAAAAAGCAGATGTGATGCAGGAGATTTATCAATAATTTATATGCAAATAAACATGGCACAGATATTGATTGAATCTATTGAATATTAAGTTACCAATTTTAATTTAGTAAGAGCTTCTAGAGACTATAAGTACACCCTTATATCAATCAGATTTTGACAGGTAGTGTTCACGGTGGGTGGTCCAGTGGGGGAGCGGCAACGTGGGTGGTCCTGTGGGGGAGGGGCAACGTGGGTGGTCCTGTGGGGGAGGGGCAACGTGGGTGGTCCTGTGGGGAGGGGCAACGTGGGTGGTCTAGAGAAACAGGTGTTCGAGGTTATGACCGTAGCAAATCATAGGAGGCGTGGTTTGGGGCTTTACTGGTATAAATAAGGTTACAAAATATGGTGCTCTACTCTTGGCTCTACTCACAGCGTCATGTTTCTGCAGAACGCTCAAACAAAGAATGGATCTCAACTCATTCCTCCTATTACTGAGGATCAAGGACCGGCTCGCTTCTGGAGCGCCTCTCGTGTACGAGATCCCGATATCGGTGTATCCTGAATCGAGCGTTCCGGATGCCGACCGTCATGAGGAGTGCACCACGTCTGATGCAAAGGGTCTGGGTACCCTGGCACCAAGGGCCTCACGATGAGCGGGAGTTCTATTCTGTGTGAGACCCCAGTCTCAGTCTGTGACTACTCACCTTGCCTGGAGAACGCGCCTAAGAAATCGACGTTTTATGTATGTCGTGTGCAGAAACCGGCGACGTTTGCACAGCTGAAACGAGAATGGTCTTTGGAACCGCATGGATTATGGGGATCTTTCGGGTACGTTTTTCAGTACGAAGTCGGAGAGCTTTACCTGTACCAGCTGGATAAAGACGAAGAACTAGCACCGCTAACTGCTACATGTAGCCTCACCGTTAACGATTGGGCGGTGTTAAGGCTCGCAATCCCTTACTTCAACAATCAGGATGAATCAGTCATGGAGCATCAAACTGAGGAAGAAAAAGAGTACGATCACCTGTATGGATCCCGTCCTGCAAAACGTGCCAGAAAATCTGGTAGAAAGCTCTGCTTCCCGGCCGACGATGAAATAGCCAGGGGTCCTTTGCTATTTAGTGTAAAATGGGAATCTAGAAGCACGATAACCGGCCGCTGGACTCTACGAGCAACCAGACGAAAAAATGGCAAGCCAGGAGCGCCGGATTTGTTTGTTTTGGAGGCTATAAATCTAGACATCGGCGTATTCAGAACGATGGTGGCTTTGCCATTTGATTTCTGGACTGAAAAAATGGCGGAGATAGGTGACTCCGTCTCCAACCTCTTCCGGAGCTGCCGTTCGTGGTGCGAGATGCTTTCCGTCAAAAGAAAACTGGAGCTTCCTGTTCTCTCACTCAATGACGGCCCCACCCTCTTCTAAGGACAACCCCGCCCATACGGGCGTGGTTATTGAGGACACGCCCCTTTGCTGTATATATATACCAGGACAGTTCCGAGACACATCACCCATTTCCCTCCCTGCTGAGCTGCTGAGCTGAGACTTCCGACGTTGACCTGCGAGAGAATAACCAGTAATGTGGACCTCATGCTGGGATGAATCCGACCGATCTGCGGAGAGTATGTTTTCTCCAGCATCTCCACCAGGCTACAACACGGGTCCGTACTATCCACCGTCACCGGTCCTGTATTCCTCTTCAGCGTCTTCTACAGTGGTGTCTCCTACAAATTTTTTAATGCTGGACATACCGGATTATGGAACAGAGACTGCACCCCAGCCATCTACAACTGACAAGGAGCAGGAGGAGGAGGGGGAGCTTGCGGGTCTGATCAGCGACGACTACGGAGCACCTCCGCCGAGCGGTCATGGTTCAGAGACTGGACCCCTCACACGCTCTACACCGCTACCCTGCGCAGCGGAGCAAGCTGACGACAGCTCCGGCTGTCCAGCGGGGCCTCCAGCTTCACCGGTTCTCTCCGCAGACGCTGCAGAGCAAGCCAGCGATTACTCCGGCTGCCCATCGACTCCGCCGCCTTCTCCTGCATCATACCAGGACGAGGTTGATGGCTGGCTGTCAACTACGCTCATAAACGTAGTCAAGACAGCCCTGCTTCACTTATTCAATCTCACCTGTTTGAAGCACATCAAAGAAACCTGTTATGGATGTATAATCGACCACCCCAGTCAGCGCCAGCACCAATGCCTCGAAAAACCGGAAGAGGACTTTTATCAGCTACATTTTTACAGAATAATGCATCGGCTTCTGAATCCATGTTTCATTCCAGCCGTTCAGAATCTATTGAAGCAACATAACATGCATGCGGAGGACCCCGTGGTGAAGATAATAGCTGAAACTGTGTTGTGCGAACTGAAATCCGCATTCAGGTTCCAGAGCGCTATCAGTGAAATGTATGAAGAAATGACCGACGAAAAGCTCAGACAGCTACGGTGCGTTTCAGAGTGCTATTCTCAGGGTGACGATTAAAGTCCTCATGATGCTGGTATTACGTTTTAGTTTATCTCTACATTTTGCATCTTCTTAAATCAATTTAAACACCGTTTGTTTTTTGTATTAGGAATGTTTTTTATTGCATTTTTAAATACCATTTAAAAAAAAAGAAAAAAGAAATTTTTGAGTGTTTTAGTTTTCTCCATAGATTTTTAAATACCATTTTGAAATTAAAGAAAACAAATTTTTTTAGAGTGTTACTGCATGATTTTGTATTGTATTTTATTACGAATGTTTTTTATTGCATTTTGAAATTAAAGAAAACCAATTTTATTTAGAGCATGTTGAGGAAAACCAAATTAACCATTAAAAAACAACCAGGCTCGGGCTTTCCTCTGGTCCCAGGCTCTTTCTCGTATCCGAAGCCGGAGCCGCAGCCGTGTGGCAGAAAACAGAGACGCACGCTACGTGTTGACGTCACAGGAGCTCAGAGTTTAATCCAATCAGTGGACAGTATAACACAAGACAGAAAGTTAAAGGAAACACAGTCACTCATTAGTCACCTGATAGAATAAGACAGATAGAGGAAAAGACGAAGACGTCGAAGACGTCCTCGGAGAAACAGTCAGCCCATGGTGCTAAAAATTGACTATTTCTGGCTTATTTCCTTTGTGCATAAGGTTTTATACTAGTAGGTGTGTTCTATTCAAATAAGGTGCAACACCTCTCGACCAACCAAAAGCTGTCTCTGACCCCTTTCAAACTCAGAAAATCCCTACAGTTCCTTCAGAGACAAAAACGTGGCTTCTCCTTTTGTTTTAAATAAGTTAAAAGCAGGATGTCTCCGATCCCCCGTTGGGTTATGGCCTTCTCAAATTACTGTGAAACAGCTGGAACTTCCACTGGTGATATCCTGACATAAAAAACCTAATCTGAAACCTTATATGACAATTCACTCTAGACCAAAAAGTAAAGGTCAATAAGCCAAAATAAGTTTCTAATTCCAAAACTATTATTAGACTATTTTCGATTAAATCAGGTTACCTTTTACAACTAGCATATTTTAAATATATTTTCTTAACAATCCCTCTTTTAATCTCTTCAAAGAGATTACATTCTAGAAAATAAATTTAAAATATAGAATGCAAACATAAAAGTCCAAGTTCAGAAATACCATTTTAAAGCTGGAAAATCAAGCCTTGGTTATAATATGGAACCTTCTACATAACATTTTGCTAAAATGATGTAATATTCATCGCATATAATGAAACCAAACCAGACATCAAAATCCTTTTTAAAATTCAAATCTTGAAATAAATGTTCAAAATTATCTAACCTCATCATGTCTTAATCAAAATTACTTGAAATGCATATTTATCAATATTTAACATAAGCTCTACCATAAACCTTGATGTTATAAATAAATGATTTCAGAAGTCAAATATTCCTGATGTAAATAGAATGTTACACAAATCTCTGTCCAAAATCATCCGTGAAATGATCAATTAGACACAATACATCGTATACAAAAGACTTAAAATCTATTAATAAACCTTCAATTGCTGTAGAAGAACGATTTGATTAGTCTTAATAGTTGTACAATTTTTTTTCTTTATTTATTCAAACATATCTTCTTTTAATCTCTGTGTTCCTTGATGCTTCTTGAAGTAGAAAGCGTTCCTTGGCAAGTCAGATGAAACATGGAAAATTTGGTAATAGGAGAGACAACAAAGATGATCCTTTTTTCTCCAGCAGCCCATTTTCCTCATGGTTTTGAACTCAGGCTCCTGACCTGAGTGAGCGATGCTCACCTTTGGGATTATTGTGCCCAAATTTTGGTGAGTATAACAAAGAGGCAATTCCCTCTTTTCAACTTTGACCTCAAACTTAAAAACAGGTATGCAAGACTTCCTGATGAGCGTCTGGGTGTGAAGTCGTCCTCCAGGAAGGGCTGAAGATTCCCAGTTTGTCTCCAACTTGTGATCCTTTGATGTTCAATGAGGGCATCAGCTGGTTTTGCATACAGGAACAAAATCTGTCACCCCATCTAGAGCTTCTTAATGTATTTTAAAATAAAATGTCATTCCTCCCAATTTGAATTAATGTTTTACTTGCACTGTTTTGTTAATTGATACTCTAATTATTCTTTATCGTTTTTAAATCATATATTGTTCTTATCAAATCCTATTTTATTAGTTTCATGGAGAGATTTTGTAGCAGCCTTTAGTTTTATTTTAATAATTCCAGTTCAAATTATAATTTCATTCCTTATGTTCCTTTTGCTTTATAAATTGGTAATTTTGGCATTTTAAAAAGCTGCTCCTTTAAAGCTAAATTTGGCCAAGGTTTTGACCCTCTTTTAATCTAAGGCTTACACGAGAAATTAATATTTTCCATTGTTTTTAACCCATAACTTAGCTATATTTTAGAAGCAGTTCTATGATTGTTCATTTTAAATATCCAATTTAGACCAATTAAATTTTAATCATAATTTTTGTCATTTTAAAACCTTAAAGAATGATCAGCCTGTTTTACAAGAATATGTTAACCATGTCACTAAATATAAAAAAATGACTTATCCTGTTTTAATCATAATTTCAAATCTCAAAATTTCAACCATTTTAACCTTTGATCCATTTTTCTTTTGAAAACTTATTTATTTATGAAATATTTAATTGAATAGTGAATTACCCTTTTTATTGTTTATTAATACATTTTCAATTTTGGGGAGAAGCTTGATACAACTAAATTATGCAAATTTCAGTTTTAGACCTTCCTGGATGACTTAGTTAAACAACTTGTTTTAATCATATGAAATGAGATGCAATCATGCAACGATCACTTTCCCTCTTTTAGGAAACACTGTTTTGTATAAACTATTTGACAGGTAATATTAAGTTTAGTGTATTCAAATCATGCATGTTAATTATTTCTTATTCCCTCTTTATTCTATAACAGAACAAAAGTTCTGTCATAGAATACCATGAAAATACCATACAAACTAAATAGATTAAAGCGTCACTAAATACAGTCACTGAGGTATGAACCACATAAAATTTAGATCTCTACTTTTATAAGTAAAGCCCAGCATATAATGCAATTAAGATATGGCATAAAGACAAAACAACATAAGAGCTATGTCCTGTCTCAGCATTGTCACACTGGAATGGGAAAAACTCATCAAACCATCTGGGAGAGACAAAAGATCTAGGAGATGAGGCAATGCCAACACCTTAGTGTCAAACTACAGGGGTTCAGGACGTGAAGGCAGGAGGCCGTGTGTGCCATGCATAAATTTAGAAGCGAAAATAGCACCACACAATACAAGAATGTTAAAAAGAACTTCTCCCCCACTACCAAATTTCATCGACAGCCCTTTTGTCTCCAACCTGCGAACTGAAGGAACCTCAGAGGCAGACTTCTGGCACTCCAAGTCACATGATCAGAGGTGAGAAATCCAGGATCACTCATGAGAACCTACAACAGGACCACTGCTTAGAGAACACGCCCCAGTCGTACATCTCCCCCATCAGGAGACCTCCAGAGTAGCAGTCATGTGGTGGAGAGCAGAAACTTCTGGAGATCGAATGCAGTCTCTTGATGAATCTCGGTCAGCCTTTAGAGTCGACAAAACAGGATGTACCAATACAGTAGAGTCAGTGTTTCACTCACACCCCCATCTGGTTTCCAACAGAGGGCATTGTTCTTTTGTAGTCTCGACTCCCTGCTGATTCCCGGCCGCAGAAGACTCTCACAGGAACCGCCTGAGTCCCTTTTGCTCCAGCCAGGTGTGAAAGATGACACCGAACGCAGACATCTGTTGCCAGGCTTCGGAAGCAACGCTTCGCCTTGAGATTACAACAGGAAAACAGTTCATTTCTTCACTGACCTCAATAAGTCTCTTGACCGCTTTTGGCTTTCATAGAGCAGTCCAGTAGAAGATGGGCATTGTTGCAGCAGTGGCCTGATGTGGAACTCAAAAAGAACCTGTCAAATCCACGTCATTACATGGTGACCGAGTTTCAAAAGATCCAGCCTCCAAGACCACCATCAGTGCAGGCAGGAGCTCTTGACAGGGAAAAATACAAAGTAATTAAAAACAACAAAAATTCAAGCAACATTTTGCTGACTTTAACCATTATACTTAGACGAATCCTCCTGTGTGGCTTCCATTGTTGATGACATAGCAGAAACCGCCAACCACTTCAAATCCTGAACTGTGATTGCATAATTAAAAGTCAGCAGTGACGCAGAATCGATCAGCCATATGTAACAAAATAAACTTGATTTGGATGTTGTATGAAACTTATTCAATCTAAAATGATCCATTTAAGTCAGTAAGAAGCTTCAACCTCAGAGATACAATATTGCGTCAAACAGGAAGGCAATATAAAAATCCTTAACCTAAAAATCAAAATTTACTGTAGTCAAAATGAAAGTCAGAATTACTGATTAACAAATTTACAATTAACTTTATCCAATCATTAACTAATTTAAGTAGAGTCTACTTTTCCTTCCCCCTTGGAGGTATAATAAAATTATAATTTTAACAATTTTGACTATTTAATGTGAAAAAATTTCACCGATAAACTTAAGGTTTTCCACCATTTCTCCAATTGTCCATCCAATGTTCAAAATAGACAGATATTCAAATTTCAAAAGTTGATCAATGAGATCTTATCTTTATAAACCCCCTTTGTTTTGTCCTAGATCCAAACAAAAAACAATTTATAGGTGGAAAACCAAATTTGAAGAATTTTCCATATAATGCTAAAATTTCAACACGTCCAATTAGTGACCTATGTGTCACATAAAAAACAATCAATCCAGTTAGAAAGTTAGTATGTTAGTCAGGAAATTAGTATGTAGAAAAACCAAACAGAAAATAAAAATAAAACATCTACAGCTACTCACTAAATGACGTCATACTAAATTGCGCTGTTCTAAAAACTCAGAGGCCCTCTGCACACACATTCACTCACAAACAGAAAAACAATATCCAGATCTTCACATGTCTTGCGCCATGTCCTGAACAGCAAAATGTCCCAGTTAATGTCAGAAAAACTGGGAATGAAACAATTGTATAATTAAACATAATTATATAAAACAAGTAAAAACATTTTCCAGCCCAGAGCCGCGTGTCAGGTCCCTTTAGTGAAAAAAGAAACATCTGCAAATGTTATGTCAAATAAATTCACAACAGAATCCAAAAATCCTGTAAAAATGAACTGAGCATGTTAGTGTCAACATAGCAACTGAAGGATTCCCAAAATGCAAATGAGAAAGTCACTCAGTCCCCCAGCTGTGAAACAAAACCTGTAATCAAAAAGGGGAAAAAAAATCAGTCTCACAGAAACATGTGGTAACAAAAATAAAACAAAATATTCAATCAAACGTCCCACCATACGACACACCACATGCACACACAGTATGTTCATGTCCAAACGGTTTGAAACAAGAAAAATAAAAATCAAAAATCATCGGAACAAAACCTATATACCCGAAAACTGGCCGCTCAGATGTACACACCGTAAAATACTCATTAACTGAACTTCATAATGTAAATGTGCAGCTTCAATCCAAGAATACAACGTAAGTGCATGTAAAAGTGTATGGCGTCGCAGTACTGCATTGTCCAACATAAGGTACGAATCGTCTGCCGTCACTTTAACTGCGTCCCACTCCAGTTGTTCCAAAACGCTAAATAAACTCGTGATCTGTTCATTAACCACATCACTGGCCAGTGCAGCATAAACCAAAAGCAGATCACCACTCAAGCAGCAGTTTCAAACGCAGCGCTTCAGTCATTCCAGTCTGTACTGACACACACAGACACACACAAACACACACACACACAAAATGGCTTGGTATTTTGTGCTTTTCCTTCACAGAGAGTGCTCTAAGTGAGCGCTTAGTGTCCCCTGAAGAACAGTCTTCTAGGCCAGACTAGTTCTGGTCCGGTTCTTCACTTTGGATCCGAATTCCGAGGACAGAAAGTTTTACACTCAATGAGTTTAGCACCATTCACACTTGCGCGCGCGCACACACACACAAGTCTGCAAACAGGAATACACGCACACTCACACAGAGAAAACTACGCACTACTTGAGGTAACCAATAAGACAAACAGAAGAGAAACAATAGAGAGAAAAAGCGAGCCGGCATAGAAGTCATACCATGTACGAAAAACTCCAATTATCCAAACCGTTCCGCATCCGTGCGCGAACGAGGGATCCACAAACCTACAGAGTCGGGTTGCAACTCAAATTACCAAATCAATTCCAAACTGTCTGATGCGCTCCGCTTTTGTGCGGCCAAAAGACAAGGGACACTTCTAAAACCAAACTCTCAATTACTTGAAAAGGGCAAAAAAATTTAAACAAGCCAAACTCCCAGTTATCTGAAACTGAAAAAGGGCAAACCAAACTCCTCGCTAGCAGTCTACCGAGAAAGGGTAAAAACCAAACTCCTCGCTATCAGTACATCTTAACGTACGTGGTGTAACGAGAAAGGGTTAAAAAAGCCAATTCAACCCTCATAATTGTAACTCTTTGGGAAGAGCAAAATTCCCTGGCCGAGTCAGGCCAAACTATCTCTAATAATACACAATAGCCAATAATTTTGACATTTACAGGCGCAAGAACATTCCTGAGGGCCACAAAATTTTCCAATATGCCCAGTGTACAAACAGCGTTAGCGCAAAAACGACTGGTAGAGGTCACCACCCCTCCTTGCAAACTGTGTGTATTTAACAACTAACTATTAAACCATAATTTGCTCTTTTAGACAGAGTTTTCGTACAACGCAGAGATCCCGATCTCCCGTGACGTCACACAGCGATGCGAGCCTCGTGCCACAACCAAGATGGCGCCGTCCGCGAATTAAAAGTAACAAAAGCTTACCAGATAACAGTTGCAGGCCGGAACGGCTCCAAGCGGCTTCAAAACATTAGAACCGGCGAGCCCCCAAATGTTGAGGAAAACCAAATTAACTATTAAAAAACAACCAGGCTCGGGCTTTCCTCTGGTCCCAGGCCCTTTCTCGTATCCGAAGCCGGAGCCGCAGCCGTGTGGCAGAAACAGAGACGTACGCTACGTGTTGACGTCACAGGAGCTCAGAGTTTAATCCAATCAGTGGACAGTATAACACAAGACAGAAAGTTAAAGGAAACACAGTCACTCATTAGTCACCTGATAGAATAAGACAGATAGAGGAAAAGACGAAGACGTCGAAGACGTCCTCGGAGAAACAGTCAGCCCATGGTGCTAAAAATTGACTATTTCTGGCTTATTTCCTTTGTGCATAAGGTTTTATACTAGTAGGTGTGTTCTATTCAAATAAGGTGCAACACCTCTCGACCAACCAAAAGCTGTCTCTGACCCCTTTCAAACTCGGAAAATCCCTACAGTTCCTTCAGAGACAAAAACGTGGCTTCTCCTTTTGTTTTAAATAAGTTAAAAGCAGGATGTCTCCGATCCCCCGTTGGGTTATGGCCTTCTCAAATTACTGTGAAACAGCTGGAACTTCCACTGGTGATATCCTGACATAAAAAACCTAATCTGAAACCTTATATGACAATTCACTCTAGACCAAAAAGTAAAGGTCAATAAGCCAAAATAAGTTTCTAATTCCAAAACTATTATTAGACTATTTTCGATTAAATCAGGTTACCTTTTACAACTAGCATATTTTAAATATATTTTCTTAACGAGCATTACTGCATGATTTTGTATTGTATTTTATTACGAATGTTTTTATTGCATTTTATCGTGTGCTTTGGTCACTCTCTCTACATTTGTACCTTCTTAAATACCATTTTTGAAATTAAAGAAAACCAATTGTTTTTAGAGTGTTACTGCATGATTTTGTATTGTATTTTATTACGAATGTTTTTTATTGCATTTTATCGTGTGCTTTAGTCACTCTCTTTTCATTTGTACCTTCTTAAATACCATTTTTGAAATTAAAGAAAACCAATTTTTTTTAGAGTGTTACTGCATGATTTTGTATCGTATTTTATTACGAATGTTTTTTATTGCATTTTATCGTGTGCTTTAGTTTTCTCCATAGATTTGTACCTTCTTAAATACCATTTTTGAAATTAAAGAAAACCATTTTTTTTAGAGTGTTACTGCATGATTTTGTATTTTATTGCATTTTTTGAAATACCATTTTGAAATTAAGAAAACAAATAAATAAAATTTGACCTTTCCAGTCTGACTTCCTCATTTCTTAAACCGCACTCGTCCCAATAAGACGAAATGGCAGAGGCCAAGTTATTAAATAGCATTTATTCCAATCCAGCCCACCTGGGGAGCCTCGGTGGGGTCGGAAGACTGCAAAAGGCTGTGCAGCGTGAAACTGGGAAGCATATAGCAATTAAAAAAGTTCAAGACTTTTTATCAGGACAAGACAGCTACACTCTACATAAACCAACGAGGGTACATTTTCCGAGAAACAGGGTTTTTGTAACACGGCCGCTAAAACAATTTCAAGCTGATCTTTGCGATATGAGAAACTTGTCCGAACAAAATGACGGTTATAATTATTTGTTAACCGTAATAGACATTTTTTCCAAATGAGCATATGTACGCGCATTGAAGTGCAAGACTGGTTCCGAGGTAGTCAAGGCTTTTACATCAATTTTCAGAGACAGCCAGATACCGAAAAAACTTCAGACGGACGCAGGGAAGGAGTTTTTTAATAACAATTTTAATAAATTAATGAAGAAACACGGCATCGTGCATTTTGCCACAGTGAGCGAGACAAAAGCTTCAGTTATTGAGAGATTTAATAGGACTTTTAAAACCCGCATGTGGGCGTATTTTACTGCAAACAATACGCGCCGTTATATCGACGTGATTCCGCACCTGCTAAAAAATTTCAATAACTCTTACCATACCAGCATTAAGATGACGCCCATGGAAGTGAATGAGAAAAACGCCTTTCAAGTATTCCAGAACCTGTATCTTAAACCTTCCAATAGTTACTGTAAATTGTCCAGGATCGCGTTCAAAGAAGGGGATCTTGTCAGAGTGTCCAGGGTTCGCGGCATGTTTGAAAAGGGTTATGAGCAGAGCTTTACAGATGAGGTGTTCAAAGTCACTGAAAAAATACGGAGGTCTCCCCCTGTATACAAACTCAAAGATTTGGACGGTGCAGCAATTAGGGGTACGTTTTACTCATACGAACTTCAAAAAGTGAGAATGTGTAAAGATAAGGCGTTTCAAGTGGAGAATATTTTAAAACGCCGTACTGTTAAAGGGGTTAAACAGGTGTTTGTGAAATGGAGGAATTGGCCAGATAAATTCAACAGCTGGATCAGACAAGATGAACTTCAAGATATATAAAGAGGGGGGTCGATATGACATTTCACACATGACAGCGTTATGGCACGCGGCGTAGAGGATCATGGATTTTATGTTACTTTACCGTCAAACGCCGGACTTGACGTTTTCAAAGATAATTCCTCTTCAAGTTACCGTGTCAATCTAGCGCAGCATATTAATTTAGAAGGATCGTGACAAGTGGCTTTAACGGAGATTTCATATCCGCACACTTGGCATAATGTTCCAAAAGAATCAGTGTTCTTTGAATGGAGGAAGACGGGGGAAGAGCGAATTTCACGCCGGAATTTCACATCCGGGTATTATGAGACGATATCGCAGTTAAAAACTGAGGTTGAAGCTCATCTTAAAGCAATAAAACTCGGTATTTCTTTTTATATGAGCGTTGTTGAAAACAGGTTATTCTTTCAAGAAGCAAACCCTGAATACAAATTGCGTTTTTATGGGCCGGTCGCATATATTTTCGGCATGGAACCAGGGAAATGGACTGCTTCTTTCAAACATACGAGCACTCCTCACCCGATGGACAGAAAAGCCGGATTCTACCACTTTTATTGTTACAGTGACGTGATCGAGAAGCAAATAGTGGGTGACACATACGTCCCTTTGATGAGGATGGTGGAAGTTCAAGGTAAATTCAGCGATATAATTACTCAGACTTTTAATCCGCCCGATTATCTCCCTGTTGCCAGAAAACACATTGAAAATATAGAAATACAGCTAAAATCAGACCAGAACGTACCGATAAAATTCACCTACGGAAAGACAATCGTGAAATTGCATTTCCGACCGGCAAAACCGCAAAGAAGTTTGAGATAACAACACCCCCCGCCCCCCGCTCCCCACCAGTCAGAAACATTTCTATAAAAAACGGCTGATGACAAGTCGCTCATTCATTCCCTCATAAACCTCGGGCGCTGCAGCGTGGAAGAAAAAATTTATTTTATTTTATTTATTTTTTTTTTTCAAATCAACATGAGTCTGCTAAATCTAAGGGATGATCCTCAGCGGTTCGTACAATATTACAATAACCAAGTAGGTGGGTCTTTACCGGGTTTTTATGGATCTGCAACAATGTATGGCAGAGGCATAGGATCAATATTTTCAAGATTATTCCGGTTTGTGTCACCTCTATTTAAATCAGGTTTCGCGTTAGCTAAACCGCACTTAAAAAAAGCAGCAGCCAACATCGCAACGGACGTTATCGGAAAAACAATGAATAAATTATCTGGTTCTAATCAAGAAGGGTCGGGAATTATGGTTCTGTCAAGAAGGGCAAGGAAGCGACCACCGGGTCAACGCGTGCAGAACTCACAAAAACGCAGATCGCTTAAACTAAAGAAATCAAAAGAGAGAAGCAAGGCTATGGGAAGGAAGTCAGCTCGTAGCAGAGATATATTCAACTAACAGCTGATTCATTAAAAAAAAATAATAATAATAATGGCTCTTCTGCATAACAAATCGGCAGAATGCACCCTAGCAGAGCTGGATTTATTTTCAGCTCCCATGACTCAACTATCGATAGAAGACAAGATTTACACTGAAATTTTACCGGTGTCAGCTCTGACACGGGGCGGTCCTATTGAGTTTGTGATTCCTGGCGGCGAGAAATATCTTGACTTAAACTCCACATTGATTCACCTGCGGCTGAAAATCAACAAGGCAGATGGTACGAACCTGGATGACGGTGACGCTGTCGGGTGTTGAGGAAATATAATCATTGTTTAGTGTTTTGTTGAATTCAATCATATAACCATTTGTAGTGCTTTAGTTTAGTGAATCTTTTACTTATATAATTATTTTTTAGTGTTTGAGTTAGCTCTATCTTTTACTTAAAATTAGGAGTTTTGTGTCAGTAAGGTCAGATGCAGGGACTGTAGTGCCTGGGGTCAGAATGTTACAGATAATGAGGGATCTACAAAACCTGTTTGGAGGTTGTAAAATAATAAAACCACAGGAGGGAGACAATCTTATCTGTGTGAAAAGCATCTCAAAACAGGGTGACATTCCGGTCTCAGGAAATAAGGAGTCTCCAGTGAACATCTGGCATGGTAAACTAGTGACCTATAGACTTCTGAACTTTGAAACTGAACTTTTAAACTTTCAGACTGTTATCATATAGAATATTTTAATATTGCATGTTTTAACTGAATATTTTATTTTAATATTGTATTAGTAGTAGAATTAAAACCAGTCAATGATGAATGTAATTGAAAATGTTTTGTTCTGTATTAAGAAACAGGAACTGTATCTGATTACTTTTTGTAGTTTGTATGAGTTTAATATCAGGGAGACTTTGGGAGGAATAACAGAGCAAAAGCATATTAAGTTTAGAGATAATTCTTATTGAATTAAATATAGGATTTAGGGTTTGTGTTGGGAGAAATGAAGAAGATCCAGGATCTCACAGAGACTTGTGAAATCCTTTGATGTTCGTGGCTCAGGAAAGAGCCAGATTCTGGAGATCTCCTGACTCTGGCAGAGTCAGGAGATGACATCAGTTGGTGAACTAAAACTGAATACATCTTAAGATTTATGGCCTACCCGGATGCATTGACCTGCAGTTTACCCAAAAAAAGTATTTGTTTAAAAGCTTACAAATGTGCCTTTATCTGTTTGAGTTGAGGCAGGGAATTCCAAATACGTTTCTTGGATCATTCGAGCAGAGTTGAGGGGAGGTGCCGCTTTCAGAGGTGCTCGGAGACGGCTTCTAATTGGTCGAGGCAAGGGACGCCTTGCTTGAAGCAAGAACCTCCCACAGAGAATATAATCTGCCTACGGGCATGACTAATTCAGAAAAAATAGCCGATCTCTATTGCTTATGCTCTGGTTATATTTCTCCAAGACGTCTTGTATGTATGTCTCCTAGTATCTCAGGTAACTAAATGTAACTGTATGTTTTCCTGTTCTGCTCTGTTCTGTCTGATATCTTGTTTCTGATTGGATTAAATTCTGAACTTCTGTGACGCCAACGCCAGCTCTTGTATCCTCACGTGTGCTCCAAGACAGCAGCTGGGATCCGGGACCGGGAAAGGAAAAAGAATCGAATTGTATTTTCTAATTTACTTAAATTACTCCTTTTCAACACGGGCTAATTAATTATCCTCTTAACACAATATTTTCAGAATGTGACATCACACTGGGAGACCATTTGATATCTCAATCAAGCTCCACCCACCCATACAGAGCGACAATTGAGACTCTGCTCAACTATTCTGAAGATACGCTAAAGAGTCAATTTAGCGCGGGGCTGTTTTACAAAGACACAGCAGGTGCAATGGATTCCATCGTCGTAACCAACGGCCCGAACAGAGGTTTAAATAAAAGATCCTTATTCACCTCGGAATCCAACGAAGTCCACCTGTTAGGAGCGCTTCACGCTGATTTGCTTTTCTGTGAGAGGGTGCTGCTTAATTCAGTGGATCTGAGAATTAAATTAACAAGAGCCAGCGACGCGTTTTGTCTGATGGGGGCCCATGACTCGAGCTTTCAATTGCAAATTTTGGGTGCTTCTCTGTTCATTAAAAAAATTTCAGTTTCTCCAGCGGTGCGTCTAGGACATGCTTCCGCTTTAATGCGAGGGAACGCCTTGTATCCGCTTTCCAGAGTTAACGTTAAAACATATTCGATGCCTCAAAACTCGAGGATATATACTCAAGAGAACCTGTTTTTGGGAGCCATGCCAAAATACATCGTTCTAGGAATGGTTCACCATGAGGCCTTCACAGGAAGAAGAGACCTGTCACCTTTCAACTTTAAACACATGGACGCAGAATACTTGGCACTATGCCAGGAGGGCAGGCAGATCCCGGCCAAAGCTTTCCAACCCCAATTCAACCGTGACATCTCGGTCAGAGAATTTTATAGCATGTACACTGCAACGGGGCGTCATTTAAAAGATCTTTCTCTCCCGATTGATCGGTCAGAATTCAACCGGGGCTACGCGTTGTTTTTATTCAGCTTATGCCCTGCGGAAGACTCTGACGCTCTGTCACCCGTTTCTAACGGCAACTTAAGGCTGGAGATCCGGTTCAGAGAGCCGTTACCGCACACAACGACGCTCATAGTGTACGCGTGCTATGACTCGATTTTGGAGATTAATTCGAGACGACAAGTTTTAGTAGATTATTATTAATTATGAATAATCACCAACTTGAGAGCCTGTTGCATCATTATTTACGGGACCGATTTCACGGGGTCTGGGCGTCGGATCAGCTGTCTTTTCTCCAGCGTAACTACGCAGGACCGGCCTATTTTGTCGTAAACACACATCCCTCAAATATGCCTGGAGAACACTGGCTTGCTATGACTCTGGAAGGAAACGTCGCATCATTTTTCGATTCCTACGGGATCCCTCCACAATCTGAAATGTATCCCGCTGACATTTTAACATTTTTAAAAGAGAGATCGACAGAAATAATGTATCATACTAAACAACTACAAGACATCATGTCCGTAATGTGCGGGCAGCACTGTGTATTTTACTTGTGCAAAAGAGCTTGCGGTTTATCGCTACAACAAGTACTTAATTCGTACAGCGACGATGTGATAAAAAACGACGCCATGGTTTCAAATTTTGTAAAAAAAATATCAGCGTTGTGTAAAAAATCGGAAGTGTTGTTCTTTTAACCAGAGCACATGCTCCATGCAAATGTTTGAAGATTGTTACAAATTGTGATTTTTTTTATTATTTGTGAAAAAAAATTTTGCAGTGTAATTCGTGACATTTTTATTATTTGTGAATTTTATTTGTGAATTTTTTTGCAGTGTAATTTCGTGACATTTTTATTATTTGTGAATTTTATTATTTGTGAAATATTTTTTTCAGTGTAATTTTGTGAAATATTTTTTCAGTGTAATTTTGCGAAATATTTTTTGCAGTGTAATTTTGTGACTTTTTTATGACTGTAATTTGGCAAGGACGAAACAAATGTACGTGAGAAAAATTAATTCAATAAATTGCTTTATTTTAAAAAATCTGTATTTTTCTATGAAAAAACAACAACAAAAGTATTATGGGGAAAAATCAACCCATTTTGAAGGCCTTTTACATTCCCTTTTCCCACTAGCAACTTCTTTGAATCCGTCAAATGAAGGGGAAAGCATTATTTTCTTTTTTTCTTTTACAGAGGGGGTATTTCCTTTAAATGAAGGGGAAAGGATAATATTCTTTTTTTTTTCTCTCTTCTGGAGGTTCTGTCTTGAAACGTCGGTATTCTTCACACGCCTGCGGATTATTAACTGAAGAAACCGGCATATTTAACTCGTGCATAGCATGAAGGAAAGAATCCCAGCCTTCAGGCGAGGGTCCTCTTTTTTGTCTTTTTAAAAGGCGATAATAGGATCTTTAATAAATCGACCAAATGAGACCCTACTCTCACTCGTCCGTGGTGAACAAATTCCCCTCTGTGCGTCCATCCGTTATTACTCTTAGACAGTTTATTTAATATGTATTCAGTGTTTTTTCGATCTCTGCCAGAAAACACGTTTACCACATCCCTCGCTGTTTCATCTAATTCATTTTCATCTTTAAAATCATCTTTGGGGGAGCTGAGTTCAGTCGCGGCGGCCTCGTTCTGCAGATTGACGGTTAACTTAGGTCCTTCTAATTCCCCCTGCCTAGTTAGAGTCAGATATCTCTGTAGCAAGGCATCATATTTTTTAATTTTTTCATATGAAGTTAATCCCGTTTCATCCAAAATTGCTCTCATTTTAGCATCCAAATCTTCTTCAACCGATTGTCTGATAGAAGGCTCCTGCATGTTCAGACGTTTGAACTGCTGCGGCGTGATGAGATACATTTTTTGAGACATTTTTTATTTTGTGATAATCCCTCCAACTAAGTTCCCGATTAAGGGTGCCAGCGCCGCTAGAATAGGCAGAATGAAGCCTCCCCGCTGGCTCTTAAGAGCAGTCTGTTTCCGTTTTAAACTTGTCCGTTTGTCAGCCAGAAGCCTAACGATCTTTTTCTGTTTTTTCAGTTGCTGGTGTTGAGAAGGCGTAAGTTTTAAGTTGCCTTTTAAAATATTGAGGCATAACTCGCATAAGGTTTTGAGAAAATCGGGTGGGCAATGACTGAGGATGTCTTTTCTCTTGCAAGGGGTAGAATTATACAAAGCGCGGAGCAGGGGTGCGTTCCTTTTTATCCTCGCAGACATGATCTATTTTGTTTTAGGTATGTGACGGGCCACTCTTTCGGCAGGATGCCCGACCTGATCCGGAAATGTTCTGGACAGGTAGGAGTAAGGTCGAGAATTAAATACCCGTGCGGCTCTTTTGTAGCGTCTTCAAAACTGTCTAAAAAATGAGCCTTTGCTGACGGGAAGATTTGACGGGCTAGAATATTTATTTGCAATCTGTCTCTCGGGTTCTTAAACAATACCATATAATTACTGTTCAGACTAATAGTTCGACTGTACTTTCCCTGGTGGAATAGGTTCTGCATCAGCATTAGCACGCTCCAATTTCTGTGATGCCTGTATTCTGTGAATAATTTGACCACTTCAGGATGCTCAGAGGCTTGAAAAATGAGGTCGTCAAAGATTATTAAAATTCTTTTATTTGACGGAAACAAGTCTTCATCTTCAAAAGAGTCAGGTAAACCTTTGATGAACTTGATGTCTTTATTCATTTTTTGCAAACCAGTGTACATAGGCTGGAACGAGTTATATATCCATACAATCGCGTCAGGCTCATGATTCATGACATGGCTGCAATCCATCAACATTTTCTGCACAAAATAAGTTTTTCCGCAGCCGCTCTGTCCGACGATGAGACACGAAAAAGGCATTTTAAATCAATGATCAAATACAGTTTCTTGTACATGCCCTGAATGCATCATTTTTTTATTATTTATTCTTTTAATAGTAGAAAATATCAAATAACAAGGAAAATAGAAAAGTTTAAAATTATTTACACCCCCCTCTGTAAATTATGGATGAACAATTTAGTATCCAAACGGCAAGGTCGTCCCGTCAGGAAAAAGTCTGCGTTTGTCATAAATGACTCGTAACTTTTTCTGAAATGTCGCATTTTTTAATGCGAACCCTCTTTTATCATGCCTGATCGTGTGTTGTGGGACCTGAATCACCTCGTCTGTGGATCCGCTCAAGTAACCTTCAACCAGCTCTTTAATGCTGTCAAAATTGACTATCTGGCGACATTTGTGCGTCTGAGTGATCCCTTTCACACGCATCGAAATTTTCCTTCGGTTCTTCGTTTGAAAAGCATAACATTTAGGCCCTGTGGAAACAAACTCTTGAATTGTGTCACCATCAAGCTCGTCAGTAAGATCCCCCAGGTAATTTCCGAGCCACAGTGGGGTCTGCCCTTCTTTCAGCACATAAATCAGACTGTCTGTGTCCACGTACAGTACGTTTTGCTGTAAAGGCTCCATACAACTGAGCAATTTTAATCTAGCATAGCACGTTGTAAATGCGGCTACGAAAACATTAGCAACTTTGCTCGGATGGGTCACGCATTTGTTATTGTGGATCCACTGCAACCTACAGGTGTCAGGGTTCAGAAAGTGGAAATACTTGACGTCGTATTTACCTGAGAATAAGAATCTGAAAAATTCGGCAGGATCGCTCACGATGCTGGTCTGTGTCAGGTTCGTTCTCTGTCCGGTCTTCCCCCAGAATCCGTTAAGGATATTTTTAAACAGGTGTCTTTTAGCGGGATTGAACGCAATTTTGTCCGGGTCTAACTGGATGCCTTGATGCAGTTTGTACTCTCTCACATACTTCTCCTTGCTTTCCTGATCAGTTGCTTCAGCAGGGTAGCCTGATGCTTCCTGCTTGCCCTTCAAAAATGTGTGTATGAAGTCTTTAAAAACCGTACTGCTACTCCTGTCGAAATGCCACACCTCTGTGATTTTCTCCACGCGATAACCTGACCGTAATGCTTTCTGAAATTCGACGCTCACCCAGACGCCGGTCAGAGCTCTTTCCTGATCGACATGGGAGCAGGAACTCGTCTGATTATTTTTTTTCTGCGCAGGTGCGGCAAAGCGTAAACACTAGCTTACCGCGAGCTGTTTTGTATGGCAGAACCGGAAAATAGAGACGTCTGGGAGGAACGACGACCGCTCTGATGAATCCAAAATAGTTGTCAGGGTGTTCAAAGTCTTTGTATATTATTTTAGGATGCCCTAAAGGATACGGGAATCTACTGTTCACATAAGGGTACAGAGATGTAAAATCCACATAATGAACGGTCTCGTTGAGAGCAGCGGTATGTCTCAATTTGAATGCGGAAGTTCTGCCCCCAAAAAGGGCATTGCGTGGTGCCAGAAATTTCATTTTTTTAAGAAAATTAATCACCCTCTGATCAGATCGCTTCATTTCAATCCACTCATGCTCCCACACGACCTCGAGTCGAACGCCGTACTTGGATTGCAGGATTCTGTCTTTCTCATCGCTGGCCGTGCGGATCTGTTCAAAACTGATGTTTCTCAAAGGACATTTCTCATTTTGAATAAAACATTGAGCACAACTGTGCCAGAAACAGCCATGGTGAGAAAATACAGTCGGAACGCCGGAAACGATACAAAATCCATCTGCAAAGTACGGCCCGATTTTCCTTTTCCCCACGTTTAACGCATGTTAAATGTGGGGAGCTCATTGACCCTGCTGTCAATGAGCAGGGTCATCAAACGGGTCATCAAACGCCGGTTTGATGACGCTTCGCATAGACGCCGTTGAATTGTCGTGTCGTCACGGTAGGGTAGAGGACGGGTGGATTTTTCCCGGTACGAATCGTTGTAACGCTGAGACGGATAAAGCTGGTCTTCTTCATCCGTACCAATAAGACATACTACCGGTTCCGGTTCAAATATACCTTAAACAATAATGGAAAAAATAACGGTTAGAACATTTTTGTTTTATTTCTCCTTATGTGAAACTGTATTTATTATTTTTTAACTTACCACAGCCCTGCTTTTGATTCTGCTTATCATGCGTCGGGGGGTTAGCAGGTTTGCTCCAGATAGATCGAGATTTTGTCAGAGAAAGCTTATTTTTCCGACGGTACTCAGCGTTCTGAGTAACCAGTTCAAGTTCAAGTCTGCTATAAACCTCAATTTTTTCAAGTTTCATTAAGTTTAAATTTTAACCTGTCTACAGCTAAGCCAACTTTCAAAAACTTCAGATGTCGCTTTATTTTGTTTATAATTTTACCTGTTATGTAATTTCATTCATCTTACATACAGTTAATTTTACCACATGTGAAAATAGTGAATTGTGCAGGATTAGTTTAGATCCAATCAGTTTTCCCTTAGCGTCATTTATTCCTTTAAACCGGTATTTCCCCAAAGGCTGTCTGTCTAACAGGTCGCCTTCTTTCTTCTGCACCAGGTTTTCTATCAACTTTTTTCAGTTTTTCTCTTTCTCCCTTATTTTGATATTCATCATGTTCTGCCAAATAAGTTATTAATGCTTTTGTTTTGCTCACCAAACATAATCCATGTCCTGGTGCCCCACTTTGGATCATATTTTTCCTTGTCAAGTTCACCCTTCATTTGTTTAAATTTAGGCTCAAAAATTACCTTTTCTCTCTTTTTCTTTTTTTTATAGTTTTGCTCACACAGCTGTGAGGAAATCAAACAGAGCAGAAGCTCAAACCCAGCAAACAAAATTAAAAACCTCCCAAAGATTATAATTTCCCAATGTTGACCATGGTTTTAAAACACATTACAATGAACAGAAAAAGGTACATTTTAAACACATACGTCTGCTCAGCGGCAGAACCTTATACACACACAGCTGACAGACACACAGAAATGGATCCACGCTTTTCAGCTCCTATGTTGTCCTCTTTTACACTTATTTCACTTATTGCTACTACAGAGGACAGACCGCGGTTGACCTTTATCTTATTCTCTTATTCTCATTTCATCTTATCTTTTTTCCTATGGTGTTTCGCTCTCACCGCCTTGTGTTTCTCGAGCAAAGTCAAAGATTGGCTAACCGGTTCTTTTTACGAGGGCATCACTCCTCGAGGATAAAACCGACCAAACCTGGCCTTTCCTTCCCCGCGTCCGGCAGAAGGGGGGGGATGCCGTCCCCCGCTGCGAAGCCAATCAACCTTTGACCTTTGACTATAGACTATTGACTAACCTTAACCTTACTCCTGTGAACATCTTGGAAGCATTTAGACAAACCAGACAAAAGCAGTACGAACGACACCTGACAATCGAACAATGGCTGACAACTTAAGAAACTCAGTGACAAGCAGACAAACATGGGAAACGGTACAGACAACGGCTGAGAACTGAAATTCTCCCTCGTTTGCTGCTGTGATTCTTGAGTTTGGATTGTCTCACTGCGTCTGGTGTTAATGGCTTGTTTTGGTTTGCTGTGCTTGGTGGATGTCGTCCCATAGCGCCCCCCTCCGGCCGGTAACCTCAGCTGCTGCAGTTTTTTTATTTTCTTTGATTTATTTTGATTCGGTGTCCTTTTTAAAAGAACTTGTTTTTAAAATGAACATTTTTAAGAGAATTTAATAAAACTTCTTTTATAATTGTGAACTGTCTCAGATGTTTTAAATCCTTGCACAACCGAACCTGTGCGCCTCAGACAAGAGGTAATAATCTCTGGGTGAAATTCCCAGAGTGGCGTTGAGCAACTTATTGGAACTAAAACCCCATAAAACCCGAACTTCCGTCTAGTGTCGCCACATAATAATAATAATAATAGTAATAATTTATCTGAGCCGATCAGGTTGAGATCGTCCACCAGCTTCTGAACAGAACCTGGTCCAAAGTGGCTCCGTTCACATCGAACCGGATCAAACTGAGCCGTTTGTGAATCCCGACCTTCCCGAACCAGCAGCTTGATTCGTTCTCTAAATATAAAACACGCTGTGAAACCCGATCCGTCTAGAACCCGACCGGTCCGGTCCGGTTCGGTCCGGAGACTGTAAACACGTGATGAATGTCGCTGACGCAGCAGATCGTATATTTTTGTACATTTCTGGGTCACGTGGTTCAGTTGCTGCCTGGTAGATTTCAGACACATCATGGAAAAAATGCTGAATCATCGTTTCTTCTTGTTGTCGCTTAGCCTTTGAGTCGATCATGAATCTTTGTCTCGAATCACAGAAATGATTCAGATTAAAATGAGCTGTTAGAGAAAGTTTTTGTAGTTCAATCTGAACCTTTTTCCACCAAATTGTCGCCGTTTGGTCATGAAATCATGTCCAACTGGGACCAGTTGACCAGCACAGAAACCCACCAGACCTCCGGGTTTGCGCCACTCCTTGTTTTTGCACATGAACGTTTGTCAGTATTAGCGGCTGAGTGGAGGAGAGACCAGCTCTGTCATTTCAGACCCAAACGGTTCTGAGGCACCAAAACAGCCCAACGGTACGAATGGAAATGTTCTGATGCTCAGCTGCTGATTGGACGGCCCAGGATGGAGCCGCTCGTTTCCACGGCAACAGCGAAACCTTCTCGTCTTCTCGGTCTGGTCCATCAGTCTGTGATCTTGTGCCAGTTTTAGAGAAACGTCTCGTCTCTGTTCACCTTCAAACATGAATCGCTGACGCTCAGAGTTGCTAATCAGTGATTTATGACCACTAGGTGGCGCCAAGGCTCAGCTCTTCCTGCAGGTTCAGGAAATGTCGTGTTTTTGTTCTGGACTCTCTAACCTGAACTTAAACACTGTGGATGATCGGCTTGTATGACGTCACTTCCTGAACCTGAGCTGCAGCAGAGCCTCGGCGTTACGATAATGTCTCAGAATGTGTTGAAATGTAATGATGGAGATTCAGATAAAATGTTTCTATTCAAGTATTTGAGTTGCAACGTGGTTGGTTTATTTTTCCTCCTCCTCCTCTTCATCCTCCTCTTCCTCCCACCAGTTGCTGGTCTTGGTTCTGAACTTGCTGACCGTCTGCAGCTCTTTGGTCTCGGCTCTCGATGGTCCAGCCGGAGTCTCTTCATTCATTACATCAGAACTTTGATCGCTGCAAACAGACATTTGTTTTAATTAAATATTAAAACTTCTGTAGAAATAAAGTTGTTTTGGAGCTACACACTAAAAAAATATCGTTTTATTTATTCCAACAGTGAGGAATTGTTGACTAAGATGAATAAAGGAGATTTTATCACCTGCTGCAGGTGAAGCACTAGTTGGTTCTAAGTTCTTCACAGGACCCAGTTCCACTAATAAAACATTAGAAAATCCCTTTAACTGGATCTACTAGAAGGTTCTTGGAGGTGGAACAGAATGTAGAAAATGAAATGGACCCGAGTCGTCGGCCCTGAGGTTCTCCGTATCTCACCTGTCTGAACACTGAGCAGAACTCGTCTCAGGCTCAGGCAGGTTCCGCTGCGGGCCTGATTCAGAACCTGGACCACATCAGAACCTCCTGCTAACATCTTCAGAACCTTCATGGCTTATTAAAGCTCTGATGGAGACATTTTGCTTCCTTAAAGAGAACTGGGTTCAGGAACCAACCTGTGGAGTTGGACCAGGAGAAACTACCAGACATAAAACAGCCTGTATTTCCTTTAAGAGCTTCTGCTGAACTGCTGAGTTCTGGTTCTGGTTCTGGACAGTTCAAGGAAAACAACCTGCACTTCTTAGAAAAGCATCAACTGAAAGTCACATTTGTGATCTTTAAATGCATCTTTAGGTCCAATTTTACAGCGTCTGACTTTAAGAAGGGAACTGGTTGAGCTCAGAGGAATCAGCCTGTGGGTTCAAAGGTCACAGGTTGCAGAAAGCAGCTTCCAGGTTCAAAATGTTCCAGAACAGAAAAACTTCTTACCTGCATCCTGTAAACCTGATGGATCATAATCCTCTTCTGAGTTCTGATTTTTTTGACCAGCTCCTGTAGTTTAGTAAACAATTTGCTGACCAGAATGTTATTAAAAACTTTATTGAACAGACATAAACCCACATTACATTAGAATATGAGAATCAAACATGAACCAATCAGCACATTATCCCAGTGATTCTCTGAGGTCTGAATAAATCAGTAAATCTCAGTAAAGAGCCTGATGTGACACATCGAGTCCTAAAGTCTCTAGAAAACTCAAAACATGGAGTTAAGAAAGTAAAACCCAAAACAGACTGAGGACATTAAAGCAGAGGATCAATGAATATGATGCAAAACTTCATGATTTACACATTTTGAGAATAACAAAAAAACAATATATCCAGTATATTAAAATAACGTCCAGATAAATGCTGGATGTTCCTGAAAACGGCTCTGAGGTCAGAGTTCCTGTGGGACATCCAGTTCTAAACTGGTTCAACTGGTTCCTGTGATGGAAGCTGAAGTTTCTCTGCAGTTTCCAGTAGATCATCTTTTTATCTGTGGAGCTTTGAGGAACATTTTCCTGTCAGCAGAAGAAGAAGCAGCAGAGAAAAGAGGTTTGAAGTCTTTCATGATTCAGAGCTGAACTGAAAATGATTCCCATGTTTCCATCTCAGACCATTTTTCTGGTTCCAGGATGAAAATGAACCAGAGAGAAAAAAGATCAACTTTCCAGTTGAATCCAGTTCAGATCAAAACTCCATGAAGCCTCTAAATGGAGCCCAGTTTGAATCGGATCTTTATTGATCCAAACAGACAAACAACATCAGACACTAAATGACAGACATGAGAAAATAAACGGGAGGAAAATCCTGGAGGTCAGAGGTCATCATCAGGATCCATCAGAGTCTCTTTAGACTCAAACTGCTGCAGCTTCAACCTCTGAGGACCAGCAGGACCCAGAGACCTTCTCTACTTTACAGAGATCAGGACCTGCAGAGAGAAGAAGGATCAGATCAGTGAGTGTTTCCAGCCTCTCCTGCAGCAGTCAGTGACGCAGCACATCCAGCAGACGGTTTCCAGGCTGCAGTCAGACTGATCTCAGAGCTGAGACCAAGATCAACCTGATCAGTTGTTTCCTGTTGAACTGAGAGAACAAGCAGATCTGAGATCAGTTTGATGAATGAGGACCAGAGTCTCTAGACATGCTGGACGCTGGAGTCCAGCTGGACGTCCTGGAGACATGGACACAGCAACAACACTCATCTTCACACCAACACAAACACAGGAACACAGCAAGCTGCTGCTGCTCTGATTGGCTGGTTGCTGTCTCTGTGTCCAATCAGGAAGCCTGAAGCATCTCCTCCCACTGAGAAGCTGCAGCTTTACTGGGAACGCTGGAGATTAGCTTTGATGCTAACTGGGTTTAGCTCAACATGCTGACAGCAGCTGGACACACTACAAACATTTACTTACCTTAAAGTCTCTACAAGATCCTTCAGCTGCTGAACATCTGAATCCTTCAGGTTGTTTCCCTCCAGGTCCAGTTTTGTCAGCTTGAGGCTGTTGGACTTCAGAGCTGAGGCCAGAAAATCACAGCTGATCTTTGACAACCTGCATTCATACAACCTGAATAAAGAATAAAAGATGAGCTGAAGCAACAGGATGCAGGTGAACCAGCCCAACAGAACCAGTTAAAGATTCTCATCAATATTAAAGCCAACAAGCTGCTGCTCCAATAAAGACCTGCTGACTTCAGAACCAGAACCAGAACCTGGTACTGGGTTATGATGTGTTGGAGGATTTTAGTCAGTAAAATCATTCCAGGTTCTGATCAAAGTGTTGAAGCATCAATCATTGATTATTGATTTGTTCCTGTCAGATTCCAGGGATTCACTTTTCTAGACTGGGTTGAATGACCTTTGACCTGCTTGACCTGAGGGAGTTTCTACACTCTGGGGGTCCGAATGCTGACCTCTGACCTCAGATCAGCAGGTCCAACTCAGAGGGACTAAATAAAACTCTGGATCCAGGAACAAACTCAGAAAATATTTATTAGATCAGAAGAAATGAACTTTGATTTATGATCAATTATAGATAATTATTCACTGAAATATCAATAATTATATAATTACATACGTCAATGTTTCCAGTCTGCAGCCTTCAGTCTGTAGAAAACCACAGAGATCCTTCAGTCCAGAACCTTCCAGGTTGGTTCTGTCCAGGTCCAGATATGTCAGATGGGTCGGGTTGGACTTCAGAGCTGAGAACAGAGACGTCCAGCTGGTCTCTGACAAACTGCAGCCCAACAATCTGAATAAAGAATAAAAGATGAGCTGAAGCAACAGGATGCAGTTAAAACTGAAATATGAACAAATAAATAATGAAATGTAGAAAATTAATTTCCCTGAATGTCTAAGAAACTTGATGAACTGATTCTAACATCTGATCCAGTCAAACTGGTTTAAAGAGTCCAAACCAGCAGAACCAGAACATTTGATCAACAAACAAACTCAAAGTTTTTCTAAAAGTTTCTCAGGATCTTAAACTCAGTCGGATGTTTTTTCTCCCTCCATGTTTCCTTACAGGCTCTGGATCAGCTGCTGCTCTGGACCTTCATTTATCATCAGATATTTTATGTCTCCAGTTTTTGTTCATTAATCTGTTAATGATGTTTTTCTGGCTGGTTGTATTTTAACTGCAGCTCATTGCCAAGTATGACAGATGGAAACAGTTTATCTCAATCCGTCTAATTCAGGGTTTTATCCATTACAGCTCAGATTATGAAAGTTGATCATTTTGTGGTGATTCAGTTTCTGAACCATCAACTAGAAAATATTGATCCTTTTCTCCGTCAGATTGATTTGGGTCATTTAGTTCAGGTTCTGAATCTTCATCAGAGAAGCTGCAGAAATGGGAACATTATCATAAAGAACCACCTGATTGTGAAGACGAGTCATTTTTAAATCCATTTTCCAGGTGAACCACATGAGAAGGATTTCAGTAACTGCTGGAGCTTGTTGCACTCAAAGCTTTACAAAGGTCAGATCTCATTTCCTGTCCTACAAAATAAGAGCTGAATCAAGAAGTTTGGACTAAATGACTTTAACCTTCACAAAGTCAGTATTTACTGCAGGCCTGTTAATTACTGATCTTTGTATTGTTTCTGTCTCCTTCATGTCCAGCAGACTGTGGTCATCCTGATAGAGTCTGACTGTCAGAACAAACTCAGGTTTCCTCTGGAAGTTGCTCTCAGTGGTTTGGAGGACGACTGACTTGTCATTTGCTCCATCAGTTAATTGACACTAAATGGAAACTCATCACCTGCTTCCATGTAGTTTTGCTTCCTGCCAACATCAAACTCCTGCCTGAGCTGCAGCTGCATATGAGCAGGAGGTCGAGTCCCCAGAAAGTTTCCCTGTTTCTAGGAACCATTTCATCCAGAGTCGGTCGACTTTCTCTGTCCGTCTCAGTCAGACTGTGAACCTTCAGTCTGAGCAGAACCTCTAACACACCTGGTCCAGATTCATGTGCTGCAGCCTCTGCAGGTTCTGATGTCTGGACCAGATACTCATGTCCTGAAGAACCTGCAGCCTGTTGAGCTCAGAGAAAAACTCAGTGGTCTGGATTTGTTCAGACGAAGCTGAAGTTGGTTTCTGATTGACGCTTCAGGAAATGGATAAAGGGCGATTCCACCTAATGTTTCACTACAACCAGCATCTTTAATCTAGTTCATCATTAAAACACCTGGACTCTTTAAACCTGGACTGGATGATTATCAACTAATACAGAGGTTCCCAAACTGTGGGGCGCGTCCCCTATGGGGGGCGCCGTGCCATTGCAGGGGGAGCGAAGCCATCTGGATGAAAAACAAAACAACCTGAACGCTGTATGCGCTGGGATTTTACCTTAGAATGACCAACTCTCTGTTATTCCTCTATTTGATACAGTAGCGGCTTCCACACTTCCATATCTGTGTCTCTGTCACTTTTATCAGCAGTTAAAACTGTTTCATCCGTTGTTAACATGTGAAAACCTGTTTTTTTGAGCCGTCTTTAAACGCAATGAACTACGACGCTGGGTTTCCACCTGAATGAGACCTGATGCCATGATGCTAACAGGTGTGTTAGCATCATGGCAGCAAAACACAAAGAACTTTTTACGGTTTTTTCCCCCCAAACTAACCGACTGAGTTGAGTGAAGCTACTGGATGCAAGTAAAGTAGCTGAAAGACAACTAGCTAATATCAATACAGGTAATGTAGCTAAAAGATGACTAGCTAGCTAATGTCAATACAGGTAATGTTAGCTAAATAGACTAAATAGATCTTTTGCTACATTCTATATTAGTAGATTCATCTTTTTTAGCTAGTCATTTACTTATTTATAGCTAGTATCTTTTAGCTAATTACCTGTATTGATTAGCTAGCTAGTCATCTGTTAGCTAACATTAACTGTATTGATATTAGCTAGTCAATCTTTTAGCTAATATTACCTGTATTGATATTAGCTAGCTAGTCATCTGTTAGCTAACTATTACACTGTATTTGATATTAGCTAGTCATCTTTTAGCTACTTACCTGTATTGAATTAGCTAGTCATCTTTAGCTAACATTACCTGTATTGATATTAGCTACTGTCATCTGTTAGCTAACATAACTGTATTGATATTAGCTAGTCATCTTTTAGCTACTTACTGTATTATTAGCTGTATTGGTAATGTTCATTATATTAGTATTATATTGCTAGTCATCTTTTAGCTTACATTAACTTTATTGATATTAGTAGTCTCTTTTAGCTACTTTGTATTGATATTAGTAGTCATCTTTTAGCTGACATTACCTGTATTGACATTAGCTAGCTGGTCATCTGTTAGCTAAAATTAACTGTATTGATATAGCTAGTCATCTTTTAGCTAACATTACCTGTATTGACATTAGCTAGCTATATTACGGAGTGAAGCTTCTTCAAACAAGACGGAGGCTCGTATGTCCTTTACTGAACTTTTCCGTTCAGTTTTTTATTGAAGCAAAACAGCGACAGCTGATAACGGCAACAGCTGATCGTAACCAATAACAACCACAATAAACAAAAGCAAGATAGTGACAAAACAGAACCAGATCCTGTTAAGCATTCTTCAAAATAAAAGACTTCCTGTATTCAAATAAATCATGTCTTGCACTTAAATATATTTCAGTTCACCTTTGTAATTATATACTGTCATGTTCAATTCAATTAACAATAATCATCATGTAAATTATGCTTAACATATAATTGTAAATCAGTCACTTATCATGCAAATATATTGAACAACATATAAGTATAAAAGTCACAACAAGCTAGTCATCTTTTAGCTAACATTACCTGTATTGATATTAGCTAGCTAGTCATCTTTTAGCTAACATTACCTGTATTGGTATTAGCTAGCTAGTCATCTGTTAGCTAACATTAACTGTATTGATATTAGCTAGTCATCTTTTAGCTACTTTACCTGTATTGACATTAGCTAGCTAGTCATCTTTTAGCTAACATTACTGTATTGATATTAGCTAGCTAGTCATCTGTTAGCTAACATTAACTGTATTGATATTAGCTAGTCATCTTTTAGCTACTTTACCTGTATTGGTATTAGCTAGCTAGTCATCTGTTAGCTAACATTAACTGTATTGATATTAGCTAGTCATCTTTTAGCTTACATTAACTTTATTGATATTAGGTAGTCATCTTTTAGCTACTTTGTATTGATATTAGCTAGTCATCTTTTAGCTGACATTACCTGTATTGACATTAGCTAGCTGGTCATCTGTTAGCTAAAATTAACTGTATTGATATTAGCTAGTCATCTTTTAGCTAACATTACCTGTATTGACATTAGCTAGCTATATTACGGAGTGAAGCTTCTTCAAACAAGCTCGTATGTCCTTTACTGAACTTTTCCGTTCAGTTTTTTATTGAAGCGAAAACAGCGACAGCTGATAACGGCAACAGCTGATCGTAACCAATAACAACAACAATAAACAAAAGCAAGATAGTGACAAAACAGAACCAGATCCTGTTAAGCATTCTTCAAAATAAAAGACTTCCTGTATTCAAATAAATCATGTCTTGCACTTAAATATATTTCAGTTCACCTTTGTAATTATATACTGTCATGTTCAATTCAATTAACAATAATCATCATGTAAATTATGCTTAACATATAATTGTAAATCAGTCACTTATCATGCAAATATATTGAACAACATATAAGTATAAAAGTCACAACAAGCTAGTCATCTTTTAGCTAACATTACCTGTATTGATATTAGCTAGTCGTCTTATAGCTACTTTACCTGTATTGATATTAGCTAGCTAGTCATCTGTTAGCTAACATTAACTGTATTTATATTAGCTAGTCATCTTTTAGCTAACATTACCTGTATTGATATGAGCTAGTCATCTTTTAGCTAACATTACCTGTATTGCTATTAGCTAGCTGGTGATCTGTTAGCTAACATTAACTGTATTGATATTAGCTAGTCATCTTTTAGCTACTTTACCTGTATTGGTATGTATTGGTATTAGCTAGCTAGTCATCTGTTAGCTAACATTAACTGTATTGATATTAGCTAGTCATCGTTTAGCTACATTACCTGTATTGACATTAGCTAGCTACTCATCTTTTAGCTAACATTAACTGTATTGATAAAGCTAGCTAGTCATCTTTTAGCTAACATTACCTGTATTGATATTAGCTAATCATCGTTTAGCTACTTTACCCGTATTGATATTAGCTAGCTAGTCATCTGTTAGCTAACATTACCTGTATTGGTATACAGGTAATGTATATCAATACAGGTAAAGTAGCTAAAAGATGACTAGCTAATATCAATACAATTAATGTTAGCTAACAGATGACTAGCTAGCTAATATCAATACAGGTAATGTTAGCTAAAAGATGACTAGCTAATATAAATACAGTATTGTTAGCTAATAGATGACTAGCTAGCTAATGTCAATACAGGTAATGTTAGCTAAAAGATGACTAGCTAATATCAATACAGGTGTTAGCTAACAGATGACTAGCTAATATCAATACAGTTAATGTTAGCTAACAGATGATAGCTAATATAAATACAGGTATTGTTAGCTAAAAGATGACTAGCTAGCTAATATCAATACAGGTAATGTTAGCTAAAGATGACTAGCTAATATAATTACAGGTATTGTTAGCTAAAAGATGACTAGCTAGCTAATGTCAATACAGGTAATGTTAGCTAAAAGCTGACTAGCTAATATCAATACAGGCAATGTTAGCTAACAGATGACTAGCTAATATCAAAACAGGTAAAGTAGCTAATAGATGACTAGCTAATATAAATACAGTTAATGTTAGCTAACAGATGACTAGCTAATATAAATACAGTTAATGTTAGCTAATAGATGACTAGCTAATATAAATACAGTTAATGTTAGCTAACAGATGACTAGCTAATATAAATACAGTTAATGTTAGCTAACAGATGATTAGCTAATATCAATACAGGTAATGTAGCTATAAGACGACTAGCTAATATAAATACAGTTAATGTTAGCTAACAGATGATTAGCTAATATCAATACAGCACCTTTAGCTTAACAACCAGCCTGTAGCTACCGATGTTGTTGTCTATGTTCAGCTACTACATTCATTTTGTCCCAATAAGTCGATCTTCCCCCCCAGGGGCAGAAACAGGGGGGGGCAGAAAATGTTTGGGAACCACTGAACTAATAGCCGAATATTTAAAACTAAGTTTGGGATTTGAGGAACTTCAATAACGGGAGATTTTAATTCTCTCTGTTAATCTGACCTTTGACCTGCTTGACCTGAGGGAGTTTCTACACTCTGGGGGTCCGAATGCTGACCTCTGACCTCAGATCAGCAGGTCCAACTCAGAGGGACTAAATTAAACTCTGGATCCAGGAACAAACTCAGAAAATATTTATTAGATCAGAAGAAATGAACTTTGATTTATGATCAATTATAGATAATTATTCACTGAAATATCAATAATTATATAATTACATCAATGTTTCCAGTCTGCAGCCTTCAGTCTGTAGAAAACCACAGAGATCCTTCAGTCCAGAACCTTCCAGGTTGGTTCCTCCCAGCTCCAGATCTGTCAGATGGGTCGGGTTGGACTTCAGAGCTGAGAACAGAGACGTCCAGCTGGTCTCTGACAAACTGCATCTCTCCAATCTGAATAAAGAATAAAAGATGAGCTGAAGCAACAGGATGCAGTTAAAACTGAAATATGAACAAATAAAATGTAGAAAATTAATTTCCCTGAATGTCAAAGAAACTTGATGAACTGATTCTAACATCTGATCCAGTCAAACTGGTTTAAAGAGTCCAAACCAGCAGAACCAGAACATTTGATCAACAAACAAACTAAGTTTCTCTGAGCAGCAGCTGGATGAGTTGAGCTATTTCTGCTGGTTCTGGTCATCAGCTGGAGACCCGACTTGGTAACCGGATCAGAACCACTCAGTTTATCCATTAATGGCTTTGGGTTCTTCTTAAAGCTGCTGAAAGCCAATGGAGGCCATTATTTGACCTTTGACCTGATGGAGCTTCATCACAGAGACCAAGTGAGGAACCTGCTGCTGCTGCTGCAAACCTCACTGTCATTCAGCTCATCTAGATTTGCGTTTCTACAATCAGTCACTTCTTAGATGTTTCATTCATGATGGTTTGAACTGGTCAGTTTGTGGCTCGACTGGAGGATCAACATTTATTCTGGATGTAAAGATGAGAATCAGAAATAAAACCATCTGAATCTTTACCAGCCAAACTGAAACATCTCCATCGTTAATTAACTTCATTTGAATTATTTTACTCAGTTTGTTCATCAGAAACATTTTAAAAACTGAAAAGGTTCAATAATCTCAAAGTCTGAAAAGAGAAAATAATTCATTTATAAGGTAAAATGTTTTAGAGATTTAATCTGACATTTAAACAGATTATTTTAAAAGAAAATATATTAACATTAAATTATTAAACTAAGGATTAAAGTATCAATGAATGATTTTATTGTATGAATAGAGAAAACAAACCTCAGTTTCTCCACTTTACTGACTGAACTCTGCAGGATCTCAGACAGATTCTTCACATCAGATTCTCCACCTCCATTTATGATGATCCAACTTATTTCCAGTTCAGTCAGATGTTGGTTGGACTTCAGAGCTGAAGCCACAACTTCACATTCAGCCTTTTGGATCTTACAGCCACCAAGTCTGAGATGAGAGAAGAAATAAATTCAGTTCTAATGAAATCAATCTGGATCATAAACAGACTAAATATGATAACAGTGATGTCATCATGATGTCATCATCTGATCAACATCTGATCTTCAGTTTCCTGAGTTTGACCCGACAGAGAGTCTGTGCAGCTCCTGACTAAAGTCCAGGTTCTGGTTCTGGTTCTGGCTTCATGTCCTCAGACCTTCAGCTCAGTCAGATGTTGAAGATCTTCTATCATCTGTGAAGGAAAGTTCAGTTTCTCTGCAGCATCAGAGCCTGAAGCAGCTGCAGCAGCTGATGCAGAGGCTGGATGGAGGAAACTACCGACTGAAACTGGTTTTCATGTTGATCTGAAAGATCCACATTCCCATAAAAACACTTCAATACTTAGAGCTGAATATATTTAACCAGTATCAATTAAAACTCATTTCATTCTGTTTTGCTTTCATCGCTGTGCTACAATCCAGAGACTCTCCTGCTGTCCCTATAAAAATAACGCCCTGGGCTGTTGCCCACATTGCCCATGTCAGGAACCACAACTGAAACATTTCAATTAAAGGTAAATAACGTTCAACTATGAAAACTGTCCAACAGCAACTAGTAACCAAGCAGAAGGAGAACCGTGACTGATCTCACCTCCATCCCACTGCGATGTTTAACACCATGACAGGAGACGAAATCCATCCATGAGCTGCTCTGTGTTCATACTTCAACTTTTACTTATTCCCAATTAAATAAATATATATAATTTATTTAATTGGGAATGCTCAGATGAACAAATATATATATATATATATATATATATATATATATATATAAATATATATATATATATATATATTATATATATATATATATATATATATATATATATATATATGTATATATAGCTACTCAGTGAGGCTTCAGTTCTTAGGACTCAGTAAAGATCCGTCCAGAAGAATCGGATCGTTCCTGAATGTTAAATCACTGCAGACTTTGGCACCAGCGTTGTTCCATACATGCGACACCTCAGTCAACAATAATTCAGCGCATGAGCGACAAACTGTTTTTCATCACGGATGCAACATATGTGTCTCTGTACAGCTTAGCTTAGCTTAGCTTAGCTTAGCTTAGCCGTCCACAGATCTTAGCTTCTTTAATCTTTCCTTCCAAGTGACGCTAAAAGCTCCACCGTCTGTGAAACGAGACGCTGCTGATTTTACATGTCGCCATATTTATGATTTATGCCGCTATTATCGATTAGACAGACATTTTCTCCCGCTCAGAGGAAACCACTGCGCATGTCTGGAGCTCCGCGTGCGAGTAAAGGTGGAGGCGATGGATGACAACAGACACTAAGTCACGTTATTGCTCGGATTTTACGGCGCCACCTTAAATCCCTGAACTTCACATTTAAACAGACATAAAGCTCAACGAGATTTGGATGTAACGAGTAACGCGAGACTTTGTAGAAATGTAGTGAAGTAGAAAGTACAGATACTTACTGTAAAATGTAGTGGAGTAAAAGTAGAAAGTGTCCATTATTAAATCTACTTAAGTAAAGTCGGTGGCCCAACTACACATTATTCAGGTGGAGGCGAAAACATAAATCTTCTGCTAGGCTAAATCCTTCTAGCACAACTTTCCACACAACAATAATCTTTTCCAGCATCCAATCAGATCATTTTATGGTTCTTAACAGTTTAAAACCTGTTTAATTAAGCTCAATGAGTGAAGAGGAGTTTAAAGTTTAAAACGTCTCTGGATGATTGGATCTTAGAGAAAATAGACATTTTCTAGAGTTCAGGGTTTTATATTCATTTCAACCTGAAAACTGATAAAAAGTTAAATATTTTTAAATAATCAAAATATCTAAAACCCAGAAGCTGCAGCTGCCCTGGATGAACTGAATGTTTAGATGTTTGAATGGCTGAAATCATCCAGAGGATGAAGGAAGTAGTTAAAGGCCAAAACATCCAGAATCAGCTTGAAGAAAGAAGAAGAAACAGGAGGACAATAGAGCTGAATCAGCATCACACCATGAAAACATCTGGACTCACCGAGCCTTTCTGCAGTTCCTCACAGCTGGAACCAGTCTCTGTCGTCCTGATTCTGATGTCTTGTACTTCTCCAGGTCCAACTCATCCAGAACCTCTGACATCTGCAGCATGAAGGCCAGAGCTGAACAGTCAGTCTCTGAGAGCTGCTTCCCTGAATCCAGCAGCCGTTGGATCTCCTGATAAAATGAGACGTCGTTCATCTCCACCAGACAGTAGAAGATGTTGATGCTTCTGGCAGGAGAGATTCTATCAGTGTTCATCTCCTTCAGGTTGGTGATGATTCTCTGGATGGTTTCTGGACGGTTCTCTGTCTGACCCAGCAGATCCTCTAAGAGTCTCTGGTTGGACTCCACAGTGAGACCATGAAGGAAGCGGACAAACAGGTCCAGGTGGCCATTTTCACTGCTGAGGGATTTATACATGACTTTCTTCATGAACTCATCTAGAGATGTTTTTTTGTATTCTTTTCCCAGGAACGTCTGGATGACCTCTGACCTCCTGCTGGTGAAGCAGTGGAGCATGTAGACGGCAGCCAGAAACTCCTGGATGCTCAGATGAACAAAGGAGTAAACGGGGATGTTGCCCAGCCCAGTCTCCTCTTTAAACATCTCAGTGAAAACTCCTGAGAACAACGCAGCATCTTGGATGTCGATGCCGCACCGTTCGAGGTCTTTGTCATAGAAGATCAGGTTTCCCTCCAGCAGCTGATCTAAAGCCAGACGACCTAGAGACTCAATCAGCTTCTTGTTCTCTGGACTCCAGATATTTTTTGTCTTTTGTCCTCCATCAAACTTGTCCTCCTTGATTTTGAACTGAAGCAGCAGGAACTTGATGTACATCTCAGTCAGGGTCTTGGGCAGATCTCCTCCCTCTCTGGTCTTCATCATTTCCTCCAGAACTTTAGCAGTGATCCAGCAGAAAACTGGGATGTGACACATGATGTGGAGACTTTTTGATTTCTGGATGTGGGAGATGATCCTGCTGGCCTTCTCTTTATCTCTGAATCTCTTCCTGAAGTATTCCTCCTTCTGGGGGTCAGTGAACCCTCTGACCTCTGTTACCATGCCAACGCACCCAGCAGGGATCTGATTGGCTGCTGCAGGTCGTGTGTGGTTATCCAGAGGAGAGCAGAGGGAAGCAGTTTCCCCCTGATGAGGTTTGTCAGCAGAACATCCACTGAGCTGGACTCTGTAGCATCAGTCAGGATCAGATTATCATTAAAGTCCAGATTAAGTCGACTTTCATCCAGGCCATCAAGGATGAACAGAACCTGGAACTTTTTAAAGCTGCTGATTTCTTTGGTTTCAGTAAAGAATTTATGAATCAGTCCTAATAAGCTGAACTTTTCTTCTTTCAGTACATTCATCTCTCTGAAAGTGAATGGAAATATGAACTGGATGTTCTGGTTGGTTCTGCCTTCAGCCCAGTCCAGAGTGAACTTCTGTGTTAACAGTGTTTTCCCAATGCCAGCCACTCCCATGGTCATCACTGTTCTGATTGGTTGATCACTTCCAGGTTTAAAGATGTCTTCTCTTCTGATTGTTTCTTGTTTCCTGGATGCTGTTTCAATCCGTCTGACCTCATGTTCCTGGTTGACCTCTCTAGTTAACCCCTCTGTGATGTGGAGCTCTGTGTAGATCTGGTCCAGAAAGGTTTGATTTCCAGGTTCAGCGACGCCTTCAGAGAGACTCTGGAACTTCTTCTTCAAGTTTAACTTGAGTTTCCGTTGACAATTTCCAGCTTGAGTCCCTGCATGGAGACGACACACTGTAAGGTCTGGACTTAGAGTGACCAGTGAAAATAGCAAACTGGGACACAATATTATGCAGCACTGGGTCAAGCCAGGGACCTGTTCTCTCCAATATCCTGTTTACTCTTTACAAACCAAACTTCCAGTAGAAATACAGGTTCTGCCCTAAGCAGAAGGATTCAGAAGACACTTTGATAGTTGGTTGTTTAGGGATAACCAGGAAAAACTGAATAAAAATCTTGCCAAGAACTTTTTCAACTTGATCTGCATCAAATGCCTGCAGCTCAGTTCAACCAGGAGACCTTCTAGCCACCTCTTCTGTTTGGATGCATGTAGATGGACAGTAGACAGTTGGAGACTTCATGTCATGCAGATCAGCAGCAGTTTATCATTTACTGGCCCTCAGTGTTGGTGCTACTGCATCACAGTGTGAATTTGGTAGCCGTCTGTGTGTTTCTGAAGGTTCTTCATCTGTAGCTGAATGGAACATTTTTATGTACTGGTGCAGGAATTAATACTAAAATGGGTTTTTATCTTGTTCATTGCTGCTCTGTTTGTTTTTTACAGTATTTTACGGTAAATATAAAGATCTCAAAGTTCATATTTCATGAGCAGCAACCAGTCACCACAGGTGATGTTTAAATAAAAAAGCTGCTGAATCCAGAATGTCATTGATCTCATGTGACTGTTTGATTAAAATTTTCTATATTTGTTCATTTCTCTTGTTTGATTTCAGTTGAATTCATTTTGACTTGTAATCATGTTTTAATTATCCAACATAATAGCAGAATTGTTGTAGAAATCCTCTTACTGCTCTGCAGACGGTCAGCTAGTTCCTCCTGCTTCATCTTCCTCAGGAAGTTCATGGTGATCTTCATCACCGCCTCTCTGCTGCTCCTCTGCTCCTCATCCTCACTCTGACCCGCTGAGCATCCTGGGTCATCTGGACTCAGAACCTTTTGGATCTTCTTCAGCTCGTTCTTCACGAATGTGACAATGTTTTCCTCCAGCAGCTGGAAGAGAATGAGAAGATATCAGACTAGATCTGAACATCAGGTCCATGTTGGACAGACTGACAGTCCTCTGGTCTACAGACTGAACAGAACCGATGTACAGACCATAAATATGGAGTCCAGCTGTGTTTGGTGCTGCTGGACAGACGGATCAGTGGGAAACTTTGAGCTCTGCAGATCCTGTCTGTGGAGGAACCAGGACAAATGAACCAGAATCTGTCTGTCCACACAGAGACAAACTTATAGGTCCATGGCCACTTCTAGTTGTATTTTCTATGTTACATTTTACTACATTATGTATATGTGGCTGAGATTTGTATAGATAATCTATTGTAGAGTAGCTTTTGTGTGGATCTGAGTAAAATGTGTCGTTTCTCTTCTTGGTGTTGATTTTTCTGCAAGCATCAATAAGACCAACCTCTTTAGTAATATTATTTAACATTCTGGATTTCGTTGTCTGTGGCCCATAATCAGACGGGTATCAAACTAATATATTATTTTAAACCGTATTAAAGTGTCACCCCATCAGTATCATTCCTTTTCCATCATTAGTTATTATTTTTATTATTTGTTTCAGGAAACTGTCCTTCTCCTCATATACATTTATTCCTGAAAATGTCATATCTCTGATTCGTCCTACAATCATTACATACTGTATCTTCCATCTTTATCCTTCACCTCTTTTTCAACTTCAAACAATATCCATATTCGAGTAAAATTGCTGCTCCTCCCTTTTCCAAATGAAACAGAAAATGTCTGACCTGCCCTCTCCCTTCTCATTTTTGTGTTTGTTCTCCATCAGGTGTGTCTCCTGTAATAAAGCTCCTGTGCATCACCTGAGCCAATGCTGGGTAACCAACCACAGCCAACATTCAGTGGATCTTTAAGATCATTCATCCTGCCTGATGTCACACTGAGCACTGAAGCAAAGAGACAGTAGAAAACAGGAGGTAAGAAAGAAGTTTCAAACTAAAAACCTTCTGCTTTAGTCTGTCTGTTGTTACTGTTTGAAAGAAATGTGTTTTATGTTCATTTAGCTTCAAATTAGCTTAAGATGTGTAACAAGTTTAGAAAATGTGCTTTTATTTATTTTTATAATGTTTGAAATTTCACCAAATACTGATGAATACTGAAGAATCCTATTTTTTGTTACATTTTAAGAATTATATGTTATTTATTTTGGTAAACACTACTACCTGTACTGTTCCTTTAAGAGAGTGATCTATGACGTCATTACTGTACTACTCTCAGTTGGCACTGGGCTGAGAAGAGGTAGGAAAGTTTCTTTGCTCTTCGTTAAGTTAATGTTTTTTTGATATTCATAAAATGATTGAAATGATGCAGCTGGTAATGTTTATGTTTTAATACATATATTTCTTTTGACAAGTTCAGAATTTTTTATTGTAAATATTAGAATACATATTGTTATTAGTTAGTCACAGTGTTTCTCCATGTGCTTCTCTGCTAGGGGAATAACGGCTCCTGTGCATGGAAGAGCTGCATGTTAAAGGGATTTTTGTATTTCTATTTGTGCAGGTTGCCACTGCCAGCAACCTGCATTAAAGATCAACCAGCAACTCCAGTGGTCTGACTCCCTTCTTCATCTGAACAGAAGCAGAACACATCAAGGTTAACCGACTGTATAAGACTAGATTATTAGTTAAGAACACCTCTAGTATACACCGGTTACAGATGCATAACTGCAGAATCACAATCCAAGTAGATAAATGCTATGTTGTTTGTTAAGTCTTGGATTTAACAAGAAAATAAAAAGTTTATGAAGAAACTTTTTATTTTCAAGGTTTTAGGGTTGAGTTTTGTTGTGGAGTTGGACAAAGTTTATCCCATGAATCAATCACTAGTCATCAATGTTAATAAATATCATGGATCAGAAAATGGATGCATTATAAACCCTCCTTTACTTTTCTGCCTGTCTCCTCGTGTATCCAAGCCTAGAACCAGTCCTGCTCTGCAGAGTCACATGAATCAGATAGAAACTGGTTTCTTACTCTGGTTCTGATGGTCCAGGTTCAGGACTGAAGTCTGGAATAATTCCTTTGGACCAGTCACTCCTCATGGAGGGACAGCTGGATCCTGGAGGTTCTGCTCTCCCTCTGTGGTTCTGACCTCTGAAACACAAACATGTTGTTATTCAGATCATATCAATCAGTGAGAAACTGAGATAAAAACCAGAGAAGAAGCTCTGAACACAAACTGCTGCAGGTCTGAAGCTCCAGAGTGAAACATTCAGACTGATCTGTTGGGTCAAACTGAACCTTCATTCAAGTTTATTTGTTCAGTTCATTTCAGCATCAAGGCAGTTCAAGGCGCTTTGCATAATAAAGACAGAAAGATATAAAGAAAACACCAGGCATTCAACAACTGAACAGACATTATATTTGATGAGAGTCGTCACCAAAATCATAACCATCAAATATGTTGGTCACTGTTTCATTTATAATCAAAGCTGCTCCAATCAGATGGTTTTTAGTCTTGAGTTAAAGAAATTCAGTGTTTTGACTCTTGTACAGTTTTCTGGAAGTTTATACAATTTAAACTTTGACAAACTCACCTGGTTCATCTTCTTGTAAAAATCAGTTTAGTGACGCGATTGAGACGAGAGACTAGTGATGGAAAAGTTACTACAGAGTAAAGAGTCAACTAGTTGCTGCAACATCCAGTTCAGAGACAATCTGAGTCGTTGCTCCTCACAATGTTGGTGGTTTTTGTTTTCATGCAACATTTTCATCATTTTTCATTCAAACTGATTTACTGACCAACATCCTTCATGTTTAACTTTAAATTAATATGGAAGAAAATTAAGTTACTTTTGATCAAACACTGAAGATCAACCAGTTAATATCATCTATATTTTATCTCTACAGATCCAGATAGAAACTGGTTTCTTACTTTCTGTCTGAGGCTCCAGGTTCAGTACTGAAGTCTGGAGGTTCATATTTGGACCAGTTACTCCTCACAGACGGACTGATGGGTCCTGATAATTTTGCTCTGTCCTTCTTTAGATGCCGATCTTCCATCTTCTGGACTTCAGTCAGCCTGAGAAAGAAACCAGAACCAGTCAGTCCAGTGGTCCAGGTCCAGTAAGTGTCCTGTGAAGCAGAAACTGGTTCCCATCAGGAGTTCAGAGGATCAGAGGAACCTGATTCCAGCTCAACCTCAGAAACTAAACGTCTCTTAAAGGTTTTGTCTGGAATTGTGACATCAAACATCTCAGTCATTCAAACAGAAACAAGAAACTTCTACCAGAAACAAAACAAGAAAACATGAACCAGTAGAATCACCAAGTCCTGGACTGGTTCCAGTCCGACTCCAGAACAGGGATTTCAACAGGTAACTTCTGATTGGGAAGGACAGACGTCACCTGTGTTCAACCACCAGGTTCAATCCTATCTAACATCTGTGTTCCTGCTAGGTCAGGCTACAACAAAGTAATCAGATTACTTACCATGACTAAATGATATAGCTCTACATTATGATGTCACCAGGTGACCTTTGACCCCATCCAATCACTGAACATATGATTAGAACAGATCAATGTGTGGATGTGCCAAAACTTTCTCCAGCTGAACAAAAACAAAACTGAAGTTATTATCTTTGTTCCTTAAGAGGAGCAATGTAGAGTTACAGATCTAGAGTTACAGATCTAGAGTTAAAGATATAGAATCAATGCACAGCTTCAGTTATTACAACTGAAAACCAGCGATCAGGCAGAAACCTGGGAGTAGTGATGGACTCTGACCTGAACCTTCAGAGCCACATTAAGACAGTCACAAAGTCGACCTTCTATCTATGTGTTTATCTTTAGCTGCATTGATTCCTGCAGCAGCGTCTTCACAGGTCTGACTAACAAACCAATCAAACAGCTGCAGCTGATCCAGAAGCTGCTGCTGCTGTTCTGACTAAAACCAGGAAGATGGAGACATAACACCAGTTTTAAAGTCCCTCCACCTGTAGCTCAGAGAATAGACTTTAAAATACTGTTGTTAGTTTATAAATCACTGAACGGTTTAGCACCACAACACATTAAAGATCTGTTATTGCTGTACCGACCGTCTGGACCCCTCAGATCTTCTGGTTCTGGTTCTGTTCTCCATCCAGAACCAGAACCAAACATGGAGAAGCAGCTTTCAGCTTCTATGTACCACAAATCTGGAACAAACTTCCAGAAAACTGTAAAACTGACATCCTTTAAATCTAGACTAAAAACCTTTAGCCTGTTTATGGGGTTGATTTATAATATCTGAAAAAATAAATGTACTTTGTTCTGGATTATAACTTTTCATCTCTTTATTTTTCCACTGTAATGTTGCTTTTTAATTTATTATGTAAAACTTTAAACTGCCCTGTTGCTGTAATGTCTTTTGCTAATAAACTTGATAACTTTGACTTGTCCACTCCTCCATGATGCCGTTTTCAGGTCAGAACCGGATCCGGTTCCAGGTCTGTAGAAAAACCCAGACTGAGGTCAGATGTAGTGAATGAAGGAGTGAACATTTCCTATGAAGCAGTGAATGTTGGTCCTGACCACAGCGGCTTGTTGCCACGTCAGAGGAACCAAACTGGACCAGTTAACCCAGAACCAGCTGCACTTCAGCAGTTTGTATCTGAGAGGCTGAAGCTGCTGGAACTTCTGACCACATTTCCTTAAAGCTGAAAAACAAGTTAATAAAAATTATTTATAAGTGTCAAAGCAGGAGCAAAAGGTTCCCAAGAGACATTTCACTGTTGCTGCATCGTTTCTGCCAGCAGGTCTGATTAGAAACTTGGATTCTCTAATGGCAACAACAAGAAGATACAAATGAAACCTGTTTATGTTGTTTTACAATCTGGATTAAGATTAATGTTTCTTCAGCTGATATAAATATTTGATCCATCAATCCCCAAAAAACTTTTACATGTTGAATTTATTACTCCAGCGTCACAAAATGGTTGAACTTTATAACATTAATGAAATTAAGCTGCATTTATAACATGTTATATGCAGCAGAAAGTGATCAGTTAACTTTGGTTAATTAAGGTAAATTTATGGTTTAGCAAGGAAATAATATGTCCACATATTACCAGTTAGTAAAAACGGCTTCTTAAGAACTGATGTCATTATTTGAAAAGGTTTCTGTGAAGAAAGTTATGTTTGTCTGATTTTAGTTTATCATCTGAAACAAAGTGTAGAACCAGAGCAGCAACATAATATCTAACCGCCTCATGATCTCAGACGTAAAGAACTACAAACATGTCCGTTCATGTTCTGACTCTGTTCACTGATCAGTTTTATGGTCCAGTTGGAACCGAAACCTCACAGTAACCTTTGTTTTAACAGATATCAGAGTAACTTTGGTCGCCACAGAACCAGAAACAATCATTAGAAACACATTTATTGCTGCTGACACCAAACGCTGTAAACAGGAAGTTACTCTGGAACCAAAACCTGTCAGAGAATCAAACAGTTCCGACTCTTTTCTCTTCAGAGAGAGAAAAACTCACTGAGCTGCAGTGAAGTTTTAGTAAAAAGTGATTTTACCTTCAACTCTGATAGACTTGATTTAATTCTCTGGTTCTTCAGAGCTTCTCTTCTCTTCCTGCTACCTGTCAAACATAAACTCCTCCCTTCTTCATTTACAGGAAGTTACTGAGTTTCTCTACCAGCCATGATGCGTTCAAGGACCTTCAGTAACATTCAGGACATATTTAGCTTCATGGAGCCATGATGTTGTTGATCCACAGGGTGATATTTTCTGGAATGTTAGTTAAATATCTGTGACGTGTTTCAGACACATTAAACAAAAGTCCATCCAGAACCAGCCAGTTCCAGTTGCTGAGGCGAACTGGGAGCAGCAGGTGATGCAGCAGCTCTGCAGCAAATCTGGTTTCCACAGCAACCCGATCATCTGACCAGGTTTGATGATGAAACCAGTTGGTTCCAGTCAGACCAGTCAGACAGGCCACCAGTCTGACGCAGTTCAGCTAAACATGAGGAATAAAGTTATTTTTCATATTCCCTGAAGAGGTTTGCATACAAAAATGTAATTTTGACCAGTGAAAACTAAATTATAGAAATCTTAAAAGCAAATAACGACTAGACAAAACTAAATTAAGGATATGTTGAATCCCCGCCCCTTTCACACTTCAGACCAATCACTGCTCATCAGTCTGACGTCAAACCAGGTGACGATCCGGTTCTTAACACCAACAAAACAAAGACAATAGTTGTGGATTTCACCAGCCTCCTAAACATGGTGAGGAAACGGAGGATGTTGACAAAATCACACTCCTAAAACCTGAGATAAATCATTGGCTCCTCCCACCTGGTGAGGAAAGGAGAAACTTTTCCTCCTATTAACTCAGAAAATCTAAACTTCCACCTCCTGCAGGAGATCAGGAGGAAGAATCCTGAGCTGCTGCTTTTGTTAAACTAAAACCGAAACGGATCAGATTCTGGTGCAGTTAACCAGATTACATTCTGACTCAGTCAGAGGATCTAGAAAACTATATGAACTTCATCTGTAACAAATACATTCTAAAATAGCGGTTTCAACATGGGGTGCGCCCCCCAGGGGCGTCCAAGGACGGCAGGGCGCTGGCGGACATCTTTATAAAAGGGGGAGCGGGATGCTTAGGGGGCGTTTGTCGAAGGTGAACTTTACAACCTTAAATCTAATGTTAAATTTAGCCAAAACTTTAAACACCTTTTCGTAAATGGTTAGAACTTTGTGCTGACAGAGAAGATCTGGGATCATTTACCACATCCTGACTCATAATAACCTCACAATAATGCAGAATAAAACCTAAAGATTCATTTTCATTTAACCCTTTGCGCCCCGCTGGGTTCAGCAGCAGCTGACAGGAAGCGGCGCTGAGCGTTTCTCCACCTGCGGGGCTGTCCCACTATCTGCCTGATGATAAGTAAAAACTCTCATTCACGTTTAGTTTTAGCAGCTGCAGCTGAAGGAAACGTTGATAACGTTAATAATATCTGACCTGAAAAGAGTCGGTTACAGTGAAAAACTGGATCCAAAGCCTCAGGATGTTCACCACAGGCGTTGTCATGGTTACTGAGCAACGTAAACCATTTTAAAGTGAGAAAGTCTGAGACTCATTTACTGACATTAAACCTCCATCAGGACCAGATATGTGGAACAAACAGGTTTTAATATGAATATTATCCTTCAGTTTGAGGCGATTGGAGCTTCATCCTGCTGGTCAGACAGACGAGGAGATGGTTTAACATTTTACACAGCGACATCATAACTGCTGCAGAGTTTGATGAGTTTGAAGCTCCGAGGTGTTTCAGTTTGATCTGCTGACTCAGCAGGTGGAGCGCGGAGGTTGGTGACCTCCAGCATCGGGGTCAGAGGTCCTGAACCTCTGGAGCTCATGGACATCATACATGATGTGTTCATGTCTAAGCTGGAGCTACATCCCGCATCATCTCCTCACAGGGTCAGTCACCACGTTCACTGGATCCATTCTGCCCCCTGCAGGCCGCAGTGGTCATTACAGGCACAGAATCATGAAACCTGAAACAGATGCTAAATATTCCTCAGAATGTAAATAAATATAAGACATGAATCAACAGATAGGTAGTATCTATAATTTTGTGGCAACATAATTATGAATAGCAATTTATTAACTGAGGAAACCTTCTAAGACTCTTTGCTCTAACTTCATCCGACCCGGATCACTTTTCTCAAAAACAGAAGCCAAAATAAGAAGGAAACCTCACCGGTTTCAGAGAATCTCCCAGTGGAGACAAACCGTCGGTCCAATGTGACATCAGTAAGAAAGTCCTGAGATCCAAGTCGTACCTGAAGGTCCATCAGAGACGACACACCGGCGAGAGTCTGATAGCCTGAAGTCATTGTGATAAAAGATTTGATCAGATGTACTATCTGAAACATTATGAGCGGAGCAAGAAGCTTTACTTCTGCAAAACATGTGGAAGGAGCTTCAGCTGCTCCACTGAGTTCAGGTGAAGATCCACAACCATGAGAAACCTGCAGGAAACGCTTCAGGGAGACGTCCAAGCTGAAATGGCACCAGAGGAGCCACACAGGGGAGGAGCCACATGTTGAGAAGGTTTCACGGCTAACAGTCATTTAGAGGAGCTGGGTTTTCCTGTGAGACCTGAGGGCTTTGGTTCTGGGACTGGAACCAGACCAGGATCCACACCTGGGAGGAGCCATAGGTTCAAAGGTCCTTCACACCTGCTCGTCCACATGAGCAGGAGGAAAGGTCATGACCTCCTCTGCTCTGCTGACCAAACCACTGGAAACGTCCATGAAGTCGTGGCAGCATGTGGTCGGGACACATCTCATCTCCATGAAGTGGTGACTCTTCATCCAAAAGTATTCACACCCTGGAAGGAACCACTGGAAATGGTTCTGAGTTATAAACTCATCAACTGATTCGGACCAAAGTGAACGAACTACAGGTGAGACCTTAACGAGATCCAAAGGTCAGGAGTTCACTCCAGCTGTCGCTGTGTTGTACGTTGCAAGGCGGCCATATTGGATTTTGAGATCAGTGTCGGTGACGAACCTCTTCTGGACCTTCCTGTCAATGTTCTGGTCGTTCTTTGTTTCTACAAAACAACAAGGTGAAGCCGTTTCCCAGGCTGAGAAAGTCCAGTTCAGGTTTTCATCCTGTGGTTAAAACAATTCAGTCTTTAATGACTTTTATTAGACAGACAGAAATTACATGGAGTTCCCCAAGGCTCACACCTGGGACCCCTTCTATATAAAGTCTGCATGCTTGCAAGGTTAGTTGCCATGACAACCCAGATGATGCACAGCTCTCCATTACTGTCTCCAGGATCAGCTCAGTTCTTTCAGAACAGATTGTTCTGCTACCATCTAGTGGCCAACGCAGAATAATTCAGGTTAAATGATGGAATATTAGGTTCACTTACAGGAGGAAAAACTTTTTCTTTTGTCTGGTTGAACAAAGAGTAGAGATTAGACTATTTAGATTAAAAAGACAAAGTTGAATCACTGATATTAAAGTTGAACTATTAGGAAAACACTCAGAGGGACAAAGAGACATTTGATGAAAACACCAAACATGTTGATCAGGTTTCAGATGCTGAGATTTAAACATCAAGCAGCATCATTATGTCATTTCCACTCTTTCTTCTTTACTTAGTCAGGACAGCCACATGTAACCATGAACACAAGATATCATTTTCAGAACCAGGAGCATCTGAAATCAGATGTTACCTGAACTTTGACCCCAGTTACTAGAGGAACTTAACAGGAAGCTTCATGGATGCATGAAGAGAAGAGATCAGATGAGGTCAGATCAGGTCAGACTTTTAGAGGCGCTGCAGAAGCAAAGGAGCTGGATCAGCTGATGGAGCCGTTCAGGACTAGTTACTGTGGAACATCGTCTGCTGCCTTTCAGATAAATAAGGACTTTTTATCTGAATTCGTTTTTTCTCACTCAGTTCATAAAGGAAGGTGAGTTTGAAGTTATTCTTATAAGGATGAAAACAAACTTTTTCTTATTAAAAATGTAAAAAATTTATTTGGCCGAAACGTCATTAAAAACAAAAAAACTGCAGCATCAAGATACAAGGAAACTTAAAGCTCAAAACACACAGCATCAGGTCAAAGGTCGAGAACATCAAAAAGTATCTTTTTCACATCCGTACCAAATCATCGTCATCATCATCATCAGAGGTTTCTTTGCTCCTGACCTCCATGAAGCAGCTGAAATGTTTGGACCGAAGCTCCACATGCTGCAGCTGGGATGGACTCACTGACCGCTGCACAGCGCAGGAGTCGCATCATCACATCCAGTGTAAGACACACACAGCGCAGGGCAGATTAACAGGCTATTAGACAGAAATACAACCCAACAGTCAGTTCTGAGTCAAAGAGCTGCAGAACTGTCAGGAAACACCAGAGAGACGGAAACATTTCCGTTCCTACAATTACAGCTGAGATGTCACTGAATCTGGAATAAAAGCAGTTAGTTGTTGTAATTATCACTGCAGCCATGAGGGGGAGCAAGAGCATCTACCATCAGCTCAGTGTTTGAACGTCCAGCGTCGGTTCTACATCAACTTTAATATCAGAAACGTCCACCAGGGGGCAGAATTAAACCTGAACACTGATCTTCGTCCCTTCTTCAACAATAAACATCCTATTTTTGAACTTACAATATAAAAATAATAATAAAAAAATACAAAGATAAAAAACTGAAGTTTTGTTCAGTAGTTCTTCTGAAATTTGGACCTTAACACTTCCTGTGGCTCCGTTCCGACTCAGGGCTGAAGACGTTAGTTGGCCTGCAGCAGATTCTTGATCTGCTTGGAGGTAGTTTCATCGTTCAGGTGCTTGGTGGTGTATCTGGAGGAGAGGGAGGTTAAAGGGGGAGGAAGAGAGGGGGGAGGGAGGAGGGGAGGGATGTACGGTTGGATGGTTGGATGGATGGATGGATGGATGTACGGTTGGATGGATGGTTGGATGAAAAGTTCTATGGTTGTATGTACAGTTGGATGTACGGTTGTATGTACAGTTGGATGTACGGTCGTATGTACGGTTGGATGGTTGGATGGATGGTTGTACGGTTAGATGTACGGTTGGATGTACGGTTGTATGTACGGTTGTATGTACGGCTGTATGTACGGTTGGATGGTTGTATGTACGGTTGTATGTACGGTTGTATGTACGGTTGGATGTACGGTTGTATGTACGGTTGGATGTACGGTTGGATGTACGGTTGGATGTACAGTTGTATGTACGGTTGTATGTACGGTTGGATGTACGGTTGTATGTACGGTTGGATGTACGGTTGGATGTACGGTTGGATGTACGGTTGGATGTACGGTTGGATGTACGGTTGTATGTACGGTTGGATGTACGGTTGTATGTACGGTTGGATGTACGGTTGGATGTACGGTTGTATGTACGGTTGGATGTACGGTTGTATGTACGGTTGGATGTACGGTTGTATGTACGGTTTGGATGTACGGTTGGATGTACGGTTGTATGTACGGTTTGGATGTACGGTTGGATGTATGGTTGTATGTACGGTTGGATGTACAGTTGTATGTACGGTTGGATGTACGGTTGGATGGTTGTATGTACGGTTGTATGTACGGTTGTATGTACGGTTGGATGTACGGTTGGATGTACGGTTGTATGTACGGTTGGATGTACGGTTGTATGTACGGTTGTATGTACGGTTGGATGTACGGTTGTATGTACGGTTGGATGTACGGTTGTATGTACGGTTGGATGTACGGTTGGATGTACGGTTGTATGTACGGTTGGATGTATGGTTGTATGTACGGTTGGATGTACGGTTGGATGTATGGTTGTATGTACGGTTGGATGTACAGTTGTATGTACGGTTGGATGTACGGTTGGATGGTTGTATGTACAGTTGGATGTATGGTTGTATGTACGGTTGGATGTACAGTTGTATGTACGGTTGGATGTACAGTTGTATGTACGGTTGGATGTACGGTTGTATGTACGGTTGTATGTACGGTTGTATGTACGGTTGTATGAACGGTTGGATGTACGGTTGGATGTACGGTTGGATGTACGGTTGGATGTACGGTTGTATGTACGGTTGTATGTACAGTTGTATGTACGGTTGGATGGTTGGATGGATGGTTGTACGGTTGGATGTACGGTTGTATGTACGGTTGTATGTACGGTTGGATGTACGGTTGGATGTACGGTTGGATGTACGGTTGTATGTACGGTTGGATGTACGGTTGGATGGCTGTATGTACGGTTGTATGTACGGTTGTATGTATGGTTGGATGTACGGTTGGATGTATGGTTGTATGTACGGTTGGATGTACGGTTGGATGTACGGTTGGATGTACGGTTGTATGTACGGTTGGATGTACGGTTGGATGGCTGTATGTACGGTTGTATGTACGGTTGTATGTATGGTTGGATGTACGGTTGGATGTATGGTTGGATGTACGGTTGTATGTACGTTTGTATGTACGGTTGTATGTATGGTTGGATGTACGGTTGGATGTATGGTTGGATGTATGGTTGGATGTACGGTTGTATGTACGGTTGGATGTACGGTTGGATGGTTGTATGTACGGTTGTATGTACGGTTGTATGTACGGTTGGATGGTTGGATGGATGGTTGTACGGTTGTATGTACGGTTGTATGTACGGTTGTATGTACGGTTGTATGTACGGTTGGATGTACGGTTGGATGTACGGTTGTATGTACGGTTGGATGTACGGTTGGATGGTTGTATGTACGGTTGTATGTACGGTTGTATGTACGGTTGGATGTACGGTTGGATGTACGGTTGTATGTACGGTTGGATGTACGGTTGGATGTACGGTTGGATGTACGGTTCTCTCTCTCTCCCCTACCTCAGGGCGTTCAGCAGTCCCTCCACGCTGCTGGGCGGCTGATCCTTCAGAACCTTGATGCAGCCCTTCATCTGGAGACACAACAGGTCAGTCAGAACCTGCAGAACAGCTTCTGGATCAGGAGCTTCTGGATCAGGAGCTTCTGGATCAGGAGCTTCTGGATCAGGAGCTTCTGGATCAGGAGCTTCTGGATCAGGAGCTTCTGGATCAGGAGCTTCTGGATCAGGAGCTTCTGGATCAGGAGCTTCTGGATCAGGAGCTTCTGGATCAGGAGCTTCTCATCGGTTTTGTTTCTCATTTCTAAGGTTGTTGGCCGTTTCGTTGCCTGATCCGCTAAGAACATCAAAGCTGCAGGATGAAACTCTTTTCCACATAGTGTAAAACCGAGATTCAAAGGAAACAGGAGATCGAACCGTCGCCCAGAGTGTCAAAGGAAACTGGGAATCGAACCGTCGGCCCAGAGTGTCGGGCTGGACCTACGTCTATGTTGGAGGTTTTGACGAAGGCTCCGGCCGAATGGACGTGGTCGTACAGGATGATGACGCCGACCATCACGCGGAGGCAGAACAGGACCGTCTCGTCACTGGCGAAGCGACTGCGGTACTCGCTGCTCACACACACACAACCAACACACACACACACACACACACCAACACACACACACAAACTGTGAGCGTCAGGTCAAAGGGCGGAGGAGGAAGACGTTCCGGTGATGAAGATGCGTCCAGGACTCACGGCGTCTCCAGCATCACTTTGCACACGCAGGCCATGGTGCTCAGACAGACGGTCGTGTTCTCGATGGGAACCTCCGGGTTCTGGACAGCAGAGACAAACGGATCATCAGGCTGGGGAACCGCTGGGCTCCAGATGCATGATGGGAGAAAACCCAGCAGCTCCATCACTTTGGTTTTCTTTCTAATTGAGTTATTTTAATGAGTTAGGAAGTCAAATGGTCACAAAAATAATCAAATCACATCCAGAATCACCAATAAAACTTTGTCCAAAGGCTTTTATTTCGGTTCTGATATCGTTTTGGACCAGCGGTTCTGAAACTAGATCCAAACTGGGCAGAACTTCGAAACCAAAGAGTCCATCTTGGACCGGAAACAGCAGGAACCAACCGACCAGCATGGAGGAGAGCGCCCTCTGCTGGTGAGCGCAGCAAACAACCTGACACTGGAAACTGCATTTATTGAGTTAGTAAATCCGAAGGGGACAGGTTTAAATTAAATTTAAATTACTTAAATTTCTCTTTTCTCCCATTAATCACTAATTATTTAATCAACATTAATCTGGAAAATGTGCAAATATTAATAGAAACATTTCTTCTTCATCATCACCCAACAGTGACTAAAGTTTATGTCATGTTTCTGGCCCGTCTGCCTGGTTTGTTCTTCTCCTCAGTTCTCACCTCTCATCAGGCTCATCTGGTTCACCTTCATGCTGCTGTGCTGGAGATCAATCAGGCTCATGTCTTCCGCCTGTTCACCAGCAGTTATATTCAGCTCTCAGGCAGGCAGACGGTGCCAGATGTTTGAAGGCCTTGGTGTGAGTAGATATCCAGGGTTTCCTCCTGACCTGACCACGATCTCGAACTTGTTTTTGTCTCTTGGATTTTCCTGCCCTGTCTAGCCCACATCAGATTCTTTACTGGCTTCTGTTTTCTGGACTCGACCCTGTTTTGCCTTTTGACCTCTGCCTCCTGCCTCACCCTTGGATTTGTCTGCCGGATATTGCCTCCACGTGTTGGACCCTTTTTCTGTGCCCTGACCACTGCTCTCCGCCTGACCCTCAGATAAGTTTTGCCTTGTCCTGCTATCCTGATCCTGCCCCACCCCTTTACCCCGTAGTTCTGTTCCTCCCTGGATGTGTCACCTGTCACGGACCACGGTGCCACCCGGACCCCCACATCCTCCACAACACTCTGAGAAGGTTAGTGTCTGTCCTTATTCAGCCTTGGCCCCCAACACTACAACCCGCTAACCTGCTTCTCTGTCCTCAGAGGTTCCCGTCCCATTGCCGGTGGTTGCCTGCCCCAAACCCTGATCCTAAATAAAGCTCTTATTATTTTTCTACTTGGTGTCTGAATGAAATTTCAGGTCCTCAGTCCTGAGGACCTTAAATTTACATCAATTAATATGCATTTTAATACAAAGCTCTGCTCTGGGGAGTTTAGTGACACAGGAAAATTGGACCAACCAGAACCAGAACCCGTCCTGGAGGACAGACAGACTCACATCTGAGACGAACTTTGACGTGGCGTCGCTCAGCGTCTTCAGCATGGGCGTGGCGCTGGCGTAGAACAGAGACATCCGATTGGCCAGCTCGTTGTTCACCTCGCTGCCCGAGTCCGACTGAAAAACCAGAACCAGCAGAACCAGAGACTCACAACGAGCTGAAGAGCTTTGAGGCAGAGGAGAAGCTCCATCCAGGTCACGACACAGACGAGGAATTTTAAAACTTTAAATGAGAATTTTTACCTGATTTGGTCACAAACTGACATGTGAAAACATAAACAAGAGTTTCAGCGTCAAAACTGAGTCAGATTAGAGGCAACGGGATTAAATCATTTATCCAACTCATCTCATCCCCATAACTCACAAAGACCAGCTGTAAGATCATCTGATACCCTTAGATTTCAGGTTTTCACATTTAAAACAGAAGAGGACCGAGGACACGACCCTGAGGCTCACCAGGTTTAACAAACAGCGGAGAATCTTTCAGACATATGAAGTGATAAACTGAGATCATAGGAGACAAGTCAGACATTTCTTTAACTCTGTGGAAATTACAAAAAAACTACATTTAAGTTTAAAATAAGCAAACCTGGATAATTCTACTGTTTGAGGTTCCATTTATAAAGTTACACAGCGAACAAATAACAACAATAAATAATATTTCCACCATGTTGTTCATTCATTTTAACTGCCACAGTTTCAAATTAGACATTTAAAAAATATTTAGCTGGGCAGCTGAATATTTAACATTTAACTAAATATTTCAATATTTAACTAAATATTTAGTTAGAAATGATCATCGCCTTCTTCTGTCCTCAATGATGCTTTAAGGACATAGCGGATTTTACCAACACAGTGACGGAGCTGCTGTGAGGAGATTCAGCGTCTCCAGCTGTTTATAAAAAGATCCAGCTTTTATTTTGATAGGGCACTTCCCCTTCTCAGAAAGTGAATTTGCATTTTAACTAAATCTTTAGTTTGGAGTTGAATCTGTTCGTGTTTCTCACCGACATGTTGTTGATCCGCATGCGGCTGATGGTTCGCCGGTAGTAGCTGAAGTCGTTCTGGATGGCCGGGTTGGTCATCTGAAAGGGACAGTCAGAGCGATGAAGAGGAGGAGGGACCCTGAGGAAGAGGAGGAGGAGGACCTCCTCTGACCTTCAGCTCGTCGAATCGCAGCGTGAAGTGCAGGATGTGGGCGAACTGCCGGGCCAGAGCCTGTTTCTGCTCCAGATGTTGAGTCGGAGTCGAGTCGGCGCTGGTCAGGACGTCCAGGAGGCAATGGAGGCCGGATTCTGATGGAAACACGGAGACTCAGCGCGGCGCCGCGCAGGAAACCTAAACATCTTAATGGTCTGACCGGAAACTGGACCTCAGGACAACTAAACTACCATCCAGACAGAAACTGGACCTCAGGACAACTAAACTACCATCCAGACTGAAACTGGACCTCAGGACAACTAAACTACCATCCAGACTGAAAACTGGACCTCAGGACAACTAAACTACCATCCAGACAGAAACTGGACCTCAGGACAACTAAACTACCATCCAGACAGAAACTGGACCTCAACTAAAACTACGATCCAGACAGAAACTGGACCTCAGGACAACTAAACTACCATCCAGACAGAAACTGGACCTCAACTAAAACTACGATTCAGACTGAAACTGGACCTCAGGACAACTAAACTACCATCCAGACAGAAACTGGACCTCAGGCAACTAAACTACCATCCAGACAGAAACTAGACCTCAGGACAACTAAACTACCATCCAGACAGAAACTGGACCTCAACTAAAACTACGATCCAGACAGAAACTGGACCTCAGGACAACTAAACTACCATCCAGACAGAAACTGGACCTCAACTAAAACTACGATTCAGACTGAAACTGGACCTCAGGACAACTAAACTACCATCCAGACTGAAACTGGACCTCAGGACAACTAAACTACCATCCAGACAGAAACTGGACCTCAGGACAACTAAACTACCATCCAGACAGAAACTAGACCTCAGGACAACTAAACTACCATCCAGACAGAAACTGGACCTCAACTAAAACTACGATCCAGACAGAAACTGGACCTCAGGACAACTAAACTACCATCCAGACAGAAACTGGACCTCAACTAAAACTACGATTCAGACTGAAACTGGACCTCAGGACAACTAAACTACCATCCAGACAGAAACTGGACCTCAGGACAACTAAACTACCATCCAGACAGAAACTGGACCTCAGGACAACTAAACTACCATCCAGACAGAAACTGGACCTCAACTAAAACTACAATCCAGACAGAAACTGGACCTCAGGACAACTAAACTACCATCCAGACTGAAACTGGACCTCAGGACAACTAAACTACCATCCAGACAGAAACTGGACCTCAGGACAACTAAACTACCATCCAGACTGAAACTGGACCTCAACTAAAACTACAATCCAGACAGAAACTGGACCTCAGGACAACTAAACTACCATCCAGACTGAAACTGGACCTCAGGACAACTAAACTACCATCCAGACTGAAACTGGACCTCAGGACAACTAAACTACCATCCAGAAAGAAACTGGACCTCAGACACACTAAACTACCATCCAGACAGAAACTGGACCTCAGGACAACTAAACTACCATCCAGACAGAAACTGGACCTCAGGACAACTAAACTACCATCCAGACAGAAACTGGACCTCAACTAAAACTACGATCCAGACAGAAACTGGACCTCAGGACAACTAAACTACCATCCAGACAGAAACTGGACCTCAACTAAAACTACAATCCAGACAGAAACTGGACCTCAGGACAACTAAACTACCATCCAGACTGAAACTGGACCTCAGGACAACTAAACTACCATCCAGACAGAAACTGGACCTCAGGACAACTAAACTACCATCCAGACAGAAACTGGACCTCAGGACAACTAAACTACCATCCAGACTGAAACTGGACCTCAGGACAACTAAACTACCATCCAGACAGAAACTGGACCTCAGGACAACTAAACTACCATCCAGACTGAAACTGGACCTCAACTAAAACTACAATCCAGACAGAAACTGGACCTCAGGACAACTAAACTACCATCCAGACTGAAACTGGACCTCAACTAAAACTACAATCCAGACAGAAACTGGACCTCAGGACAACTAAACTACCATCCAGACTGAAACTGGACCTCAGGACAACTAAACTACAATCCAGACAGAAACTGGACCTCAGGACAACTAAACTACCATCCAGACTGAAACTGGACCTCAGGACAACTAAACTACCATCCAGACTGAAACTGGACCTCAGGACAACTAAACTACCATCCAGACTGAAACTGGACCTCAGGACAACTAAACTACCATCCAGACTGAAACTGGACCTCAGGACAACTAAACTACCATCCAGACAGAAACTGGACCTCAGGACAACTAAACTACCATCCAGACTGAAACTGGACCTCAACTAAAACTACAATCCAGACAGAAACTGGACCTCAGGACAACTAAACTACCATCCAGACTGAAACTGGACCTCAACTAAAACTACAATAAAGACAGAAACTGGACCTCGGGACAACTAAACTACCATCCAGACAGAAACTGGACCTCAGGACAACTAAACTACCATCCAGACTGAAACTGGACCTCAGGACAACTAAACTACCATCCAGACTGAAACTGGACCTCAGGACAACTAAACTACCATCCAGACAGAAACTGGACCTCAGGACAACTAAACTACCATCCAGACAGAAACTGGACCTCAGGACAACTAAACTACCATCCAGACTGAAACTGGACCTCAACTAAAACTACAATCCAGACAGAAACTGGACCTCAGGACAACTAAACTACCATCCAGACTGAAACTGGACCTCAGGACAACTAAACTACCATCCAGACTGATACTGGACCTCAGGACAACTAAACTACCATCCAGAAAGAAACTGGACCTCAGCACAACTAAACTACCATCCAGACAGAAACTGGACCTCAGGACAACTAAACTACCATCCAGACAGAAACTGGACCTCAGGACAACTAAACTACCATCCAGACAGAAACTGGACCTCAACTAAAACTACGATCCAGACAGAAACTGGACCTCAGGACAACTAAACTACCATCCAGACAGAAACTGGACCTCAACTAAAACTACAATCCAGACAGAAACTGGACCTCAGGACAACTAAACTACCATCCAGACTGAAACTGGACCTCAGGACAACTAAACTACCATCCAGACAGAAACTGGACCTCAGGACAACTAAACTACATCCAGACAGAAACTGGACTCAGGACAACTAAACTACCATCCAGACTGAAACTGGACCTCAGGACAACTAAACTACCATCCAGACAGAAACTGGACCTCAGGACAACTAAACTACCATCCAGACTGAAACTGGACCTCAACTAAAACTACAATCCAGACAGAAACTGGACCTCAGGACAACTAAACTACCATCCAGACTGAAACTGGACCTCAACTAAAACTACAATCCAGACAGAAACTGGACCTCAGGACAACTAAACTACCATCCAGACTGAAACTGGACCTCAGGACAACTAAACTACAATCCAGACAGAAACTGGACCTCAGGACAACTAAACTACCATCCAGACTGAAACTGGACCTCAGGACAACTAAACTACCATCCAGACTGAAACTGGACCTCAGGACAACTAAACTACCATCCAGACTGAAACTGGACCTCAGGACAACTAAACTACCATCCAGACTGAAACTGGACCTCAGGACAACTAAACTACCATCCAGACAGAAACTGGACCTCAGGACAACTAAACTACCATCCAGACAGAAACTGGACCTCAACTAAAACTACAATCCAGACAGAAACTGGACCTCAGGACAACTAAACTACCATCCAGACTGAAACTGGACCTCAGGACAACTAAACTACCATCCAGACAGAAACTGGACCTCAGGACAACTAAACTACCATCCAGACTGAAACTGGACCTCAACTAAAACTACAATCCAGACAGAAACTGGACCTCAGGACAACTAAACTACCATCCAGACTGAAACTGGACCTCAGGACAACTAAACTACCATCCAGACTGAAACTGGACCTCAGGACAACTAAACTACCATCCAGAAAGAAACTGGACCTCAACTAAAACTACAATCCAGACAGAAACTGGACCTCAGGACAACTAAACTACCATCCAGACAGAAACTGGACCTCAACTAAAACTACGATCCAGACAGAAACTGGACCTCAGGACAACTAAACTACCATCCAGACAGAAACTGGACCTCAACTAAAACTACAATCCAGACAGAAACTGGACCTCAGGACAACTAAACTACCATCCAGACTGAAACTGGACCTCAGGACAACTAAACTACCATCCAGACAGAAACTGGACCTCAGGACAACTAAACTACCATCCAGACAGAAACTGGACCTCAGGACAACTAAACTACCATCCAGACTGAAACTGGACCTCAGGACAACTAAACTACCATCCAGACAGAAACTGGACCTCAGGACAACTAAACTACCATCCAGACTGAAACTGGACCTCAACTAAAACTACAATCCAGACAGAAACTGGACCTCAGGACAACTAAACTACCATCCAGACTGAAACTGGACCTCAACTAAAACTACAATCCAGACAGAAACTGGACCTCAGGACAACTAAACTACCATCCAGACTGAAACTGGACCTCAGGACAACTAAACTACAATCCAGACAGAAACTGGACCTCAGGACAACTAAACTACCATCCAGACTGAAACTGGACCTCAGGACAACTAAACTACCATCCAGACTGAAACTGGACCTCAGGACAACTAAACTACCATCCAGACTGAAACTGGACCTCAGGACAACTAAACTACCATCCAGACTGAAACTGGACCTCAGGACAACTAAACTACCATCCAGACAGAAACTGGACCTCAGGACAACTAAACTACCATCCAGACTGAAACTGGACTTCAACTAAAACTACGATCCAGACAGAAACTGGACCTCAGGACAACTAAACTACCATCCAGACTGAAACTGGACCTCAACTAAAACTACAATCCAGACAGAAACTGGACCTCAGGACAACTAAACTACCATCCAGACTGAAACTGGACCTCAACTAAAACTACAATCCAGACAGAAACTGGACCTCGGGACAACTAAACTACCATCCAGACAGAAACTGGACCTCAGGACAACTAAACTACCATCCAGACTGAAACTGGACCTCAGGACAACTAAACTACCATCCAGACTGAAACTGGACCTCAGGACAACTAAACTACCATCCAGACAGAAACTGGACCTCAGGACAACTAAACTACCATCCAGACAGAAACTGGACCTCAGGACAACTAAACTACCATCCAGACTGAAACTGGACCTCAGGACAACTAAACTACCATCCAGACTGAAACTGGACCTCAGGACAACTAAACTACCATCCAGACTGAAACTGGACCTCAGGACAACTAAACTACCATCCAGACTGAAACTGGACCTCAGGACAACTAAACTACCATCCAGACTTTAAACATTTAGAGAACAAAACTGGCTGCTTGGAAGGAAAACATGTAAAAGAGGCTCAGGTTGGTAGTTTGAACTCGGGTTGGTAGTTTGAACTCAGGTTGGTAATATGAACTCAGGTTGGTAGTTTGAACTCAGATTGGTAATATGAACTCAGGTTGGTAGTTTGAACTCAGGTTGGTAATATGAACTCAGGTTGGTAGTTTGAACTCAGGTTGGTAGTTTGAACTCAGGTTGGTAATATGAACTCGGGTTGGTAGTTTGAACTCGGGTTGGTAGTTTGAACTCAGGTTGGTAGTTTGAACTCAGGTTGGTAATATGAACTCGGGTTGGTAGTTTGAACTCGGGTTGGTAGTTTGAACTCAGGTTGGTAGTTTGAACTCAGGTTGGTAATATGAACTCGGGTTGGTAGTTTGAACTCGGGTTGGTAGTTTGAACTCAGGTTGGTAGTTTGAACTCAGGTTGGTAGTTTGAACTCAGGTTGGTAGTTTGAAACATCTGTTACCCAGTTTCTGTGAAAACTCGTAGAAGGTCTTGAGCTTGGCGACCAGAGGAACCACGGCGGCCCAGGCCTTCTCCTGAACACCCTCAACGTTTGGGTTCTGGATGGCCTGAAAACACCAACGACACTTTAACACAGGAACTGAGCTCAGCACGCTTTCAAAATAAAATCCTCAGCACCTTATAAAGACCGATTTTCAGCATTTCTCTCTGATTTCCAACTAACTCAAAGGATGTTTTTATAAAGAGCTCAATTAAAGTCTAAAAGAACAACAATGACCACCTCTTATTATTGCTTCATGTTGCAGTTTGTAAAGTTATTATAAATTAACAGCAAAGATTTGAATTGTTGAGAAAAAATGGGGATTCGTTTCTCAAAGTCTTATTTTCTCCATGTTACTCCTTCAATTATAAATTTCAAACTAAATATTTAATTAGCAAGCTAAATGTTTAGCTTGGAGCTAAATACTAGTTGGTTTACAAACTAAACTTTTAGTTAGCAATATAAATATATTGTTATGAAGATAAATACTTAGTTTACAACTAAATATTTAGTATCCAAGCTAAATATTCTTGCTGTCAAGTTAAATATTTAAATGGTAGGCATTAAATCCAGCTCTTTGAATGTTTAGTCTTTGTTTTGTCATATTTTCATAGATTGATCGAGCTGCTCGCCTGTCGTATTTCCTCTCCTGCTCCTTTGTACGTCTGCAGGTCCTCCAGGATGACCTTGGCCTCTGTCAGCACCTGGTTCACCTTCTCCCACACCTCTGTCTCTGACTGCGAGGGCTGAGCGTCTGGAAGAACAACCTGCTGTCATTATCAGAACATAGCAGCTGGACAGGAAGGCAGACACATTTCACTGGTCTCTGATTCCTACTTTCAAAGTCCAGGAAGAAGTTTCCAGCATTGTTGTCGATGTCTCTGGTCAGCACCTTGATCAGGTTCCCCATGCTGCCGACACACGAAGCAAAGATAGAGAGAACAAAAACTGTTAGCCATGTTGCTAAGGCTAGCATGCTAATGTTAGCACAGCCAGGTGGGTCTGCTGGGATCTGAGTCCATTAATGAGAATAAACTGAAGTGATGCTCCTCACTGGTTTATGGTGACACAATGATGCTCGAGCGTCAAGACATTTCAACATCCTGCTTTTCTCCTAAAGACGTCATCTAAAACGATTTCACATCAATCAAACAACAGAAATTCAAATGATCTGACAGATAAATTACTTGTGAAAAATATAAAACTATGATGCTAATGCTAATATTCAATCATTAATAATACCGTTAGCCAGATAGCACAATTTCTGCTAGCTAACATCCAAATGTAAATTGAGGTGTTAGCCTGCTATTAATAGCAACATTAGCATTTTAAATCCGGACAGTGTTACTGTAAAATTATCCTGCCGAACATCCAGTCATTGCATTAGCATGGTAATGCTAATGTGCCAACATGCCAATGTGTTTGCATGATATCATGCTAACACATTATTAACAAATTATTATATTCCCCATACTCTAACACCAGTTGTCAAACATAAATGACAACATTAGCCACCTATAATGTTGGCACAACAGTGCTACATTAGCATGCTAACACATCAACATAAAGGACAATTTTATACCAAAACAAATGGCATCCTAAAGGAAATATTAAGATAAACTTTAATTTTTTCTTATGTTAAAAAGAATCTGTGAAAAACAGTGGAAACACGCTAATGCTAATGCTAGCGCTGTAGTTCAGCAGGTTCCTACATTATGCAGATTACCTTCAAATTAAACTAGAACTTTACTTCTGAGTTGGTATTTACTGGTCAAGTCTAAACAAGAAGCAAAGAAACAAGTGAAAAACATTCAGCTGACGTCTCACTTCCTGATTCTCAGAACACGTGATGCAAACCAGGACATCAGAGAACCGAGCTACTTTTAAAGTACTGAAGGTAAAACACAACATCTAAACTTTTAAAGTACTGAAGGTAAAACACAACATCTAAACTTTTAAAGTACTGAAGGTAAAACACAACATCTAAACTTTTAAAGTACTGAAGGTAAAACATCTACAGCCAGTTAAATCCAACTTCCTTCCCTAAATAACAGCAAGGAAACTGGAGTCTGGCCTTAAATTACCATGATGATCATATACAATCATCATGGTAATATAAATATACAATCTGTATATTTAAATCCCACTTTAAAAATGGATTTAGCAATAAATCTGCTTTCAGATCCTTCTAATAGCAGTAAAGACCAATAATACATCAAAATATACAGTAAAATTCATATCCAAATCCTTTGTGTTGGTTAAGTTTGTTTCTGACAAACCATGATCCAGTTTAAAGCAACAATAGGAGAAGTGAAGCTGCAGCTTCGCCTTTATCTGGAGAACATTTCATGCCGTCGTGTTGATCTGCTCTTTGCTCTAAAACGCTCCGGCTGACAGTTTGGCAGTTTGTGGCTGTGAGCTGAAGTGGAAGCGACGCCTTCGTGTTAAAAACGGAGAAAAGGGAAGCAACAGAGTCTCTGAAAGTTTGGCCTAAATTTAAAACAGAGGAAGTCAAACAGGCTGAGCTGAGTTCAGGTAAGAAAGGCAGAAAGAACGACGGCAGAAACGATTCATTTGGTTTGTCGGTTCTGCTACAGACAGCAGACAGAGGAAGAGTCCGATAAAAACCATCAGACCTGAGTTTATTCTCCAAAACGCTGCAGATGTTCCTCTGGCAGAAACACTGAATTCACTTCTTTAATGAATAAAACTTTAGTTTTAATCCAGTTGGAAGCGATTAAAAACAACCTTTCAGTGGTTCTATTGAACCCGACCAGCTCTTTGAAATGGACCTTTACTTCCCCAAACGGAGCCGTAATGGAATCTGAGCTCAGGATCCGAAGTGGCTGCTGAAGTCCTGATGTGGAAGTTTCACTTCGAGACGCGGCGGCTGCAGCAATCACAAGCTCATCGGATCGTTTCCTCCATTTCACCGGCCGGCCTGGTTCCGGCCCGGTTCCAGCCTGGTTCTGGCCTGGTTCTGGCCCGGTTCTGGCCTGGATCAGGCCTGGTTCCAGCCTGGTTCAGGCCTGGTTCCAGAAGGTTCAGGCCTGGTTCCAGCCTGGTTCCAGCCTGGTTCCGGCCCGGTTCCAGCCCGGTTCCAGCCTAGTTCAGCCCTGGTTCTGGCCCGGTTCCAGCCTGGTTCAGCCCGGTTCTGGCCTGGTTCCAGAAGGTTCTGGCCCGGTTCAGGCCCGGTTCAGGCCTGGTTCCAGCCTGGTTCCGGCCCGGTTCCAGCCCGGTTCCAGCCTAGTTCAGCCCTGGTTCCAGCCCGGTTCCAGCCTAGTTCAGCCCTGGTTCTGGCCCGGTTCCAGCCTGGTTCAGGCCCGGTTCTGGCCTGGTTCCAGAAGGTTCTGGCCCGGTTCAGGCCCGGTTCAGGCCTGGTTCCAGCCTGGTTCCGGCCCGGTTCCAGCCCGGTTCCAGCCTAGTTCAGCCCTGGTTCTGGCCCGGTTCCAGCCTGGTTCTGGCCCGGTTCCGGCCCAGTTCCAGCCTAGTTCAGGCCTGGTTCCGGCCCGGTTCCAGCCTGGTTCAGGCCTGTTTCCAGAAGGTTCCGGCCCGGTTCCGGCCTGGTTCAGGCCTGGTTCTGGCCTGTTTCCAGAAGGTTCCGGCCCGGTTCCGGCCTGGTTCAGGCCTGGTTCTGGCCCGGTTCCGGCCCGGTTCCAGCCTGGTTCCGGCCTGGTACTGGCCCGGTTCCGGCCTGGTTCTGGCCAGGTTCAGGCCCGGTTCCAGCCTGGTTCCGGCCTGGTTCTGGCCCGGTTCTGGCCCGGTTCCAGCCCGGTTCCGGCCTGGTTCCAGCCTGGTTCCGGCCCGGTTCCAGCTGGTTCTGGCCTGGTTCTGGCCTGGTTCTGGCCTGTTTCCAGAAGGTTCCGGCCGGTTCCGGCCTGGTTCAGGCCTGGTTCTGGCCCGGTTCCGGCCGGTTCCAGCCTGGTTCTGGCCTGGTTCTGGCCTGTTTCCAGAAGGTTCCGGCCCGGTTCCGGCCTGGTTCAGGCCTGGTTCTGGCCGGTTCCGGCCCGGTTCCAGCCTGGTTCCGGCCTGGTACTGGCCCGGTTCCGGCCTGGTTCTGGCCCGGTTCTGGCCTGGTTCCAGCCCGGTTCCGGCCTGGTTCCAGCCTGGTTCCGGCCCGGTTCCAGCCTGGTTCTGGCCTGGTTCTGGCCGGTTCTGGCCCGGTTCCGGAAGGTTCAGGGTGTTTCCGTCAGTCTCACAGCCAAACAAAGTCCTGCTGACTGGTAACCAGTCGGAGCCTCAACCAGCCTCAACATGGGGTTCGTGTTTCTGAGCCATATCGGGTCAAGTTCTTCATGTTTCCATATCGGGTCAAAGTTCTTCGTGTTTCCATGTCGGGTCAAAGTTCTTCATGTTTCCATATCGGGTCAAAGTTCTTCGTGTTTCCATGTCGGGTCAAAGTTCTTCATGTTTCCATGTCGGGTCAAAGTTCTTCGTGTTTCCATGTCGGGTCGAGGTTCTTCGTGTTTCCATGTCGGGTCGAGGTTCTTCGTGTTTCCATGTCGGGTCGAGGTTCTTCGTGTTTCCATGTCGGGTCGAGGTTCTTCACAAACTGGACCAGTAAAACGTTTTTCCTCAGTAAAGACCAGCAGTTTAATCAAAGTGACTCCGACGCGTCGCTGCTCTTTTTATTTGGGCTTCATCAGAGGAAACCGTTTGTCCAGCTGGAGGTTCGCTGGTCTTTCATGGTTTTCTCAGCTCAGTTCCTGTCCTGCTTGTGCAAAAGTCTTGGACTGTTTTCCAACTTCCTTCTTCACCAAATGGAAACAAGATGGCGGCGTCAGATTTTAGCGATTGGAGGATTTTCTCTTTAGTCTAAAGACCAGGAGCCATTTCTGCTGCTAGCGCTAGGCTAGCACGTTAGCTCTGGTTGTATTTACCCAGAATGCCCTGGGCTGCAGTCCATTTTCACAGGGAATGAAATCAGAGCAGGTCAAAGGTCACCCAGGGTGATGTGACATCAAACATCGCCGACGCCTCACTGCTTCATGCTAACAGCTGGTTTTTTTACTCTGTGGCGTTTCTAAATATATTGATGAGCTGAGCCTCCAACTTCCTCTGTCTGCTGAAACACAGCGAGCAGAACCGGTTCTGACCGGGTTCTGGTCCAGAACGGAGGAAACCTGGGCTCTCATCACTCAGGACGACCAAACTGACGCATATTAACCCAAATATCTGATCGTCTGACAGAATCGTTCATTATTATCACATAAAAACCCGATTCAGAGAAAAAAACAGGTTGAAGTCGTTCACTTAATTCATATTAAAGAATCTAAACTTTCATAAAGATGAAAATATTAAAGTTTCTCATTAAATCTGGAGTTTATCCTCTCAGTTTGGACTAGAAGACAAAAGTCCTTTATTGTCCCAAAATGGTGAAATGACTGAGATCAAAGCAAACAGAAAATAAAATATGAAAATGACACAGTAAGAACTAAACCTTAACCTCCGTTATGAAAAGTGCAACTGATCGCTTTAATTTAGAAATTTAAAAATATGCATTAATATTTGTGCATTAAAAAGTAACTAAGATGTGAATATTTACTGATTTGTTTCCTCTTTAAAGTTAAATACATTTCAGTTTAACATTCTGCAGCCTGTCGGGTCAAAGGTGAAGAAAAAAACGTAAAAATGTTAAACTTTGTTATGGTTAGTAAGTGCTTTTATTCTGAAAGCTGTATTTTATTGTGAAGGACTCTGGGTTTCCAGGTGAAGAATCAGGGAATATTTAATCTGGGCTGAAATATCTTCCTAAAAGTGAGGTCAAAGGTCAAAGTGTCAATATAAATCAGGTTATGGCTTGATATGGATCTATTTATGGTTTCCTGTTCCTGAATGAAAAACGACAGACTGACTGACATGACTGACTGACTGACGGAGCTGAATGAATGAAAAGCAGCAGAAACTGAACGATGGTTCGAATCCCTAAACCAACTTCAGTTTTGCTTTTTAGGTTCATTTGGTTTCACTGATCAATCAACACATGTCAGGAATGATGCAGAGCTGATGAATCTGGACCCGAGTGAACCGGGCCTGTAGAACCCAGAACCGAACCAACGGAAGCCTGATTGACAGCAACTGGTCCTCACAAGTATAGGAGTGTGTGGAGCAGCTGGAGAACGTCTGAACGCTTCACCTCCACCCAGATCCTCCAGCAGAGCCAATAATCCGGATTACAGCAGAGCCAGATTATCATCCACTGATTATGATGCGACATAAACCAACTGATTATGACAGAATATTAGAGACGATGTGTGATATTAACATCTCTGTTATATATCCATAAACTGCTGACTCTGCTCTTTTGCTTCAGTTAAATTCCCCACAATCTGCATCTCCGTCACATGATCAAGCAAAGGTCACATGACCTTTAAACACAAGATGGAAATGAGCAACATCACTTCTTCATATCGGCCCAGTGTATGTATTAATTTAAATAAGTTTAAAATTTAACTAGAAAAGCAGAGAAAATATTAAACAGTTTTTTTTTGTTTTTTGCTTTTTGTTTCTATATTTTTGTGTCCAGAATTTCAGGTTTCAACCTGCTGAAAGATAAAATAATGCTCATATGTTAATATATTGCAAACATCTTATAAAAACAAAGGCTGAGAATTTAATGCATTCATTTTGATTCATTACATAGATTTTAGTAAGTTAAAAATGTAGCCCAATTTTTTAATTTTTATAAGGAGTTAGCCTGTCAGTGAAGCTACTCAAACCTAAAATAGCATCTCAATGCTAAAACATGTAGCAGCTAATGCTAATGCTAGCATCCACAGTGCAGATTGCTAAAGAAACTCCATGAATGAGCAAGGCTTCCTGAAACTCAGGAAAACTGAATGGATGACAAAAACACTTCTGAAGGCTGAAGAACAGATTTATTCAATAATTTACCAGAAAAATAGTTTTTTTTAATTGGATGTTTATGTTATTAATATATAGATTTTGATTAAAATGTAATGAATTAATCTCAGACATGTTTGATTAAAAAGTTGAATCAAGTCCCATGTCTAGTTAAAACCCTGCAGCCTTGGGGCCCGGGGCCCGGGGCCCCCGGCCGCCTGTTTCCCCGCGTCGCCCCTGGAGGAGCTGCGCTCAGCCCCAGATTTGTCGGGCCTCTAAAGTCTGAAAACGGAAGTGAGTCCCGCGGCTGGTTGCGGGTAAACAGACTCGAACCTGCAGAGACGCGCCAGATTCTGGAGGATTTTATTGTGAAGCTCTGAGCTCAGATCGGAACCTCCATGTGGGTCAGAACCTGCAGCGGAACTGTGAGGTTCTGCTGCAGGTTCTGCTCCTCCAGCAGCAGCAGCAGCAGCAGCAGCAGGACCTGACATGTCTGATCAGTCAGGATCCACCCTGAGGTCTGACTCCCCCCCCCCCCTCCGGCCCGGACCCCGCCCCCCCCGCCTCACCTTCACTGATCGCTGATCGATGGGTGCGCAGCGGATCGATGGCCTCCGGTCCCGCGGTGCTCCAGGTGTCTCCCGGCGGTTCGCCTCCTACATGCCGCTGAGACTCAACCCGGAAACCGGCGGCTCGCAGCGCCGTAACTATAAAAGGAGTGATTTCCTCAGGAGGAACTGAACGGCAGCCAATCACAGCGCAGCAGGAGCCGAGCTGCGCTCCGCCGCGCGCACAGACCCGAATGGACCGTCGGAACCGGGCCGAGCCCAGCGCATCGGAACCTCCGGGTCCAGCTGATCATCCATCCTGGTCCGGTCTGGGGAACCAGACTCTGTTTAAAATACAACAAAATAAAACATTTGATCAGTTTCACCTGTTGCTGACAGATTTCCTGGTTCATCTATAAACACAACATCTTCCATAAAGGTTCATTTTATTCGGCTAATGAATTAATTCTGACAAATGACATGAAGCCACGTACAGATCAGGGATTTTTACTTAACGTGATTTATTTAGCCTTTTTCCTCCAAAAAATTAAAATATGTTCTATTCATGTTCTTTTATCTGATCATTAGAGGCTCAATTAAACATATTATTAATACCAAGTCAGTTTCAATACCAGGGAGATAAAATCAATACTTGAGTTTCAGTTTCTCTCTTTATTTTTGCTTTATACTGTTAAATTCATTTGATTTTCCCTCCGCTGATCATTGTTTCACACTTTGTTCATTTAGAAAGAAATGCACACAAATTAGTTTATGATTCTATTGTTTATAAAGATAAACAATAGAAACATAAACTATAATATGTAATTATTGTATTTTGCTTAAACTTTATCTGAATTCTGCCTTTAACTCATTAATGTTTGAATAATTCAAATAATTATCAAATAATAACAAAAAACACCCCAAGAATCAGAAGTTTGATTATGAATCCTTCTTACATAATCAGTATTTATTGGTAATATTGTCCTGTTGGATCAACATCATATTAATCTCTGCTGATCATCTGAGTCCATCTCAGTTTATTTGACTACATCTGAAGACACTGGAGGCAAAACAAGCCAGTTCATTATTAATTGATAATAATTAATTTCATACCAACACAAACAGATTCAGTGACACTTTCTGATCCTGAAACTCTGATTAGTGATTGGTTACCAGTTCTGGTTCTGATTGGTTAATGGTTCTGATTAGTTACCGGTTCTGGTTACCGGTTCTGGTTCTGATTGGTTACCGGTTCTGGTTCTGATTGGTTACCGGTTCTGGTTCTGATTGGTTAATGGTTCTGGTTCGTTTGGTTAATGGTTCTGGTTCTGATTGGTTACCGGTTCTGGTTCTGATTGGTTACCGGTTCTGATTGGTTACCGGTTCTGGTTCTGATTGGTTACCGGTTCTGATTGGTTACCGGTTCTGGTTCTGATTGGTTACCGGTTCTGATTGGTTACCGGTTCTGGTTCTGATTGGTTACCGGTTCTGGTTCTGATTGGTTACCGGTTCTGATTGGTTACCGGTTCTGGTTCTGATTGGTTAATGGTTCTGATTGGTTACCGGTTCTGGTTCTGTTTGGTTAATGGTTCTGATTGGTTACCGGTTCTGGTTCTGTTTGGTTAATGGTTCTGATTAGTTACCGGTTCTGGTTCTGATTGGTTAATGTTTCTGATTGGTTAATGGTTCTGATTGGTTAATGGTTCTGATTGGTTAATGGTTCTGGTTCTGATTGGTTAATGGTTCTGATTGGTTACCGGTTCTGGTTCTGTTTGGTTAATGGTTCTGGTTCTGTTTGGTTAATGGTTCTGATTGGTTACCGTTCTGGTTCTGATTGGTTAATGGTTCTGATTGGTTACCGGTTCTGGTTCTGTTTGGTTACCGGTTCTGGTTCTGATTGGTTAATGGTTCTGTTTGGTTAATGGTTCTGATTGGTTACCGTTCTGGTTCTGATTGGTTAATGGTTCTGATTGGTTACCGGTTCTGGTTCTGTTTGGTTACCGGTTCTGGTTCTGATTGGTTAATGGTTCTGATTGGTTAATGGTTCTGATTGGTTAATGTTTCTGATTGGTTAATGGTTCTGATTGGTTCATGGTTCTGATCTTTCTGAATCCTCCAGATCTCCTAAATGTCCTTCAGCTTCTGGGTTCATGTTTTCATTATTGTGACTGATGAGCTTTGTGTCGTCTGGACTGGAGCCAGTTTTGGTTCTGTAATTACAAAATCAAACACAGAGAAAAATGTACAAGCATTTTAAAATGTCCCATGTGAGACGGATCCATGTTGGTCCCAAAAAGATGAACTATGAGTTCAGAATTTTACAATATTTGAGTTTAATGTTAAATATTGAAACATGCATTCTTTACAAAACATTCAAACTTTAGCCAAAGTTGGCTGGACTTTTCTGAACAAAACGGCTTTGGGTTTCTTAAGAAATGCTTCAAGAAGACAAACATGGTTTGGATTTTCACCAGACCTTCATGAACATGTGTGACGGCATCAGATGTCAGACTGGTGGAGAAACGGGGTCAGTGCAGATGTGACCGGTTTATTTCTGCGTTGTGTGTTGTGCAGTGATCAGACAAACCACAAGAAATCAAGTCTGGGTTTGGAGGGTCTCCGTTTATTCAATCTCTTCCCAGTGGAATGAATAAGAAAAGCGCTAAGCCTGCTAACATACCTGTCAATCGGGAGATATTAGCATTAGCACTTAGCATGTGCTCCAGTTCTCCAACCCGATCTATGCAAAATAATAGTTAGCAAGCATCAAATGATGATATAAAGGTGTAATAGCAACTCAAATGAAAATATCCAAACACTTGTTATTAATACAGAAGGAAAAATAAACATTTGAACAATATAAATGAAAGGATTACAATAGATTATAAAACTTGCCTCTTTCCAGTAGAACGAATAACAAAAGGGAAGAGCAAATTAATAACTTAATATTTATAGAAGTTCTGGAGGACCCTGAACAATAGAAGAAGAAAATAAGGCGGAGTTGGAGGACCAGACCCCTTATAGTGACACAGAGGAACAGCAACAGTCAAGCAGAGGCAGACAAATACATTAAAGAACACATTTTGTGGAAATATATACAACTATTAATATAGACCCAGTTACACAGAGACGCATCAGCTCACATCACCTGTTCACCATCTACAAACTGGTCACACTGTGGAACCACAGTTTTGATCCGTTGTCTGATTATAATTGTCTGTAAATCGATGAAACCATTTTTAAAAGAACCTGAAGTATCCAGGCAGCTGCTACAGTCTCTTTTATTTCAACAGAAAATTCTTTATAAAGATTGAAAAACCCTGCCTTATTTGTAAACTCCATAAAATAATGTTTATGGTTATATTGCAGCTCTAGACACATAAATATGCTTTAATCTTATGAGATTTGCTGCACAGACTGCAGAGATTAGACCAACAACATGTGTAAGAAGTTGACTTTCCTGACAGAATCAACTCTGGATATTCCTAAATTAATCATAGTCATTTGTTATTATATTCATATATAATCTCTGACTTCTGGTATCATAACTTTAAAGTGAAACTATTCAAAGTAAAACAATATTTGGAAAATGTTCTGTCAAACTTGGTTGTCTGGCTCTGCAGGTCTGCAGTGCAGCACCAGTTTCCTCCCTCCTTTTGTTTGTCTTGTTTCACATTTTTGCTCTTTACAAAAACTTTGACTGGAGTGTTTTTATTTTGCGTCTTTAAAAATCTAACTTTAATAAAAGTTATTAAGCCAGTTTTAAAAAAATGCTTAAAAGATGTGTTGCATGTTGAAAATGAAAATTCACATGTGCAAAACATCCATCTATCTATTTTCTACACCCGCTTGATCCTTGCAGGGGTCAATTAGTGATTTATTTCTCCATCACACAGATGGAGAATCATTCCTACACACATAAAAGATATTTAGAATGACAATTTACCGTAATACACAAGGCTTAGAACCATACATGAAAAACCATCATCCAAAAAAAAAAGCAAGTATATAACAAATACACTCCACAAAAAGAGGCTACAGTCAAGTTTTAATCCAGTATCTTGTTGTTGCATGTTTAAAAAGTGACTTATTGAATCGTTTGTGGAAGCATGAAATGACTTGTAACCCAGAAAATGCAACAGTCTCACAGTTTCTGACCCTTACTGTGAATTTCCTGATGTGATGCTATGTGTCCTGTAGTATCGCTCCATTGGCCGCTTGGTTTCACTGGCCGCTGTGCAAAATAATAAACTCCAACCCCGATGTGGTGATGAACTCGTTGTCAAAGATGATGAACCTTGTGAGTCCAGATGCCAGGTAGTTGCTGAATGTAGATTATTCATCAGATAAAATATTCCTGTGTGACTTTGTCATAAAAAGCTGGTGAGGGAAGCCAGGTGTGGCTCTGAGGTGGAAACATGAGCGGCTCCAGTTTTAGTGGGGGGTAAAGCAGTGATTCAAGAGCCACTGCAGCTCAGGGAAACCAGCTGTGCAGCCTGAACCGCCTCAGTGGACCTGATCAGAACCTGGCCTCCATTATGTGACTGTGAGCAGCTGCACAGTATCCAGCCTGCATGCAGCCACTGGTCTGTATATCTTCTGTTTGGATGGCTGGGCTGCAGGTTTTGGTTCAGGTGCATGTAAAACAATATTTCAGGGGTAACTAAACTACTCCAAATAATCATTTATGTTTATTTGGAGTGATTTCTTGCGTGATATAAACCAACTATTGTTGCGTTTTAAGCTGTTGCTCAACAAAGACCAAAACTGGATGCATGTTTACCCTCAGCCTCCGTCTTCATGTCCATTTGCTGAAGCAAGTCGCACCTTTTGCTGTTTCAAATTGTGACACACGGATTCTGTGCGGTTCGCCTCTCGCTGACATCTCTCCAAACCGGCTTGACATTTTCTTCTTATGGTTGTCATTAGCAGAGGACAAGCTGTGCCGGATGGGAGTCTGTGGTTGGAGAGAAGCTCGTTTTCGGACGTCCAGTTGAACCACAGTGGGACGTCTGACGGTCAAGAACATGGTGGGATCTGGGAAAACAGTTTAGTTTGGATATATCAGGTAAGACCTGGGAATCTCTCTGCACTGGACCAAATGAAAAGACAACAAAATTAGACACTTTCCTCGTACTGCAGACTTGTGAGTTTGCTGCCCCCTTGTGGCGATTCTGTGGTATCTACAGATATAGTTGCATAAGATTTAAAGTATTAAATGTGTTTTTTTTCACCTTTAAAGAAAAGTACATACAAGATTGCAGTATATTTGGCAAAAAATGTTCCAATAAATCAGAAAGAAATAAACAAGGTTTTCAATTTATCTTTGCAAATAAAAATCTGAAAAGTGTGGCATACATTTGTTTTCAAGCATTTTGATTCTGATACCTGTTAATGAAATCAAGTGTGATTAGTTGCTTTCAGAAATCTCCAAATTACTAAACTTTACTTTAAATTTAGTTTGAATTTATCTATTTGCTGAAAATGTCTGAGGTTTATTGGAGAATATAAATGAATAAAAATCATCATGAAACTAAAATAACACATCAGAAAATCTCTGAGAGGTTTTACAGGTTACAAGGTCATATTCAGGTTATATGTCTGACCAAGCAAAACAAAAAAAGAAGGAAGTATAACATGATCACTTAGAGTTTGGATTAGTTTTTCTGGATGGTAAATGAACTGCAGTCCAGCAGAAAGTTCATACTTTTAACACTGTGAATGACTGAGCAGCTGAAGCTTCATATCATTTGGTGCTGCACAACTAAAGCAGGTAAAATCTGCAACATCAGCAGCTGAGTTTCTGTTACAAATGTGCACAAAAGTTTGTCAGTACTTTGATAATGTAAAAAAAACCTCAATTTTGCAGTTACAGTGTTTCATTTAAATAAGAAACACAATTAAAATCACATTTGAATGACTGTGTCCACATAAGAAATAAAAATAATCCAGCCCCATCATCCTCCTCCCACTTCCTGTCGATTTCTTTTTCATGGTTTGCACCAGAAGCAACATCTGGTTGTCCATCATGTGACTTGTGTGCAAAATAAACCAAATTTGAAAAGAATACCTAAAAAAAATACTGTAAAATCCAAAATCATTTTGGTAAAATAGTTTTTATTTTCCTCTGAATTTGCATATTTCTATTTGGCAAATGAATTTAGTCAAATTGCATGATTATATGGAACATCAAGCATAGCAACAGCAAAAAGTGGAGTGAAAACGGCAGCATCAAGGTTGGAGCTAAACAAACATGCGACAAAAAGACTTGAAACTTGTAAGGATCCTAAACTTCCAGTCAGAGCTGCAGAATAATGCACAGATCAAAGCTTAATTTGTTAGAACGGCACAATTGAAGTTTAGAAATAAATCCAACTAAGAGTCTGTTGACAGATGATACCAATCAAAGATACAAGGCGGCTCTACGAAGCGCTGAGGGAGGCTAGAAACAAATGTTTGACACATTTTTCAGATGTTTTCGGGACACATTTCTAACTTCCTCTTCACATGTGTTGCTCTGTCCAGCTACAATCCTGATAAAACACATTTAATTTTGTAGCTTCATCGTGAGGAAATATTAAAAAGACTATAATACACTTTGCTAACAGTAACACATGGGACAGATTAGGGAGGTGAACTTTCTGCTTATGACCAGAAACGAAGGCAAACCTTGTCATGAACTAGAAGGTTAAAGGCTTTTGACAAACCTATAATGAGTGAAACATGTTAATCCATGTCGTTCAACACCAACAAAACCATTTAAAAAGCTGCAGTTGAAGCACTAATGTCATGCAACCCAAACCAAAGGAGTGGTTTATTACAGTAACAATTATTATTTAAATTAATTATTTATAAACTACTCAAGCATTTCAGGTTGGATGTAGAGTTTAGAAATGGGGCAATAGTTATTTAACAGAGACTAACTAACACCTACTGGAAATTATTATAGTTAAAAATATGACACTGATTTGTCTTAATATGTGCAGTTTTTTCAGAGAGACATTAATCCAAAGCCTGTTTTTAATGTGAATGTATTATTTGTCACTGGACACATGTGCAATATGACATTATGTAAGTGTATATATACACACACGGATAAAACTGGTACAGGTGAGCATTCAGGTGTGACTTTCTCCTGTCAGAGCGAGGAACCTGCCGCTGCACCATCTGCTGCAGCAAAGCCTGGTGCTGATCATGGTTTGCGCCGCGGTTTATGTGAGCAAAATGGCTCTTTGTCCAGGGCGTCATACCACTATGGGGAAGCACCGACACTCCAGAGAGAGTGAAGAAACAGTTATGTCAGTTTTACCTCCAACAGGTTTTCTATTGGTTATTTTCATATTTAGTAAATGGGAATTGGGCTCTTTATGTTTTACACAATGCAGTCAAAATGGCCGATCACAAGAAATGGATGATTAAATGGCTAAAAGCTAAAAGGTTTATTAAATTATTTATCAAAGCAGCTGGAATATTTAATTTGCTCTGATCTAGAATCTGAACTGTTGGTGGCCAAACGTGAGCTGGGTTGTTCTACGCAGATTAAAGATTTGCTAAAACACCATTTTAGGTTTATTATTCTGTTCCTCTATTCCGAAATTTGGGATTTCTTATACTTTCTATAAGTAGGTGATTTTTTTTCCAGCTCACTGACTGGTTCAATGTTTCCGACCAGATCAAGCTGAAAATCAATAAGCACGTAAAAACTATTATATTTAGCTAGAGTTAAATCTATTTTTCACTTATGTCTTTGCATCAATATGAAAATAATATAAAAAAATAGGTGGGATTTATGTAAAAAATAGTGTAATAGATTAATTTTAGCAAAAGTTGGAGTAATTATTGCTTTTCTGTTTTAAACTAAAACAGAGACAATGCTTTACATTTTTGTGTAAATATTCAGAAATGATAATGTCATGCTGGCCCAAGCCTATAAAGGAGTTTACTATATCGATATTATATATATATAGCTGGATATATTATGCATAATATAGATAGAGTTTCAGATTATCATTTCAATGTGTGTCTGGCTCCTTTACATCGCAAAGTGTTCTGGCTCCTTAACCGCAGTTTCTTTCTCTGGTTTTACAGGGGAGTTTTTTATCTCCATGGTCGCTACATGCTTGCTCAGTCTGAGGAATTGCTACAAATCCACAAAACCAAACGATTATCTACAGTCACCAAGTCCAGAAGAAACGAATGTTGCAGATCTGCAGCTCTGTGTCCATTTATCATAAAACTGAACACATTGAAATTACAAAAACTAATTCACTTAGTGGTAACATGATGCGGTTTGTCAACCATAATGAAATAGTGTTTTGCAAAACTGCATTGGAAACACTTTCCGCATCCAACGAGTCATATGGTCAACAACCAGATATTACTTCTGACGGAAATGAAATGAAATTTTATTCGAACATGATACAAGTATAAAAATAAGAAAAAGTGCACAGTAACAAGAAGTGCATAAAAAAAGAAGAAAGATACAGTTTTTGTCGTCAGTTAACATATTATGGTCGAAATGGGGTAGGAAGAAGTGAGAACTTATTAACTCCGACCCCCTAAGCACATGAAAACTTTACAGTCCTACCATCAAAGAAAAAAAAATAAAAATAAAAAATCAAAGTCAAGTGGCAGTCAACAGTTACTAATATTTACATATACATTTTCCCTTATTATGCTGGTTTGTCTTTCCAAACCCTTACACCAAATTGTTATCTTCAATACACACATTATTCTTTCTCTCACCCATATGTCTATATCTGTTGAAAATGACCTCCTTGTGTTTTATTTTGAATTGTATTAAACTATTGCTTTGTTTCAAATATTCATTTAACTTGTTCCATAACTTTACACCTTTAATTGAAATACAGAAGCTTTTTCTTGTTGTTGCAAACTGGGATCTTTAGTTTGAGAGACCCCTTAAGTTATACCCCTTGTCTTTCAGAAAACATGCTCTGTATGTGCTCAGGTAGCAACTTTTTAGATACTTTGAACATAAATTGAGCCATTTTAAATTCTACAAGCTCGTCAAATTTGAGAATTCTGGATTTTATGAAGAGTGGGTTTGTGTGCTCATAATAACCAACATTATGGATAATTCTAATGGCTCGTTTCTGTAGGATGGTTACCGGATGTAAAGAGTAACTCCCCACACTTCACAGCAATATGATAGATATGGTAAAATCAGAGAGTTATATAGAATATGAAGTGATTCAGTACAGTCTGTGCTCTAGCCAGTATGGATATGCTTCTACTGAGTTTACTCTGTAAATGTTTAATCTGAGGTTTCCAACTGATTTTGTCATCTATTATTACACCGAGGAACTTATTAGCAAAAACCTTTCTAGAGTTACGTCCTCTATTTGAACTTGGATTTCAGTATTTTTGTAACAGTTCCCAAAAACCATGATTTTAGTCTTGTCCAAATTTAGTGATAATTTTATTGTTAAACCATATCTTTAACTTACTGATCTCTGAGGTGACTGTTGAGAGAAGATGCTCTAAATTTTCGCCACAGGCTAGAATATTTGTGTCATCAGCGAATAATATAAATTTTAATACATTAGACACTGTACTTATATCATTTATATAAAGATTAAATAGAACTGGTCCCAGTACTGATCCCTGTGGTTCTCCACAGACAATCTCCAGCCAGTCAGATTCCACATCTCCCAATTTCACAAATTGTTTTTGGCTCTTTAAATAACTCCTCATCCAGATCCAAAACTACTCCCCTAATTCCATAGCGTTCTAATTTTTTAAGTAGGATTTCATGATTTATTTGTGTCAAAAGCTTTCTTTAGATCTATAAATATCCCTACTGATAGTTTCTTACTATCTGTTGCATTGGTTATTTCTTCTATTAAGTCAATTACGGCCAGCGATGTTGACCGGTTTGCTCTGAATCCATATTGGACTGCTACTAAGTAGGAATGTTTTTCTATGAATTGTTCCATCTTTTCTTAAAGAGTTTTTCCAGGATTTTAGAAAATTGTGGGAGAAGAGAGACAGGCCTGTAGTTAGTGAAGAGGTGATTGTTGCCAGTTTTATACATTGGTTTGACCTTAGCTATTTTCATTTGTTGGGAAATGATCCCGTTTGAAATGATAAATTGCAAATATAAGTTAATGGTTTAGAGATTCCTTTGATTACTATTTTAATAGTTTTCATGTCCAGATCGTCACAGTCAGTGGATGTTTTATTTTTACATTTATTCACAATGTCTATGATTTCTTCCTCTAGTGCAGGGTTGAGATATATGGACCTGGGATTATTCTCAATTTGGTATTGCTGAGTTGCAGTTTTTGTAGGTCGGTATTTTTTCTGCTAATTGAGGTCCTATATTAACAAAATAACTATTGAATTTATTGACGACACTTTTCAAATCAGTAATATTCTGTTCATTATCTAGAAAATAGTGTGGATAGTTGTTATTGTTAGAAGATTTTCTAATAACTATTAAAATATTCATGTTTCTTTAATGTTGTTTTTATTACTATCCAGTAATTTATGATAACAGTCCTTTTTACATGTTTTTATAATATTAGTTAACTTATTTTTATATTCTTATATTTGATTTCTGATTCAGACGTTCTATGTTTTAGAAATTCTCTATAAAGTTTGTTTTTCTTTTTACATGCCTTTTGTATTCCTTTTGTGATCCATTGTTTTTTTTTGACTGCTTTTCCTCTTATGTTGTTTGATTGGGCAGTGCTTGTTATATAGTATTTTAAATGTTTTTAAAAATTCTTCATATGCTGAATTCACATCATTCATTCTATATATTAATCTCCAATCATAGGCCAATAACTCAGCTTCTAGAGCTTTTAATGTCTCTTCAGACGTAACCCGTCTGTAATGCGTCTCTATTTTTTGATCCTCCTTTTTGCCCCTACAGTCGTAGACTATGAATACTGGTAAGTGATCAGTTATATCATTCATTAATAATCCACTAGTTAAATTATGTTCCAGAACATTTGTAAAAATATTACCAATTAAGGTAGCGCAGTGCGATGTAATGCGACTGGGCCTGGTGATTTTAGGATATAGGCTTAGACTGAACATGGTGTTAATAAATTCTTCAGTCATTCTATGTTTGGTTTGGATTAAGAAGGTCAATGTTGAAATCCCCACAGAAAAATGTTATTTTTTGATTAATTGTTAAAAATTTTCTTCTCTCCAGTTGTTGAGTACTTCACTATTTGATCCAGTGGTTCTATAAATGCAACTCACTGAGACATTTTTCTTTTTTTCCACGAGTATTTCTATAGTCACACATTCAAACATGTTGTCCATGACAGTTGACATTGTTTCGATCAACTTATATTTAATCTTCTTGTCAACAAATAAAGCTACTCCTCCTCCATTTTTGTTTTCTCTGTTCTTACAAACCATTTCATAACCATGATTTCAAAGTCTATGCCCTTGTCACTATTGAGCCAAGTTTCTGATGAGGCAATAACATTGAAGGTCTGTGAAAGTTGCTGTTTGATGCTGTCAAATTTGCATGAAGGCTTCTGCTATTAAAGTGAATTATTGCAGCTTTTGTTACGTTTTAATCCTATTGTTGAACTGATCATCGCTGTAATAGTGACAACTGTCATTGATGACATTATAGAAGTTGTTATCAGGATCAATGTCATTTTCCCAAAGTCTTCTAATGATAGTTTCTGTGTTGGAATACGGGAGCTCTATATCCTCATAGGCCGCGATCTGTTGCATGTTTGTCTTTCAGAGGTGAACGTCAGCTGTGTCTGGTTGTCTGTCATACATAGTTGGATTATTTAGGGGTACTAGTACGAGGATGGGTGATCAACTTATCATAACGTAGGTAAGCAATGTCCCATCTTTGACGTGCTGCTTTTAAGTCCGGCATTAGTTCTGCCCTCCTTTTCCTTACAGCCTCTGTTAAGTCTTCATTAATGAAAATCTTAGATCCCTTAAGGTCCTTGGTGCGCTGCAGAATAGTTGATCTGTCCTTGTATCGTAAAAACTTGACAACAATGGGCCTGGGTCTGTCTCCTATAGGTTTGCCTGTGCGGTGAGCTCTCTCCATCTCAATCTTATGATGAAAGTTTAGCTTTTCAGTTGAATAGTTTTCACTTTCTCCTCAGTCTCAGCCCAAGTCTCATTTGGTGATTCAGTAATTCCATCAAAAACCAGATTGTTTCTCCTTGATTGCCCCTCAAGGTACTCCATTTTATCAGTGATAGTCATCATGCCCTCACATACTTTAAATATGTCTGACTGCAGCGTGTCACTTCGGTCCTTGTGCTTAGCACTTTCTACTTTAATATCGTCAACTTCTTTCTGAGTAAATTGCAGGCTGGTTTTAATGTCCTGTAGTTCTCGTGTCATTGCGTCCATTCTGGTGTTAGTAGTGTCCACAATGATTTTAACAAAACCTTTAAAATTGTCCTGTTGTTGTTGGAGTAACTCCATATACATTTCCTTTTGCTGGCTCAGCAGCTCTTTGACTTGTGTGAGTGATACTAGGCCTCATCTTGTGTCCCGTCGGTCTTGGATCCTTTTGGAGGCATTATTTCATTATTTGGCCTGTTTTTGCCGGTCGCTTCCTTAAGGCTCCTGCTCAGCAGTTGGAGGCCGCCGCGCTGTGGCTCTGTGAACACAGACACTCTGGGCCAGACGCCTCGTCAAGCACAACCGATCATTCACCGTTCAGCTGCCGTTGGTGGAAACGGCTTTACCTCAGCCTGCTGTCAATCCAACGTGTCGCTTTCCACTGGTTGTTTTCTCGGTTAGCAGCCGCGATGTTAGCAAGCTAGTTGCTAATCAGCATCTGATCCGCAGCAAAGGCGCGTCCGGCCCCCGGAGGGGCGCGTCCGCCGGCCGTCCGGCCCCCGGAAGGCGCGTCCGGCCTTCCGGCCCCCGGACGGCGCGTCCGGCCGTCCGGCCCCCCGGAAGGCGCGTCCGGCGACCGTCCGGCCCCCGTCCTCCTTGTCCTTGCACGATGTTTTCTGACCCGACTGTCCACAAACGTCGTCGCTGTGTAGCCTCCCGTCAGTAGCCAAGATGGCGCCCCTTTCATCTTAAAAGAACAAATCTCATCCAAAACAACAAGGTCTGAAGGTGATATCAGCTTAATTTAGAAACTCGCCGGGATTACGATCCGCCATCTTGGACCCGATCAAGATGATTGGGTGAATTGACAAAGAAGACGACAGGAAGTGGTTGGGTTAGAGGATGATGGGTTATTTTTTGTTGTTTTTGCACAAGGTGCAGCTGGCTAAGAAAAAGTTGTAATTTGAACATGTCAAATCCACAGTTCTGTAAAATCACTGACTACAATTTCCCCAAACCAGCTCATGTAGCCGCTCTCAAGGTTTGTTGCTCTCAAGGTTTGTTGCTCTGAATCAAACTCTAACGTCTCCGTTGACGGTTGATAGATGATGAACGCTGGCAATGATTTTTTATGATTTATCGCGTGAACAAACTTATTCACCTGTGAGTTTGTCTGAAATAACTGATTCATTTTGAATTAAACTCATAAATATAGATTTTAGATGGACTGAGTCGCCACTATTGAGGTCAAGGACACAATTTGTTCACATTAAACACACATTTCATGTGTCGTTTTGAAGTTTAGTTAGTAAAAAGAGACGTTTTGTTCATTTTCTGAACAGCTGAGGTAGTAATTAAGCATAAATATGCATTTTGCATTTAAGATAAAGTTTCCTGTATCTGTCAAAATGTTTTAGCTTCATCCAGATCAAATTCACTAAAGGAATGCTATTTTACTGCATTTTGGGCAATAAAATGTTTATTTTTTTCATCAAATTAAGAACTTGAATGACATTTTTAATGTATTTCTAATATACATTTCTTTTCATTTTACAACATTTTTCATTTTGTAAATGAAAAATCTTTAGAATATGCCAATTATTTCCCTGCATTAATCGTTAAAATAATTTAATAATTGCAGGAACATTTGATTAATTGTCTAAATAAACAATTAATTGTTTAGTTAAGTGCTATGATAATCGATTAATCACCAGAATAATCAAAGCCAAGTAAAAATCTCTATATAGGGCAAACAACTATGCATATGTCAGAGCAGCAGGTCTTCTTTCTGCAAGGACCTCAGGACCAGGACCAGCTTCCTGCACCGCTCAGCTTAGGCAGAGCTGGAGATGATCATTCAAGACGGGAAGGATCTGGACAAGTGTCTCTTTCAGGGTTTCTTGGCGGAGAACCACATGTAAAGTTTCGTATCTTTGTGGCTCACAACATGTTCTGGAACAACCGGGACTACATCGTCTCAGAGTCCGAAGGGCGAAGGTTGCCACAGCAACCCTTCAAGTAGAGGTGGAGCGGCGGTTCTTGAGCGGTTCCTGGAACCTGGAGACGGACCGTGACCATGGGATGATGGCGTGGATGGAGAAGGTCCTTCAGAGGGAAAGTCCACCTCGATGTTCTTACCTTTTCCAGCTGCATCGGCATGATAATGAACAGGGATTATGTCGATTACAAGCAACTTCAGACCCTCCTGCAGGAACCAAGTCCTGCCAGCCAGACTCTCCTCCAAAAATGGAAAATCCTGTCCCAGTTCAACTTACCTCGTTTTCAGCTTTAGGGAAGTTGAACGAGGATATTCCATAGGGCAGGTTAGGGAGGAAGAGTCGATTCTGTTCCCTGAAGAAAATGTAAGAGTTTTAATAATAGAGCCGGACTTGGTGCTTCTGCTCCAGCGGTTATTAAGTTCCTCTGCTCTTCACTATAACTAGCGCTTGGCTCCCCCTGCTGGTTGAATCCGGCCACTGCTTCAGCCAAATCAAACCTGTCAGCTCCGAAATAACCACATTTCACAACCATTTCAATCCATCACAAAAACAGGAGCTGCACGGTCCTTCCTTCCCCTCGGTCCATCAACGCGTGTGGTTAGGGGACGTTCTCTGCGTCTCCTCCCATAATGCACCACTTGCCAATCATTCTGGGGCCACATGTCTCAATGTCTGTTTTTATTCGGTAGGCTTTATTACTTAAAAAATATTCTGTCCAATATCTAATATATATATAATCTGTATATATATTGTTATATTTGAATTACTTATGTGTTTATGTTTTGTGTTTTTTTAGAATTAAATGAAAATGAATTCATTGTCCTCAAGAGCTGCTGTCTCCTAAGTGTGGATTTCAGCTTTGGTGATGTTTTACCAGCTGAACTGTCTCCAGTGGCCATCAGCTTAACTGAGCTGCATTCAGGCGTAAAGTTTGTTTTTATTCAAACTTCAGCTGTTTTCTACTTGTTCTGCTGACATCAATTTGTGACGTCATGCAATTTGATGTCACAAAGAGCGATGCACAAAAACTCCACTCTGGAATTCTACCGTCATAACCATTGCAGACCCTGGAGAGATAAGAGGATTGATTTATAGCAGGACACACTCATTACCAGACACATTCATTGTACAAGACAAACCATGAGCAACAGTAGCAAGATCTCAACTTCTGATTCAGAGGAAGAATCAGGCCAACAAATGTTGGAACGTGAGAGGAGGCGACTTCATGAGATGTTAGAAGAAGTCGGACGAATGTCGTTTGAGACAACAGCACTGCTAAAGTCAAATGAACATTTAAAAATGGAGGTTTTATATCTGGAGCAAGCCTCATATGAGAAAGATAAGCTTGTCCAAGAGAAAGACAAGGAATTTCAACATCTGGTTGACTTGAACGTCACATTGGAAGAAGATGTTGCAATTCTGCAGGCAAAGAACAAAAATTATGAAGAGCAAATTGCTGACCTGGTTCAGAAATTAAAGGCTGTCCAACAGGAAAACGTCAACCTGAAGTTTGAAACAAAGGAGGTGAAAAACACCAGCATGGAGGAGGAAAACGAAGAGAAAGTCTCTGTCTTCAGGCAGGACTTTTCTTCCTTCACCAGGCTGAAGGAGGAAAACACAGTCCTGAGGGAGGAAAAACAAGGTCCTGGAGCAGGAAAACAAGGTCCTGGAGGAGGAAAACGCGCCTTCAAGACGGCAAATTTTACATTGGAGGGCGAAAATAAAATTTATGCCGAGAAAGTGACCAACCTGAGGCAGCAAAGGAAGGATATGTTTAAAGAAATCTCTATGGCAGAGAGTTTAAACACGACACTAAATAAGGAAAAAGCTGCGCTGACGGAGGAAAACGCCGCCCTGCTGGAGAAAACAGCCGCCCTGCAACGGGAAAAAATCTGCGTTTGAGCAGAAAAACCACCTCCTGGAAAAGGACAACAAGAAATTAGAGCAATATGTCCAAAAGCTTAATAAGAGGATAACAGAATTCGAGGACCAGCAGCCAAACGCTTGCAGACGACTGATTGGAGGCGTCTGCAATACGTTTATTAAGATGTACCAGACAGGAACGCTGAGGTACTGGGTTGACCGATGGTACTTCTAAATACACAAGTCAACCTCGGGGAATCCAGTTTTCTCTGTGCTGAACCTCTAGGGCTGCGTTCACACTGCAGCCTGAAGTGACCCAATTCTGAATTTTTGGAAATGTAGATTTTTTTGCTGGGGCCGTTCACACTGCCAGTAAATGATAATAAGTGATGATGATGATAAGTCTTCAGTAGTTAAGGGCTAAAGGTCCAGAGGGCCTGCAGTGGGAGTCGGCTGCCCCAACCTTCTCTCCGGACGGAGGGAAGGGAGAGGCTGGGTTGGATTGAGTTTTCCTCAGGAGGGCTGCACCTGAAATATAACAAGATAAGCCGATCTGGGCCATCGAAGAAATGTAAATGTTGACGACGGCCACATAGGAATTAGTGAAGATAATAAAAGAGAAGAAGACTTCAGTTGATCGCGATCTGAGTCACAGAAGAAAGGAAAAACCTTGACTGTGGCTGCATTGGAATTTAGTTTTTGGATCCATTTAGGGTATTTTCTGTGTGTTTGGGTTAAAAACGCTGGGAGCGACTGTGTGTGTAAAATAAAAAGAGAGGCTGGGAGTGAAAGGCTCTGCCGCCAAGCAGACAGTTTGTGTTTCTCTGTTGATTGCAGTTTGTTTTAAATGTATGGTTGGTGTTTGAGGATTGTATCTTGTTGGTTCATATGTCTGTATTTACTCGGTTATGTTGTTTATTGGTGCATCCATTTTGTTACTATGTTGGAGCTTCTGTCTGTGTGTAGGAACAGATTCATTCTAGGCATTTTCTAATTCATTTTATACTAGTATTGCAAATATGTTTAACTAACTTAGTGTTACAAATGTAGTCTGATTTAATGTATTCAGTTGACTTTGGTATGTTGTGTTTATTTAATGAGCTCTTATATTGTTCCCTCTTGCATGACTGAAATACTAATCATCGTAATAGTTGAATATAATTGTTAGTTTCAGTTCCGTATATTTAATACTTTTTTCCCGTTTTAAAGGTTTAAAAGCAGAGATGCAGTAAACAGCAGCCGCATCTAAGGCAGGATTTCAGAAGATGAAGGTATAAACTACAACCATCCCCTTTGTTTTAAATACCTGAATGACTGCAGGTATTATCTCTGAAAATAACCGGCAGCTGTTCTATAAAGACACTGTTGAGGCAGAGTTTTCATGAAGGATATCGATGTTTTTGCTTGACAAACAGCGACATAGGAGTGTGGCGCTGACAGGAAGTTACTGAAACTGATTGTTTTGACATTGCAAAAATTCCGGCATATAATGTCATAGTTTAAAATAAACAGTGAAAAGATTGTCGATTTGATAAAATTAGCTAAAAATTTAAGACTATTTCATTGTTGTATTTTTATGCTAATATGAAATTACGTCATTCTGCAACTGGTGATAAATTGTTTTTTGAAGATTAAATTAATTAATAAACTAATTTAATCTTCAAAAACCAATCAAACGTATATATATATATATACTGTATATATATATATATAAAAAAAAATTCCCTTCTCACCCTCCGGGGTGGTCTCTCTTTCTCTCTCTCTCCCTTCTCCTCTCTCTCTCTTTCATCCTATGACCTCTGACCTCTACCAGAGGCCTGGGAGCTTCAGGTTCTCCTCCAGTATCTTGGCTGTGCCTAGTACTACACATTTCTGGACTGAGATGTCTGATGTTGTTCCTGGGATCTGTTTTAGCCACTGCTCCAGTTTGGGGGTTTCTGCCCCGAGGGCCCCGATGACCACAGGCACCACTGTGGTCTTTACCTTCCAGTTCTTTTCCAGTTCCTCCCTGAGGCCCTGGTATTTCTCCAGTTTCTCATGCTCCTTTTTCCTGATGTTGTAGTCACTTGGTATTGCTACATCCACCACAACGGCTTTCCTCTGTTCTTTATCCACCACCACAATGTCCGGTTGGTTCGCCATTACATATATGCATATACTGTATATTAATATATATATATATATATATATATATATATAATATATATATATATATATATATATATATATTATATAATATACAGAAATATATATATATATATATATATATATATATATATTCCAACACAAACAGATTCAGTGACACTTTCTGATCCTGAAACTCTGATTAGTGTTTGAGTTAAACTGTCTTCAGATCATTCACTTTCTGTTTCATCTCTTTATTATGAAACATAAAATTATTACATTTATCTTTATCTGTTAGTTCACACAAAAAACTTTAACATTTTAATTTATTTTGTCTTTAAATTCACACAACCTTTTATTTATTTATGTGTGTGTTTGTGTAGCGGCCTCTCGGACTGAACAGCCAGACGCATTGAGTTTCAAACGGCTGCAATTTAATTCCAACCTTTCTTTCCATTGACACAGTGAAAACTCATTCTGCTTTCCGAGGCGCTATTTTAAAGATTTTCTCAGGTTTCTTTATAATCTAACGTTGTCTTATCTCGCAGGGTGTTGCTAGGTAACCAGAATAAACAAAGAGAAAATCTACCGTTCTTTACATTAACCACTAGGAGTCACTGTTGGACCAATGAACAAGGAGAATTCTCCAATTAAGCAGTTAGTCATTTACACTCCCACCAAATCCTGTTACAATGAATGAACAAAGTAATACATAAAGACTAAATGAATTGAACAGGATTTTTGACTCTACTAAATAATGTAGACTAAATATGTTTTCATAAAATTACCATGAAATAAATAAACTGTACAAAGTTGTTCATCTTTTCTCATCTATCTTCCAAAAGAAGAACTAAATTCTGAATTGGCCTCTCAATAAATGAAGGTTTGGAAGAAGAATTTGACTTTCGTTCACCAACTTGAACTTTGGCTCGACGGACCATCACTGCCTTGAACAGTGTCAACCACTCGTCCTAGTTGCCACTGATTTCTTGGAAGGTTATCGTCTTTGATAATGACAATGTCCTCCTTCTTGAGATTGCGTTGAGCTGAGTGCCATTTCTGTCTCATGGAAATGTTCATCAAATATTCCTTTTTCCAGCGACTCCAGAATTGTTCAATGAGATACTGCACTGTCCTCCACCTCTCTGTGGCATATAGGTCCTCTTTGACAAACACTCCAGGAGGAGGGAGAGCAACCTTAGACTTCATCATAATGAGATGGTTTGGTGTTAGGGTTAGATCATTTATCCATTTCTCCCACCGTGACTTTATATCTTCTGGGAGAGGATCGTCCCACCCTATGCCTCTGTGACAAAGCTCTTGAAGAATACATTTTCCACTAAGGGTGAATGGAGTAATGAATCCTAACAAAGGATTTATTACATCAGGCCCAGTAAGCAGTGTGTCATTAAGCGAAACACCATGGAATTTGGCTGAACAGTCAAAAACAACTCTCAGCTTATCTGGCTTCCTGGGATGGTAGACGCCATGATGTGGAAGGTACCACTCTGTTTCTCCCTCAGATGTTGAGGGGCAGGCTCTGCATCACCCTTATTTATGGTTTCTTCCATGAATGTTTTGTATTGCTCGTAGTATTGTTTGGTGGCCTTTAATGTCCTCTTAAGACACTGCAGGAGAACTTGGGCTGGTTTTTTGTTGTTTGGTAGGTTAGGCAGACTGTTGCCTTTGAAAGGGAGAGGCATTTCGTAATGCCCATCATCTTTCTGTGTGATGTTGTTGCTGAGAAACTGTATAAAATTAACATCATCTTGAGACACATATTTATCTTCATAGTTTCTCTCCATGAAATCCGATTCTAAGATCTTTAAAATGTCAGTCGTCGATGGGATTGCTAGCTCCTTTACTGTGAGCCGATGACCAAAGCTTTGACTTCCTTGTCTGTCTAGGTGGGGGTTTGATGAGCCTATTACACTCCATCCTAGTTCTGATCTTTGTGCAAAGGGTTGATTTTTGTCACCTGTTATGACTTCTAGTGGAGCTAGGGCAGCTGGACAGTCGTATCCAATGAGAAGCCCTATATCACAGTCTTGAACGGGTGGTAACTTATCTGCCAAGCTTCTGAGATGAGGCCACATCAATGCAGTTTCGTTTGTTGGGACATAAGACTTGTCTATTGGGCTGAAGTCTCTGCTGTAAGCTTGGTGTAGTTGGATGTAACTCTCTGAGTTAAGTCCTCTAACTTGTAGACCATGAACACTCTTGCTGGAAATAATTGTGTCAACTGCAGTCATAGTACTGAGTTTCAACTTTGTTGGATGAAAATCCACATTCAGTCTGTCAATGGCATCTTCCAACACAAATGTTGAGTCACTCTGTGTGTCCAGCATTGCATATGTTAGTATTTCTTTGTGCGGTTCTTGTAATGAAGACACAAGTACTGGTGGCAGAAGCATGCTGTGTTGATGTATGGGAAACGACTCTGTGTGTTTCTTGACTAGCATGTTCTTCTGTGGAAGTGGAGCTATTTGTTGTTGTCTCCACAGGTCTTTCCTTCCTCTCTTCATGTAAGCAGGTTGGATGACGACGTCTGCATACATTGCATGTGTGTCGTCTCTTACAATCCTTTGACACATGACCTTTTCTTAGGCACCCAAAGCAGAGCCGATTTTCATGTATGAATGTCCTTTTGTCCTCAACACTTTTTGAAGCGAAAGTAGGACACCCGGTGATGCTATGGGCTTCACTTTTACAAACATAGCAAGGTGATTTTGGTTTACAGCTATTTGTATCTTGTGTCCCGTGACTGGAACCTTTTTGTTGTGTATTTGTGTTGAACGTTTTGGCTCTTTTTGGGGTTCTGTCATCTGAAAACCTGAAATTTTCCCCAAACAGCGGTGAGACGATGGGATTACAGGCTATTTTTGCCTCTTTGCTCAAAAACTCTGTGAAGTATTTAAAATCTGGATAATCACCTGATCCATCAAGTTCCTCTACAACTATTCGACTCCACTTACGAACAATCCATTCAGGCAATTTTTTGAGCAATTTATGGTTCTCTTCACAGTCATTGAGGATAGCTAGTCCCTTCACATGTGGAATTGCTTCTTTGCAGCCTTGGAGGAAGTCAGAAAAATCACGTAGCGCAAGTGAGTCATTTGTGTTCATCTTTGGTCATCTTGCAAGCTTGTCGCGGAAGGTTTTCTGTATAATAAATGCTTTTCCATATCTGTCTTGTAAGACTTTCCATGCTTCAATGTTTGCACTTTTTGAGTCTCGATAAAAGAAACCTTCAACAGCTTTGTGTGCTTCTCCAGCAAGATAATTTCTGAGACAAAACATCTTCTCACTTGCTGGGATGGGCTTTCTGTCAATAAGAGTCATAAATGACATCTTCCAATCAGTAAACATCAAAGGATTGCCACTAAATACTGTGGGTTCAGGGACTGGCAAGCGACTCATACTTAATGAGCTGGCGAATGCTTCAGCTAGATTGGATGTTTCTGGATTTATTGTCACCTCAGGAGCTGATTGGTAAGGTTGGAATGATGCAGCATCTGGATTTAAACAGGGTTTATCTCTAGAGAAGACAGGGTCAGTTCTGTAATTAATACCTTCAATTTCTTCAACATTGTTTTCACAGTGTTCAAATTCCTCATATGCTCTCACACGAGCCTCTGCTACAGCTATTTCCTTTTCTTCTTTTAACCGCTGCAATTTGGCTCTTTCTTGTTCCAGCTGTTGTTGCATTTCCACTTCCATTTGCTTCATTTCTGACAGCATTTTAGACTCTCTAAGTTTCCATTCATTTTCTACTTTTTGGAGTTGTGCTTGCTGTGCTTGAATTTCCTTTGTGGCCTTTGATTGCTCCACTTTAGCAGCAAGCTCTGCTAGTCCATCTGCCTTGCTGTTATTAGTACTAGCTGAACTGGAATGTCTGCTTAAACTCTCTGATGACTTTGATGAGTTTATGGTTTCAGTTTGAGTGTGACCAAAGATGGATCCATATTCATCTTTGTTTAATGTTTCTCTTACTCTTTCTTTCTCAAGATGACTATTATAATCTTTATCAATAGTCTCTATACGATTGTTTATGAGGTCACAGATTTATTTTGTGATTGTAACACAGGCTTCCATCTTTTTGACAGTCTCTGTTGTGGTGTTACTGTTTCGTAGAATGGGTTCGTACTGCAGTCTTACAGCATCAAACTTTGCTTGAATGCTTTCCTGAAAATCATTGAGTTCTTCTAATGTACAGAGGGCCTTTAGTTTTTTTCCTAGTTTCTCTTGCTACCCACTTCCAAGAATCATAAACTTTGTGAAACGCTTTCTCACGTTTTTTGTTCTCTTGGCCTTTTTCTGTTAGTTTTCTTTCTCTGGAACTCAACGGCATGGCAACAGGATATTCTGTTTTCTCTGATGGAAGTTACATTCTATTTATTTTCTATAACTGCTTTTTAACTGTCCCTTGACACTACGCCAATTCAGTTTTGCTGTGAGCTGGTTCTTGGGTTCTTGTGATTGTCCGTTTTAGCTTTATGCTTTATCTTGCCTGTGTGAGATCATTGGTGGAGAGGAGACAGCTTCGTTCCGGATGGGATGGTTTCAGCTTCACTGCAGAAAGATCTGGTGTCTTGCGATGAGTTTTCACTGTAGCGGCCTCTCGGACTGAACAGCCAGACGCAGCGAGTTTCAAACGGCTGCAATTTAATTCCAACCTTTCTTTCCATTGACACCGTGAAAACTCATTCTGCTTTCCGAGGCGCTATTTTAAAGATTTTCTCCGGTTTCTTTATAATCTAACGTTGTCTTATCTCGCAGGGTGTTGCTAGGTAACCAGAATAAACAAAAAATCTACCGTTCTTTAGAATTAATGCACATGTTGACCACTAGGAGTCACTGTTGGACCAAAGCTCCGGACCTCTGCTGCCCCCTGCTGCACAGGAGCAGCATCACATTGACCCACCAATGGGGTAAATGTGTCACAATAAATGATGATTCCGTCATAACATTATGGTTGATCATTGTGTCCCTCACAGCATATTGTGTCGTCATGGAGGATTAAAGGAAGTGAAAATCAACTTTAAATGATTTCAAGTACCTCTGACTGCTGGAGAGAAAAATATCAAGAAATATTTCGAAACCCAAGCTTTAAATAAATATTACTGACTAAATATTCAAAAAGACTACAGTAGAATAGAAGAGAGAGTTTATAGTATGAGCAAGTTTACAACATAGGAAAAATACCCTACAGTTATTGGAAAAAAGTCAAAATAAATATTCCACTCAAAATAGTAATTTATGAAAAATGCACAAGATGTTTTATTTGTTCTTAGTTTATGAATCCAGAAAATCAGAGAACAATCAAGAAAATCAGGTTTCTCGTTTTTAAATATTTAATCCAATAAATTACCATCTGAATCATTAAAATGACTCAAAAACAATGAGAGTCATAGCGCCTCCATTTCCCATGATTCTCGACGGACACGGAAGTACGTCATCCCCCGTGACCTTGACGTCTCTTCCGTTCGGTTTTCTAACAGGACAACATGGCGGACAAGGATCCAGGTGTAAGTGGCTTTTTCTCCTTTCATATTTGTGGTTCTTTCGGAACCGTTTCCTTGTTTCCGGGTCCAGTTCGGTCGAACCGCTACGGGGTTTCCCGCGGCTCGCGCCACGTTAACGTTCAGCGCGTGAGTCCAGCTGACGTCAGATGACAGGATTTAAATGGGATTAGTAATAATGTAAATGTCTGATTTTACTGTTTTAATGTCTGTTCTAATAAATATGTTCAACTTTAGTGACTCCGACTTGATTCAGAGACTCAGACGGGATTTATGTCAGGAAAGTCCAGATTACGTTGACAAAAGCTCTAAAATAAGGTCATTTTAGGATTTTCTCTCATTTCCAGCTGGTATTCTGACTCTATTACAACTTTATTAAAGTCTCCAGAAACTCAACGTTAATTCGGCTCATAAATCAGGTTCAGAATAACATTTATTTTGATGTAATTGTTCTAAAATCCGCCGAGGATCTCAGTTTATACCACAGAGCAGCTTGGATCCCTGTTCTAATCTATTAGCATTAAGGCCTCGTGTGGAGGTCAGGAGGTCAGCAGTGTTGGTCCTGGTGTGGAGGTCAGGAGGTCAGCAGTGTTGGTCCTGGTATGGAGGTCAGGAGGTCAGCTGTGCTGGTCCTGGTATGGAGGTCAGCGTGTTGGTCCTGGTTGGAGTCAGGAGGTCAGCGTGTTGGTCCTGGTGTGGAGGTCAGGAGGTCAGCTGTGTGGTCCTGGTATGGAGGTCAGGAGTCAGCAGTGTTGGTCCTGGTGTGGAGGTCAGGAGGTCAGCTGTGTTGGTCCTGGTGTGGAGTCAGGAGGTCAGCAGTGTTGGTCCTGGTATGGAGGTCAGGAGGTCAGCTGTGTTGGTCCTGGTGTGGAGGTCAGGAGGTCAGCAGTGTTGGTCCTGGTGTGGAGGTCAGCGTGTTGGTCCTGGTGTGGAGGTCAGGAGGTCAGCGTGTTGGTCCTGGTATGGAGGTCAGGAGGTCAGCTTTGTGGTTGGTCCTGGTATGGAGGTCAGGAGGTCAGCATGTGTTGGTCCTGGTGTGGAGGTCAGGAGGCAGTGTTGGTCCTGGTATGGAGGTCAGCAGTGTTGGTCCTGGTATGGAGGTCAGGAGGTCAGCAGTGTTGGTCCTGGTGTGGAGGTCAGGAGGTCAGCTGTGTTGGTCCTGGTATGGAGTCAGGAGGTCAGCTGTGTTGGTCCTGGTATGGAGGTCAGGAGGTCAGCTGTGTTGGTCCTGGTTGGAGGTCAGGAGGTCAGCAGTGTTGGTCCTGGTATGGAGGTCAGGAGGTCAGCTGTGTTGGTCCTGGTGTGGAGGTCAGGAGGTCAGCTGTGTTGGTCCTGGTTGGGTGGAGGTCAGCTGTGTTGGTCCTGGTGTGGAGGTCAGGAGTCAGCTGTGTTGGTCCTGGTATGGAGGTCAGGAGGTCAGCAGTGTTGGTCCTGGTATGGAGGTCAGGAGGTCAGCTGCTGTGTGTGATAGCACTGTGTTTAGGTCCTGGAGTGAGGTCAGGTCGCAGTGTTGGTCCTGGTGGAGGTCAGGAGGGTCAGCTGTGTTGGGTCCGGTGTGGAGGCAGAGTCAGCTGTGCTGGTCCTGGTAGTGGAGGTCAGGAGGTCAGCTGTGTTGGTCCTGGTATGGAGGTCAGCTGTGTTGGTCCTGGTATGGAGGTCAGAGGTCAGCTGTTGGTCCTGTATGGAGGTCAGGAGGTCAGCTGCTGATCTGCTGTGCTGATCCAATCAGACATCTGCTAGTGTTTTCAGGTTTCCTGCAGCAGCTGAGCAGTCGCTGGCAGGATGACCTCTGGACCCCGAGGAGCAGTAATCGGCCTGAAGCACCTGATGGGAGCTGGAGCTCTGGCTTACGGCGTGAAGGAAGCGACATACACAGTAGGCCTGACTCTGACCCCACACACCTGCAGCTCCGCCTCAGCAGCAGAAACGGTTCAGTTTCAGTCCAGCTGAGGAGAAAACTCTGATTAAATCCAGTTGATCCCAATCCAAGTCGTCTCCCTACAATCCCATCCAATCTGATAGACCCTGGAAAACCTCGAGATCCTCTGGGATCCCACTGATAATCCGGCTCATTATCAACCAGGGTGTCCAAACTTTCAGCGTTAGAAAGTTACGAGACTCAAAGGCCACATTTTCTTAGTTAAAACTGATAAAATCTCTTTAATATTATCCTAAATGACACAATACTTTATTAAAGCAGAAGAGTCTGACTTTGTAGAAACAATATCGGAAAACAGGTTCTTGAAGAGTGCTGTTTTACGTGACAAGATCATATTTTCCAATGATTTTTTTGAGTTTATTATCCTCATTAATTTATTTTAACTTAAGGTCAGACATCACTGGTTGGTTTTAGCAAAGTTTGAAGAAAGTTTCTTTGTCTCCTACATAAATACATGTAAGCATTTTATTTTTCTGGAAAAATATTGAATTAATTATGAATTTGCTCTATTCTTGAGTTGTGGACTGAAGGACCAAAGAAAGGCTTCCAACGGGCTGTAAATGGCCCCCGGGCCACATCTTGGACATCCTTTTATAAACTCTTCTCTGTGTTATTTTCCGTTCATGTGGCTCCAGCAGGAAGCTGCCAGATAATGTCCAATAGAAAGCTAACGTTGAGACTGAAGCTCAGACAGGAACCGTTAGCATCCTGCAGCTAACGGTTTGGACCTGAACCAGGACCAGGACCAGAACCTTCTGACTGTCTCCGTCTCTCTCTGTGTCCAGTGGAAGGAGGACATCGAGCCGTCATCTTCAACAGGATCGGTGGGATGGAGATGGACACTGTCCTCGCTGAAGGACTCCACTTCAGGTACGTTAGCTCAGCTAGCCGCTCAGCTAGCAGCTCTACAACAGCTGCCATGATAGTTTTCACAACTGATTAGCATCTCAGAGGCTCAAATAATGCCTGAACTTTGACCCTGAATCCCAGAGGAGTTGAAAGGTTTCATGGAGCAGAGAGAGAAGGAGGAAGATCAGAGTCGCTGTGAGATGGACTGTTACTGGAGCATCAGCAGCCAGAACGACCCTTTGACCTGAGTTATGAGGACATTCAGGGACTCGTCATCCTCAGTGTGAGGATGAAGGTTGTCCTGCTGTAATCAGATTACTTTTCTCTGGTTCTGACCCGGTTGTCGTCTGCAGGGTCCCCTGGTTCCAGTACCCCATCATCTATGACATCAGAGCCCGACCCAGGAAGATCTCCTCCCTCACAGGAAGCAAAGGTCAGAGGTCGTTTTAAATCAGACCAATGTTTGGCTCTGGGTTCTGGTCCTGGTTCTGGTTCTGGTCCAGAACAGTTCATTGGTTTAAACCAGTCTTTCTCATCCCTGGTCCCCAGACTGTTTTTGGTCTCAGTCGCCCCTAGTGGTCCATGAGGTACTGCATGTAAACAACAGTTTATTTGTTGCAGCTCAAAGTGCGACGCTACAGTTAGCCTAGCAAAGGACAGTGTTAAAATAATGATGGAAACCTGGATTCAAACTGGATTCAAAATGGGTTCAAACTGGGTTAAAACTGGATTCAAACTGGATTCAAACTGGGTTCAAACTGGGTTCAAACTGGGTTCAAACTGGATTCAAACTGGGTTCAAACTGGGTTCAAACTGGATTCAAACTGAGTTCAAACTGGATTCAAACTGGGTTCAAACTGGGTTCAAACTGGGTTCAAACTGGATTCAAACTGGATTCAAACTGGATTCAAACTGGGTTCAAACTGGGTTCAAACTGGGTTCAAACTGGATTCAAACTGGGTTCAAACTGGGTTAAAACTGGATTCAAACTGGGTTAAAACTGGATTCAAACTGGATTCAAACTGGGTTCAAACTGGATTCAAACTGGGTTCAAACTGGGTTCAAACTGGGTCACTGAAAAGCTGCAGATCCTGATGGAAAACAAGAAGACCAGGAATATTATTTGATCAGAGAAGCTGAAGCTCTAAGAGTTGATGCTCACTAGCGACTGGATTCCTTTGAACGGCTTTGTTAAAGCAACTCTATTATTAATATTAATAACATTTGGTAGTAAAGAACAACTTCTGTTGTATTTCCATGTGTTCGACATCATTGGAAAGTTTAGACACTTTCAGAATCTGTAAATGTCTCAAAATGCCAAGTAGACGAGTCCATCTGTGGTCACATGTAGCAAACAGGAAGAACTAAGACAACAACATGTGAGCCAACAGACTAATTAATATTTTATATTGAGATGTTCCAGGTTAGGTATGTGTGACTGCTGGTTACATGGCTGCAGTTTGCTGTCGGCCCCCTAGAGGGCAGCACATCCACTAACTGGAAGCTTCATCTGTGGTTTAGGGTTATTGTTTCCCTTAAACTAATGAGTTCAGCCTCCATTTTGTTTCTACAGTTTATTTGTCAACATAAAGTAAAAAAATGTTTTTAATGTTTGTTAAAGATGTTTAAAGTTTTTCTAAAATGATAACCTGGTACAGTTTTATTTATTATGATGAATATCTCAGTTATGGATGTTGTAAACGAATATTTTAGTAATCAAGTAATCTATTGATTATTATGATTACCGTATTTTCTGCACTATAAGGCGCCTAGAATAGACGCTGCAGTAGAAGCTGTAGTTACGCTATGCATCCACTAGATGGAGCTGTACTAAAGGGAATGTCAGCAAAACAGGAGAACCTTCTGGGCCGGATGATGGTCACCGTCTCCGTTCAGCATGTAGGTGGAGAACCTGGTGCTGCAGATGATCTGATTATCAGGTCAGTAGGTAGATGGTCAGTCAAACTTTATTAACAAACCGGCGTTCTGACAACTATCCCAGCATGCACTGCACACTTCTTCTTCTATGGGGGGTTATGAAGTTGGCGGCTGCTGACCGTAGCTGCTGGACCTGATGTGGCTCAATATCGGTCCATATATAAGGAGAACCGGGTTATAAGTCTCACTGTCGGTTTGACTGAAGGTCTTTAGGTTTATAGTGTGGAAAATACGGTAATCAAGTAATATAATAAAATATTGATAAAATATTGATAAATCTGGTGTAACACCAGTGTTGCTATCAGATATCAATATATCAATAATCTCACTAATTAATCTTCCTGCTTCATCTGGACAGTCGGGTTCTGTCTGGTACCAGAACCGACCCGTTAACCAACCAGAACCAAAACTGACCAGATAAACCAACCAGAACGATTCATTAACCAGTCATCTGTCAGACCTGATGCTGAGTGGGACACTGTGGGTTCTGATTTCTTACCGGTTCTGGTTCTGGTTGGTTACCGGTTCTGGTTCTGTTGTGGTTACGGTTCTGTTTGTTAACGGTTCCGGTTCTGTCAGACCGCAGATGGTGAGCGTGACGCTGCGTCTGGTTGGTTAATGGTTCTGGTTCTGATTTCTTAACGGTTCTGGTTCTGTTTGTTAACGGTTCTGGTTCTGATTTACTTACCGGTTCTGGTTCTGATTACTTACCGTTCTGGTTCTGTCAGACCTGCAGATGGTGAGCGTGACGCTGCGGGTTCTGTCCCGGCCGCTGGCCTCCAACCTGCCGGTTCTGTACCAGCGTTTGGGTCGGGACTACGATGATCGGGTTCTGCCCTCCATCGTTAACGAGGTTCTGAAGAGCGTAGTGGCCAAGTTCAACGCCTCGCAGCTCATCACCCAGAGGGCCCAGGTGGGTGCGGCCGACCCGATCCGGTGTTCCGGTCCCGGTTCCGTCTGACCCGGTTCCGTCTGACCCGGTTCCGTCCTGCAGGTGTCGCTGCTGATCCGCAGGGAGCTGTTTGAACGAGCCAAAGACTTCAGCATCGTCCTGGACGACGTGGCCATAACCGAGCTGAGCTTCAGCCGCGAGTACACAGCCGCCGTGGAGGCCAAGCAAGTCGGTGAGCGGGTCGGAACCGGGCCGGGACCGGGTCGGTGAGCGGGTCGGGACCGGGTCGGGACCGGGCCGGTGAGCGGGTCGGGACCGGGTCGGAACCGGGCCGGGACCGGGTCGGAACCGGGCCGGGACCGGGTCGGAACCGGGTCGGTGAGCGGGTCGGGACCGGGTCGGAACCGCAGGCCGGAATCGGGTCGGAACCGGGTCGGAACCGGGCCGGGACCGGACCGGGCCGGGACCGGGTCGGTGAGCGGGTCGGAACCGGGTCGGAACCGGGCCGGGACCGGGTCGGAACCGGGTCGGAACCGGGTCGGTGAGCGGGTCGGGACCGGGTCGGAACGCAGGCCGGAATCGGTCGGAACCGGGCCGGAACCGGGCCGGGACCGGGTCGGAACCGGGTCGGAACCGGGTCGGAACCGGGTCGGTGAGCGGGTCGGGACCGGGTCGGGACCGGGTCGGAACGCGGGTCGGAACCGGGCCGGAACCGGGCCGGGACCGGGTCGGAACCGGGTCGGAACCGGGCCGGACCGGACCGGCCGGGACCGGTCGGTGAGCGGGTCGGAACCCGGGCCGGGACCGGAACCGGGCCGGACCGGGTCGGAACCGGGTCGGAACCGGGCCGGGACCGGCGGGTCGGTGAGCGGGTCGGGACCGGGTCGGAACCGGGCCGGTGGTGAGCGGGTCGGAGCGGAACCGGGACGTGCGGAACCGCAGGCGGAACCGGCGGACCGGTCGGAACCGGGCCGGAACCGGGCGGACCGGGTCGAACCGGGTCGGAACCGGGTCGGAACCGGGCCGGAACCGGGCCGGAACCGGGTCGGGACGGGTCGGAACCGGGCCGGGACCCGGGCGGAACCGGGCCGGACCGGGTCGGTGAGCCGGGTCGGACCGGGTCGGAACCGGGTCGGAACCGGGCCGGAACCGGGTCGGGACCGCAGGCCGGCCCGGTTCCAGCTCAGGTTCTGCTTGTTCCCCTCCAGCCCAGCAGGAGGCGCAGAGAGCCCAGTTCTACGTGGAGAAAGCCAAGCAGGAGCAGAGGCAGAAGATCATCCAGGCTGAGGGCGAAGCTCAGGCCGCCAAGATGGTGAGCTGGACCGGGTCAGAACCGTGGACCGGTCAAACCGGTCGAACCGGCTGGACCGGTCAGAACCAGCTGGACGGTCAGAACCGGGCCTGGACCGGGTCAGAACCAGGTCTGGACCGGGTCAGAACCGGTCTGGACCGGGTCAGAACCGGGTCTGGACCGGGTCAGAACCGGGTCTGGACCTGGTCAAACGGTCAGAACGCCTGACCGGGTCAGAACGCTGGACGGGTCAGAACCGTGGACCGGTCAGAACCGGCTGGACGGTCAGAACCGGGGTCTGGACCGGGTCAGAACCGGTCTGGACCGGGTCAGAACCGGGTCTGGACCGGGTCAGAACCGGTCAGAACCGTCGACCGGTCAGAACCCGGGTCAGAACCGGTACCGGGTCGACCGACGGTCAGAACGGCCGGACCGGGCCTGGACTCGGTCAGACGGGTCTGGACCGGTCAGACCGGGTCAGGAAACCCGGTCTGGACCGGGTCTGACCGGGTCGAACCGGGTCTAGAAAGACCAAACCGTTCGAAGTTGTTCTGAAGGGTTTTAGTTTCCATCCTGTTTATGATCACAGACCATAAATCATCGTTTGTTACCATAAACCGTCTCAAGAGATGATCAGTTATTGATCAGTTATTGAGTTAAATCAACTTTATGATCAGTTTTACTGTTTACACTTCCTGTGTCCAACTGAGCGCGTGCAGAAACCTTGACTGTCCAACTCACCTGACTCTGTGTGTGTGTGTGTGGTGTTTCTCTGTGTGTGTGTGTTTCTCTGTGTGTGTGTGTGTTTCTCTGTGTGTGTGTGTGTGTGTTTCTCTGTGTGTGTGTGTGTTTCTCTGTGTGTGTGTGTGTGTTTCTCTGTGTGTGTGTGTGTTTTCTCTGTTTTTGTGTGTGTGTTTCTCTTGTCTGGTGTGTGTTTTCTCTGTTGTGTGTGTGTGTTTTTTCTCTGTGTGTGTGGTTTTGTGTGTTTGTCTTGTTCTGTGTTGTGTGTGTGTTTCTCTGTGTGTGGTGTGTGTGTTCTTGTGTGTGTGTTGTGTGTTCTGTGTGTGTGTGTGTGTGTTTCTCTGTGTGTGTGTTGTGTGTGTGTTTTGTGTGTGTTGTGTTTGTGTTTTTGTGTGTGTGTGTGTCTCTGTGTGTGTGTGTGTGTGTGTGTTTCGTGTGTGTGTGTTTTCTCTGTGTGTGTGTTGTGTGTGTGTGTGTGTGTTTCTCTGTGTGTGTGTGTGTGTGTGTGTGTGTGTGTGTGTTTCTCTGTGTGTGTGTGTGTGTGTGTGTGTGTTGTTTCTTGTGTGTGTTTCTCTGTGTGTGTGTGTGTGTGTGTGTGTGTGTGTGTTGTGTGTGTGTGTGTTTCTCTGTGTGTGTGTGTGGTGTGTGTGTGTGTGTGTGTTTCTTGTGTGTGTGTGTGTGTGTGTGTGTGTGTGTGTGGTGTTTGGTGTGTGTTCTCTGTGTGTGTTTCTCTGTGTGTGTGTGTGTGTGTCTGTGTGTGTGTGTGTGTGTGTTTCTCTGTTGTGTGTGTGTGTGTGTTTTTGTGTGTGTGTGTGTGTGTGTGTGTGTGTGTGCTCCAGCTGGGTGTCGCCGTGACCAAGAACCCTGGTTACCTGAAGCTCCGGAAGATCCGGGCAGCCCAGAACATCGCCAAGACGGTAAGAACCCAGACTCACCTGACGGGGCGGAGCTGCAGGTGACCAGGCAACAGCAGAACTCCTGTGGTCCAGACTCACCTGATGGGGCGGAGCTGCAGGTGACCAGGGCACCACAGAACTTCCTGTTGGTCCAGAGTCACCTGATGGGGGCGGAGCTGCACGTAACCATGGCAACCAGCTGGGGAACCTGAGCAGCATCACCTCCAGGGTTTAACCAGAACCGGTTCTGGTTCCTGCTGAGTTTCCTCTGATCTGGACTCGATTTAAATCCCAACAAAAACATCAAAGATTAAATGGTTCTGGAGGTTCTGGAGGTTCTGGAGGTTCTAAAGCCGTGGTCCTCAAACTACGGCCCGCGGGCCGGATCCGGCCCGCCTCCACATTTGGTCCGGCCCCCTGAACGATACCAGAGAGCATTTACATTTTTTTCATTTACCGTATTTTCTGGACTACAAGCCGTTTATATGTGGATTTTTCTTCAGCCACCAGGCGGCGCTGTAGCAGGAAGTGAATCATTATTAGTCTGGTTACTTGGCGCCAACATTGAGCCACAAGCAGCTAAATGAGTCAGAAACAGATCAGATGTGTTTGGAAAGTTTCTTTAAAAGACCAGAGTCAGAGTGTTTGGGTCGGGAGGTTCGATCGGTTCGTGTGTCCAAGGCTGGAGCAACACAAACCGATTCCAGAGGACAATCCAGTAAAAAAAAACAACATAGCGGGAATTTAAAATAACCAAACAAGGATGACGATGTAGAAGCAATATCAGGATCATTTTAAGAGATAAAAGATGCAATAAAAAGAAAAGGCGGTGGATGAAAGACGACAGGAGCAGCTGCTCTATTTGCTGCATTATGATTTTCAGGCGAATATGTTTTTTCATAGTTGACATTTTTAACTGAATAAACATAATAATGACCTTTATATTTAATAATAAACATTTCCACATATCATCTCTGATATCCACCGGACTCTCAGTATCTCAGCTGATTCCCCTCTGTTCTGATGTCACTGCGCTCTGATTGGCTACAATCACATCCAACAGGTTGTTCTGGTTCCCAGTCAGGAAAAACCCCTCAGGCTGCGATTAAAGGGCCAAAACAACCCAAATAGGACATATTCAGTATTTAGTGGGACACCAACATGCAGAAGCTCATCTGACTGTTCATCCCCCCATTCGTCCCCCGAGCCGCAACAAAATGTCCAAGTCTTTACGGTCCGCGTGATAAAAAGGTTGAACCACTGATTTACCACATGCTAGTAGCAACACGAAGGATCAGAACTTTTACAGTTACTGTTCAGAAACTACCGTAATCAGTTCAGTTAAATCTAAACTTGGCAACTTTTTCTTTTTTAATTAATGTGATATTCAATTGACCAGGGGGGCAACTTCACATTATTCAGGTGTAAGTGAAAACATACATTTTTGCACCCCCCCCCCCCCCCCCACGACGATACGTGAAGGTAAAACTTGCTACTTTCACCTCGTTATGTAGGTGAGGTGAAGCAGCGTAAGGCGCTGATGACGTCGTCGCCCCTCCAGACGGGGTTTTGTCGCCCCCTCTGGTGCTGCCTATGCGCTGCAGACCCACTTCTGACCTGTTTTTTACTCAGATGTTTGCTGTCCGGCTTCCCCCTGATGCTGCATCGGTGTGGAAAACCTGGAGCGGCAGAGACATGAGGCTGATATGTGTCTTTACTGGTTTAAAGAAAAACACTTTGGGGTTGTGGCTCATAGTTAGGAAAATAGGGACTATAATCCTTCCTGGATTCTTTCTGTGAAGAACCCAGAGAGGATTATTTTCTAGAAAACAACACATTTTTACATTTAGGCTCTCCTGCAATCGTCACACTTTTTCTGTTACAAACTGACTCTGGTCCCCAGCAGAGAAGGAAAAAGTTATGTGGCCCTCAGAGGGAAAAGTTTGGGGACCCCTGGTCTAAAGGTTCAGGAGGTTCTGGAGGTTCTGGAGGTTCTGGAGGTTCTGAAGGTTCTGGAGGTTCTGAAGGTCCTGAAGGTTCTGGAGGTTCTAAAGGTTCAGGAGGTTCTGGAGTGGGTTCTGAAGGTCCTGAAGGTTCTGGAGACTCTAAAGGTTCAGGAGGTTCTGGAGGTTCTGAAGGTTCTGGAGGTTCTAAAGGTTCAGGAGGTTCTGAAGGTTCTGAAGGTTCTGGAGACTCTAAAGGTTCAGGAGGTTCTGGAGGTTCTGAGGTTCTGAGGTTCTAAAGGTTCTGGAGGTTCTGAGGTTCTAAGGAGGTTCTGAAGGTTCTGGAGATCTAAAGGTTCAGGAGTGGTTCTGGAGACTCTAAAGGTTCTGGAGGTTCTGAAGGTTATGGAGGTTCTGAAGGTTCTGGAGCTTCTAAAGGTTCAGGAGGTTCTGGAGGTTCTGAAGGTTCTGGAGGTTCTAAAGGTTCAGGAGGTTCTGGAGGTTCTGAAGGTTCTGAAGGTTCTGGAGGTTCTAAAGGTTCAGGAGGTTCTGAAGGTTCTGGAGACTCTAAAGGTTCTGGAGGTCCTGAAGGTTCTGGAGACTCTAAAGGTTCTGGAGGTTCTGAAGGTTATGGAGGTTCTGAAGGTTCTGGAGGTTCTGAAGGTTCTGGAGGTTTGATCTGGAAGGTTCTTGGAGGTCTGAAGGTTCTGAACGAAGGTTCTGGAGGTTCTGAAGGTTCTGGAGGTTCTGAAGGTTCTGAGTCGGAGTTCTGAAGGTTCTGGTGAGACTCTAAAGGTTCAGGAGGTTCTGGAGGTTCTGAAGGTTGTGGAGGTTCTGAAGGTTATGGAGGTTCTGAAGGTTCTGGAGGTTCTGGAGGTTCTGAAGGTTCAGGAGGTTCTGAAGGTTCTGGAGGTTCTAAAGGTTCAGGAGCTTCTGAAGGTTCTGGAGGTTCTGAAGGTTTGGGTTCTGAGGTTCAGGAGGTTCTGGAGACTCTAAAGGTTCTGGAGGTTCTGAAGGTTCTGAAGGTTCTGAAGGTTATGGAGGTTCTGGAGGTTCTGAAGGTTCTGAGGTTCTGGAGGTTCTAAAGGTTCAGGAGCTTCTAAAGGTTCAGGAGGTTCTGGAGGTTCTGGAGGTTCTATAAAGGTTCAGGAGGTTCTGAAGGTTCTGGAGACTCTAAAGGTTCTGGAGGTTCTGAGGTTCTAAAGGTTCAGGAGCTTCTAAAGGTTCAGGAGTTCTAGAGGTTCTGAAGGTTCTGGAGGTTCTAAAGGTTCAGGAGGTTCTGAAGGTTCTGGAGACTCTAAAGGTTCTGGAGGTTCTGGAGGTTCTGGAGACTCTAAAGGTTCTGGAGGTTCTGAAGGTTCTGGAGGTTCTGGAGACTAAAGGTTCAGGAGGTTCTGGGGACTCTAAAGGTTCAGGAGGTCTGAAGGTTCTGGAGACTCTAAAGGTTCTGGAGGTTCTGAAGGTTCTGGAGACTAAAGGTTCTGAGTCGGAGGTTCTGAAGGTTCTGGAGGTTCTAAAGGTTCAGGAGGTTCTGGTGACTCTAAAGGTTCAGGAGGTTCTGAAGGTTCTGGAGGTTCTGGAGACTCTAAAGGTTCAGGAGGTTCTGGAGACTCTAAAGGTTCAGGAGGTCCTGAAGGTTCTGGAGGTTCTAAAGCTTCAGGAGGTTCTGAAGGTTCTGGAGGTTCTGGAGACTCTAAAGGTTCAGGAGGTTCTGGAGACTCTAAAGGTTCTGGAGGTTCTGAGGTTCTGAGGTTCTGGAGGTTCTAAAGGTTCAAGGTCTGGAGGTTCTGGAGGTTTTGAAGGTTCTGGAGGTTCTGGAGGTTCTGCTCCCTCCAGCTGCTCTGATCCTGCAGCTGCTGCCATACGGCCACCAGGGGGCGACAAACCTCCAGCAATCAGCCTCGTTTCAGCTTCTGTTGCTTTGTGCTCTGACCTTTGACCTCTGGTTGTCACCAGAGCAGAGAGTTAATCTGCCCGGCAACAGCTGGAGTTTTTAAAGATGGAGGATCAGAAACAGGAAGCAGCAGAGAAGAAGAAAATCCAAACGGGTTTCATATGTTCTTATGGGTAAAGATCTTGTATTTCTATTGATTCTTCTTAGACTTTGACCTCTCTGGATTTGGTCCTTACTTTGACTAGGCCATCCCATAACGTCTCTGGCTGGGTGTTCAGACATCCCACAGCATGATGCTGCCAGCAGATTGTCATCTCTGCTGCTCCAGAACCAGAACCAGAACCAGAACCAGGTTCTAAAACAGGCTGAGGACAGATGAACAGCCACACTATTCGGACCTTTTCTCATTAAAACCGGGCCGTTCTCCTGACCCGACACCTGCTGGGTTCTGCAGAACCCGGCTCTGGTTCTGACCCATCACCTGCTGGGTGTCGGGTCAGAACCAGAGCCAGAACGTGGCTCTGGTTCTGACCCGTCTGTGTCCGTCCTGCAGGTGGCCCAGTCCCAGAACCGAGTCTACCTGAACGCAGACAGCCTGGTGCTCAACCTGCAGGACCGAGACAGCTTCACGTGAGTCCGGTCCGCTCCAGCAGGCCAGAACCAGAACCGGGTCAGAACCAGAACCAGAACCTCTCCTGTCTCTGTTTCAGGCTGTCGCTGTCCAAGAAGTGAGACGTCTCCTCTTCATTGTCCTCCTCTTCCTCAGCACCGTTTCCCATCATCCCCCTCTCCGACCCGTCAGAACCCAAACCGGGCCTCAGAACCGGGTGTGCTGGTTCCGCTCAGATAAACCCGACCCGGATTGATGCAAGTTCCCTTCATAGACAGAGGAACAGAACCGGACCGGACCAGGAGGCCGGTTCCGATCCGGTTCCAGCAGCAGGACGGACCTGACGATCCGTCCTGGTTCTGCCAGGACCCGGGTCCAAATCCGGTTCTGTTGGGCTGCACTGGAGATGAAGGCCTGGTTTCCTCTGACCCATGAAGGGGTTCTGGACCTGACCCAGAAGTTCTACAGAACCAGCCTGAAAGCAGCGCCGGTTCTGGACCGGTTCCGACATTAAGCTCGACCCGGTTCTGTGGTTATTCTGGTTCTGGATCAGTTCTAATCACTCAAATAATGATAACTGCTCCACAGACCAGGTCCATTTGGTTCTGGTTCTGGTCGGGTCCAGATTTATTCTTGAAATGAAACCATCAGTTAAATCAGACCCAGATTCCTCCATGTTGGGTTTGGACCGGGTTCTGGTCGGTACCAGCCGGTGGTTCTGTCGGTTCAACTGGTTCTAAATATAATGTCTCACACAGGATTTCCATATTTGGTCGCTGACATCACTTTGATTCACTGGTTGGTTTGTAGTTCTGGCTGAGGGATAAAACTACAAACCCCAGAATGCAGTGGGGCAGCAGCTCCGTTTCTATGAAGATCAGTGAAACCTGAGTTCTCTTCCTGGTTTGGATTGAAAATAAAATCTAATTTTTTATACCACATCAGATTTTTATTTTTCTGTCTTTTCTAAAAGGGAAATGACAGAAAATACTTTGAAAAGTGTTTATTTCAGTCATTCCTTCTGAGTTGTGTGACGGAGTATCAGAGCCCTGCCAGAAAATAAAAATATTAATTTAATCAGAAAGAAGCTTCTAGAGACATCAGCCTCTGACACAGCAGCTCAGTTTGAGTCTTTATTTAGACTAATTATCTTTACAGAGCTAATCAAAACTCAGCTGCAGCTTCTAATTCACCAGAATAGAAAACATGTTGAACTGCTAATCACAAAAAATTAGAAGTTAAATCGCAGAAAACATGCTAATTCTAAAACTGCTAAAATCATTGGAAGCTAATGCCAAATTGCTAAACATGTTAATAAAATTTGTGAAAGCTAATGCTAACCATTAAATTAAACTAACTAGCAGCAAAGTATTGAAGGTTTTGACTCCAGAGGGAAGAAAACAGAAACTATTCAGATACTCAGAAACTTTGGTTGGATCAGAACAAGATGAAGGAAAAGCTGAACATGTTCTCAGCTGAACAGCATCTGCTGCACAAACACATGAATCCAAATGTCCAACTGGACCGAACCGGGTCAGAACCTCTACATGCTGACGGGGCCGTGACGTCACCGTCTTTGTCCCCGGGGCGCCTCTTCCTCCGTCCTACCGGACAGAGACACAAGATGGCGGCCGGGTTATTTATAGGCGGAGCTGCTGCTGCAACCAGAAGCCTGCAGGGGGGAGAGGAGAGGGGGGGCAGAGGGGGGGGGGGGGAGGGGGCGGAGCGGAGCGGGGGGGAGGAACAAGGGGGGGGGCGGGGGCAGAGGGGGGGGGAGGCACAGGGGGGGGCGGCCTCCATTGTGTGAGTGACACAAAGCAGCCGCCATGTTGGGAAGCTGCTCCGCTTCTGCATGAGAAAGAGGAGGGGGGGGGGGGGGGGGGGGGCAGATTTACAGCTCAGGGGAATTTTATGCTCACACATAAAAAGGAGGGGGGGGGGGGGGGGGGCGGAGACGACGTCTGATTGGCTGCGGCTTCACGCCCCTCTACCAAGCCTGTAGAAACGACCAATCAGAGACCAGGACGCGGTTTGAAAGATGCCAGAAGGAGAGAGAAGAAAAGGGGGGAGGAAGGAGGGAGGGGGGGATGATGAATGAGCAGCAGCTGTTAGAACACGACCCGGTTCTGGTTCTGGTTCCGGTTCTGGGTCCTCCTGATAAATGAGCAGCAGGTCCAACTGATCGGAACCAGAACCGCAGCGGGACGTTAGTGTTTGTGTGGGAGGAGGAGGAGCTGGAGGGGGAGGAGCTGGAGGGGGGAGGAGCTGCAGGGGGAGGAGCTGCAGGGGGAGGAGCTGGAGGGGGCGGAGCTGGGGGGGGAGGAGCTGCAGGGGGCGGAGCCGCTCTGACCTCCGCCATCTTCCTGCTGCTGCTCGGAGGGGGCGGGGTCACGTGACCAGGCTGGCTCCGCCCCTTCACTGTTCACAAACAAGGACGGATTACGGCTCATGTCGCCATGGAAACACTGACCTCACTCCGGTGGTGACTCTCAGTCCGGGCTGGTTGCCAGGGCGACGGGCTGCTGTTGGTTGCCAGGGCAGCTCCGCAGTGTCGTCAGCGGCCGGTTTGCGGCCAGCAGGGGGCGCAGTAGCAACACCAGCACATTATTATCACAACCACATTCACGTTTAAATACATGTTCACACATATTTCATTTCTATTTAATGCTTCATGCATCACGTATTTTACTTGATATATTTGAAGCATTTCTTCTTTAAAGTCCACTAAAGACATGTTGTTATTTATTTGTATTATATAAGTTTTTGTTCTGTTCTTCATAATTTTATTTACTAATTTATCTAACTTAATGTTTAATTTGAAATCAACAGGTGAAAACTGAGCTTCAAACATGATGAAAACTTCAAAA
>CM065369.1:1180000-1432500 GCA_033032245.1 Poecilia picta | reverse complement strand
TCAAACGATTCTTCTTCTCTTTTTTCTTCTTCTTCTCTTTTTTCTTCTTCTTCTCTTTTTTCTTCTTCTTCTCTCTCGGTGGATTTTCCCTCCAGTGGAGGTCTTCACTCCACCGGAGGCAGCAGCTGTGATAGAAACCGTCAGATAAATGTTTTGGTTCTGTCTCATGTCCAGAACGTCTCCGGTTCTGTAGAACCTCTCCGGTTCTGGGTTCTGGTTCTGTAGAACCTCTCCGGTTCTGGTTCTGTAGAACCTCTCCGGTTCCGGTTCTGGTTCTGTAGAGATCTGGACTCGTTCATGTCAACCTTTGACAGAAGTGGATCTGAAACCTGTTTTGTATCTTTAGCTTTCATTTCCTGTGAGCCGCCCAGCAGCAGAGTGAACAGGAAGTTGTTGAGGAGGCCGGTTCTGATCCAGAACCGGGCGGCCCGGTTCTGATCCAGAACCGGGCGGCCCGGTTCTGATCCAGTGTTACAGTGAGGCCTGGCAGCCAGTCGGTCCTCATGAGGAACTGCAGAGTTTTAAAACGCTTTAATTGTCTCTTTCTGCCTCCTGGACCGTTGATCCTCGTTTCTCACCGACTTCTGCTTTCAGAATAAACGATTCTTCTGTTTTTCTCAGCAGCAGAGGAAGTTCTAAGGTGTCCAAAGTGTGGGGCGGGGGCCCTTTGTGGCCCACAGACTTAGTCCGTGCGGCCGCCAAATAAAATTCAAGAACGATACAAAGCATTAGGTTTCCTCAGATAGACACTTTTTAAACTAGTTAAAAATAATAATAATAATAATAATAATAATATAATAATAATAATAATAATAATAATAATAAAATATAATAATAATAAACTGTGGGTGTGAATGAATGGAATTAAACTGTAAAGTTTATTTTGAAATGAAACTTTATAAACAAACAGAATCAAATTGAATTAGTTGATGCAAATGCAAACTTTATTTATACTTTTGCCAAAATAATTATTAGGTCCAACAGAAAGTATTTCATTTTGTTTCTGCTTTAATTTCAGGATCACATCCACTGGAATGAATGAAGCTTCTTAAAGAAACAGTGACCTAAATCCTAGATGCTGAGAATAGAAACTTGTTTTTCTATTTTGTTTCTTAATTGATGGTAAAATGTTAATTGTAGTTCTTGTGACTTTATTATGTAACTTTTCAGCTGATAGTTTTGGATCTCGGTGTAAAAAGTTTTGACACCCTGTCATAAACTAATTCATCTGGTCGTTACTCTGAAGAGGAGCTGATCTTCATCTCATCATGTTTCTAACGTTAACTCTAAGATGGCCTCCCGAAATAAAGACGGTTTCCTCCCTGCAATATAAACACTAAGTGCACCAGTAAAAACTTTAGATACAAAACAAAATCCACCATAAATATTTTACATTTCTGAAACCAAATTTTAGGTCAAAGGTAATTTATTCAAAAGTAACAGTTTTTTATTCGCCAAGTTAAAGTTTAGCTGGTTGTCGTAGGCTAGCATAGCTAACCTGGTGGGAAGCTGCGCAGTAGCGGCTCTGTTGCTTTGCAGCCTGAAGGTTCTGGGTTCGATTCCCGGCTCGGGTCTTTCTGCATGGTGGTTCTGTCCGGGTTCATCCCAGTGCAGAAACTTGACTGATTGGTCTGAGTGTCCCTGGTTGTTTGTCCTGCGATGGGCTGGTGACCCTGGAGAGGCACCAGCACCTCCTGACCCCACTGGACATGGATGGATAACTTATTAATAGTTTCCTCAGCTCTCAGTTCTTTAGCCAAATTAATCTAATAGTTGCTTATTTTAATAATTGTAGCTGTAACTGAAGATTCCTCTCTAGTTTTAGGTCAAATAGTTTGACCTTTTGTTACTTTTCCTTTTATTTTGCCCATTTCATCGTCTGTTTATGTGTCATTTTCCAGTTTAACCAGCTAGCTTGTTTTACTACCTAGCTTAGCTAATACTGGCTAAAGACACACGCTATCAAACTAACTGAGGATTTAAACTGTCCTCACAAAGAATTCATCTAGTTCTACATTTTCTTTAAATTGTGGGTTTTATGTGGCTTAAATAAACAATCAGCAAAGTTTCTAGACGTTTACTGTACAGCTAAACTATTTTCTGATACATTTTACCTGTTATAAGTTCTTATGCTAAGCTAAGCTAAGCTACTACATGGATTTTTAAAACTACAGCTCCTTTATGTTTTTACCTCTTTTTATTTATCAAGTTACATTTTATTTGTGTAAAAAACTTGCTTCCTAGTACAAACATAGCTGAGCTGACTGTTGTTCTAAAACTTTTAAGTTTGGGGAGATTAAATCACATTATGATACTTTTATTGTGTAGCTTTGGAGCTAATTGCTATTTGTTTTCCTGCTGTCAGTCCTCATGCTAATTTAAGCTGCATATTTATTAGTATTAGTATTTATTAGTATTTATTAAGTTCAGATTGTTGGACTTATAAACCTTGGGAACAGCTGGTGTAGCTTTGCAGTAATAAAGCCACAGTGGAGCTACTGTCGCCCTAAAACTTAAAGTCTAAAGATTATTTAACATGTTGATTTAGATCTTTGGGGACTTTTGTTATTTAGACTTTCAGTAAACTGGCTCCTGTTTGACTCATCAGCTAATCTGCTTAGTGTAGATTTATTACTGAATCAAATGAATAAATGTTGAAGGTTCCTGCTGGACTAACGGCCTCCTGCTTTCTTCTCTGAATAAATATGTTTCAACATTGGCCCCTTGCTCCTGGTTATCATGTTGACCATCTGAAACAATCTTCCTGTTTGACTGAACTCTAACTGCTGTTTATTCAGCCGCTGTGAGGCAGCAGCTCTGACTTGCTTTCATTCCCTCTGCAGATCCACAAACCTTCAGGTTTAACGTGAGAACAGCGTGAATGAAGCTGCTGCTCAGGTTTGACAGGGAAACATGTTGTCAGGAGGAGAAAGTGGCTTTTGATTTGGGTGCGAGGCGTGAGAGCAGGTCTGAGTCCGGATCCGGGCCGAGCCGACTCCACTCCGGGCTTTGTGAGCCGCCGCTCCGGCGCCATTTCAGGCCTTCATCCCTTCATCTGCATCATGGCAGAAACAACAGCGGCTCTTTGTCTGCAGCCTCCATGTTTCCACCTTCACACCTGCACACGGCCGAGCGCCGGGCTGGAGGTCAAAGGTCACCCTCAGCCTACAGCCAACCTCACATTTAGGAGACTTTTATTCTGAAAAATGAAAGGAAGAGTCTGACCTTTCAGGGAGACACATTTTGACCCTGAAACGGCTTTAGATCCGTCCAGAGTGTTAAATGTTTAGTGTATCTCTAAAAGCCGAACCTTCAGTTTCAGCTCTGCTCCTCCTTCCTGCCGTTTATGGTCCTTTTGGGCCGTTTTACAGCCTCCAGGCCTCATTTATGACCCGACTTCCTCCAACCTGGATCCACCAGAAACAATTTGGAGGGAAAAGAAAGACTCTCTACTTTTACGGTATGGAGCCGCCCCCCCCCCCCCCTGTCTGCCCCCCCACACACACACACACACATAAAGGCCATCACATATCAAAGGAGTGTTTGATCTGGGGGTGTGTGGGCCGGCGGGGGGGCGGGGCGCGGGGGGGGGGGGGGGGGGGGGGGCAGGAATGCCGAACCGACACCGTCTGAATGGAAACACTGTAACCCACACAGGGACACCAGACCTGTGGGCGACACCTGCAGGCTGCAGCTGGTACTGCAGAGACACCAACGCAGTTTATCATCAGGTTCTGCTGGAATATTTGACCTGTTGAGCTTTTAGAGGAACCGTTGCTTAGTTACCGACTGACGACAAACGTAGGAAAACTAGTGGTGGAAATGTTCAATCTAGTTAATTTCATTTTAATGTAACCACATGTGATCAGCAACAGTTTCAGTTCAACGCCTGGTTTCCTCCTCGATGACTGAATGAACTGAAGTCAGTGAGAGGCTGAATGTTAAGGGACCAACAGAGGAAACAGAGAAATCAGGTTCATCAACACAATCAGCAACAGTTCAAAGCTTCTTTCTGCTGGAGGATTAGTGAAGATATTTATAGTTTTTAATTCTTCACTTCTTCAACCGTCCGATTGGATAAAGGTTCGTCTCTCCAGAGTTTCAGGAAGTCCTGAGGTTCATGGAGCCTCTTCAGGAAAATGTGGACGCTGACATTAGCATTGGCTGCTACATGCTTAGCATTGGTATGCTAACATGAACTCAACAGCAGTTTTCTCAGCGTCCAATCAGATCGATAAGAAGCAGAAGTGAAGAGGCTCCGTCGGCCGTCACTGTTAGCGGACGGAGCTTCTCCATCTGATGTTCAGGGAACCAGAAAAGGTTCTGGAACCGACGTTTGTATCACAAACAGTAAAGTGATTAAATCCATTAAAATTCTAACACTTTAAAATCTGTAGCAACCAGAATCTGGACAGACGACAGAGGATGGAGGACAGACGACAGAGGATGGAGGACAGAGGATGGAGGATAGAGGACAGAGGATGGAGGACAGAGGATGGAGGACAGAGGATGGAGGACAGAGGATGGAGGATGGAGGATGGAGGATGGAGGACGGAGGATGGAGGATGGAGGACGGAGGATGGAAGACAGAGGATGGAGGACAGAGGATGGAGGACAGAGGACAGACGACAGAGGATGGAGGACAGAGGATGGAGGACAGAGGATGGAGGACAGAGGATGGAGGACAGAGGATGGAGGATGGAGGACAGAGGATGGAGGATGGAGGACAGAGGATGGAGGACAGAGGACAGACGACAGAGGATGGAGGACAGAGGATGGAGGACAGAGGATGGAGGACAGAGGATGGAGGACAGAGGATGGAGGACAGAGGATGGAGGACAGAGGATGGAGGACAGAGGATGGAGGATGGAGGACAGAGGATGGAGGATGGAGGACAGACGACAGAGGATGGAGGATGGAGGACAGAGGATGGAGGACAGAGGATGGAGGATGGAGGACAGAGGATGGAGGACAGAGGATGGAGGATGGAGGACAGAGGATGGAGGACAGAGGATGGAGGACAGAGTGGATGATGGAGGACAGAGGATGGAGGATGGAGGACAGACGACAGAGGATGGAGGACAGAGGATGGAGGACAGAGGATGGAGGATGGAGGACAGAGGATGGAGGACAGAGGATGGAGGATGGAGGACAGAGGATGGAGGATGGAGGACAGAGGATGGAGGACAGAGGACAGACGACAGAGGATGGAGGACAGAGGATGGAGGATGGAGGACAGAGGACAGAGGATGGAGGACAGAGGATGGAGGACAGAGGATGGAGGACAGAGGATGGAGGACGGAGGATGGAGGACAGAGGATGGAGGATGGAGGATTTAGGACGTTTCAGGGACATTCGCTACGTTTCCGTCCGCCTGGCAGGAACATTTTGATTGGACCTGTCAAATGAAGGACAGTCAGTTTGTTTATCCAGGATGAAGCTGAACTTCTCCAGGTTTTGACTCTATGCGGAACGTAGAAGTTTATAACTAGAATGGACTCACAGCTCAGGACATGGAGGGAAAAGTTTCATGTCTCTGATAAGAAACTGATCCATGTTTGGCAAACATGGATCAGTTTCTTTCCTTTTTTCAGAAAAGCCAAACGTGACTGAGACGTTGGTGACGTTGTTCCAGTTTCACAGTTTGTTGTTCTGATCTTCAGATCACAAATATTCAATTCACACATTTTACACAAACCTGATCAATCAGCTTCTCGTTTCCTGTTTGTCCTCCTTTCCTGACCAATCAGCTCGGACTTTCTAATTAACTTCCTGTTTCACGTCGTCTCTTAAAAAACAAACATTGTCCTTGAAGACACCAAAAACATTTTGAGTTTTTCTGTAAATTTGCTTCCATTTGTATCAACTAAACAACAACATGGACATTATTTTATTTCCATCAACGACGTTTCAGGAACTTCAACATGTCGTCGGACTTTAAGTTCTAATAATGTTAACATGGTGCAGCAGGTTGAGGTTTGAGTCTATGACACAAATAAAGGTTCATAAATGTTGGACGTTTGAAAACGGCCACAAAATCACAAATCTGAGGCCACAACATGATGAATGTGGGAACATTTCAGGTTCTAGTTCAGAGTCCAGAACCAGAACCAGGACCAGAACCAGAACCAGAACCAGAACCAGGACCAGAACCAGAACCAGGACCAGAACCAGAACCAGAACTAGAACCAGGACCAGAACCAGGACCAGAACCAAGATCAGGACCAGGACCAGAACCAGAACCAGAACCAGGACCAGAACCAAGATCAGGACCAGGACCAGAACTAGAACCAGGACCAGAACCAAGATCAGGACCAGGACCAGAACCAGAACCAGAACTAGAACCAGGACCAGAACCAGGACCAGAACCAGAACCAGAACTAGAACCAGGACCAGGACCAGAACCAGGACCAGAACCAGAACCAGGACCAGAACCAAGATCAGGACCAGAACCAGGACCAGAACCAGAACCAGGACCAGAACCAAGATCAGGACCAGGATCAGAACCAGAACCAGAACCAGAACCAGGACCAGAACCAGGACCAGAACTAGAACCAGGACCAGAACCAGAACCAGAACCAAGCTGGTCCTGATCTTGGTTCTGGCCCTGGTTCTGGTCCTGGTTCTGGTCCTGGTTCTAGTTCTGGCCCTGGTTCTGGTCCTGGTTCTGGTTCTGGTTCTGGTTCTGGTCCTGGTTCTGGTTCTGGTTCTGGTTCTGATCCTGGTCCTGGTTCTGGTCCTGGTCCTGATCTTGGTTCTGGTCCTGGTTCTGGTTCTGGTTCTGGTTCTGATCCTGGTCCTGATCTTGGTTCTGGTCCTGGTTCTGGTTCTGGTCCTGGTTCTGGTCCTGATCTTGGTTCTGGTCCTGGTTCTGGTCCTGGTTCTAGTTCTGGTTCTGGTTCTGGTCCTGGTTCTGGTCCTGGTCCTGATCTTGGTTCTGGTCCTGGTTCTGGTTCTGGTTCTGGTTCTGATCCTGGTCCTGATCTTGGTTCTGGTCCTGGTTCTGGTTCTGGTTCTGGTTCTGATCCTGGTCCTGATCTTGGTTCTGGTCCTGGTTCAGGTGCTGGTTCTGGTTCAGGTCCTGGTTCTGGTCCTGGTTCTGGTTCTGGTTCTGGTTCTTATTTGGACTTTATTTTTAAGGTCTTTCTTTGCTGTTTCTTCTTCTTCTGCTGTTATGAATAAAGTTTTTCAGTTATCATAAATTAATATTTATTTCTATTTTTTTTTGTAATCAGGTTGGAAATTATCTGACTTTTATAAATTAGATATTCAGTAGATTTCAGTAAATATAATTTTTTTTCATTATGTAATTTCAATATTAGCCACAGAAGAAAATTATCATTTTCTAAAAGTTTATTTTTTAAACATGTTTTAAAACATAAAACCAGAAATAAAATTCAGATTTTTTTTCTCCTCAAGAATAAAATTGATCAAAAAGTGATAAAAAAAAACAGAACAATATTTATTAATCCCACAGATCATTAGTAAAATTTTCCCCAGCATGGAAACATAATAGAAAATGATCTTTTTGCCATTTTTTTTACACTTTTTATGACTCAGTTTTATTATTTTAATAAACCAGACAAAACTTGTTGCATAACATTTTGTCTTCCTGGTTGTTTTGTTGCTCTTAGTGACGCTGGAGACGTTTTGATCCGATTCCAATAATCAATATAACCATCAGGGTCCCAAACCGGCCCTGGACCGGCAGGAACCAGCTGGAGGTGACGTCATGCTGAGGGCCTGAACCGGGTCAGGGTGGTTCTGACCCGGTTCGGTGGCTGTTTGGGTCCGACCCGTTAACCAACACTTCCACCTTAAGTCGGAGCTGCGACTGGGCTGTTAAGGTGGACTGACTGAACTGGGTTCAGGTCCGGACTTGAAGACGGAGGTTCTGCTGTCACACCTGGATCCCGGAACCAGGACGGGTTCGGACCCGTCCTGGTTCTGGAGAAACTTCCTCTGATCTCAGCCGCTTCGGCGTCATGGAGGAAACACGTCACGTTTATTTCAGTTATTTCATCTTTAACGACAAAAACAGAGAAAATAGGAATAATTTATCATGTTGGGTCAGTCAGTCAGTTAGTTAGTTAGTTAGTTAGTCAGTCAGTCAGTCAGTCAGTCAGTCAGTTAGTCAGTCAGTTAGTCAGTCAGTTAGTCAGTCAGTTAGTTAGTTAGTTAGTTAGTCAGTCAGTCAGTCAGTCAGTTAGTCAATTAGTCAGTCAGTTAGTTAGTTAGTTAGTTAGTCAGTCAGTCAGTCAGTCAGTCAGTCAGTCAGTTAGTCAGTCAGTTAGTTAGTTAGTTAGTTAGTCAGTCAGTCAGTCAGTTAGTCAATTAGTCAGTCAGTTAGTTAGTTAGTTAGTTAGTTAGTTGGTTGGTTGTTTGTTGTCATGTCGGACCAAACTCTCTGCTGCCGCCTGCTGGTCTCCTGTTGGCCACCAGGTGGCAGCAGATTGACTCAGTTACTCATCATTTAATCGTTTTTGTTCAAAATACCAACAAATGAGAAAAAACTCAGGGAAATTAAAATAGTATCACAATAATGTAATTAAATGAAGTTAAAAAGCAGAAAATCTTGAATAAAAATGACATTTTGGTTGGAGAAAAACTGAAAATGAAATGAAATTAAAATGGAAATGAATTATGTTTCTGAGTTTATGTTTGAAGCTAATAATCTGTTTGATCTTCTGGATCAGCGGTTTTCAACCTGCGGCTCCGGGCCACAAGTGGCTCTTAATAACAGTTACTGGCTTAAAAATATTATTTTTGTTATAATTAGCTGGTTTCCCATGACAACATGTTGCATCAAGTTTTATCATTAAGTTGGAAACCATTTTGTTTTCTTTGCATTTGGATTTTACATTCAGGAACAAATGATTCTTCTTCTCTTCTTTTATTTTAAACCTGAAAACAGAAATAAAATGTAAAAGAAAATCCTAAAATAAACATTTATGAGACATTTTAAGATGTTGAAGGTCTGGAAAACCTGCAAATATGATTGTTAATGTTGGAGAACTTTGATCTAAATGAGCATTAAAAACATTAAGATCCAAAACTTTATACTCACAGGACAACCAATTATTATTAATAATAATAATAATAATAATAATAATAATAATAATAATAATAATAATAATAATAATAATAATAATAATAATAATAATAATAATAATAATACAAGACGCACTAAAAATTAAACAGACGTGAAAAAAAGAAACACAACAAAATATCATAAATGTATAAAGAGTCAAAATTATCTGCTAAACATTTAACAAAAGAAAAACAGATGAATTTTTCTATGTGGCCAAAATTAACAGTTTGTTTTGGAAGAACCAGAACCAGAACCAGAACCAGGACCAGAACCAGAACCGGGACCAGGACCAGAACCAGGACCAGAACCAGAACCAGGACCAGAACCAGACCAGAACCAGGACCAGAACAGGACCAGGACAGAACCAGAACCAGGACCAGGACCAGAACCAGGACCAGAACCAGGACCAGGACCAGAACCGGACCAGAACCGGGACAGGGACCAGAACCAGAACCAGAACCAGAACCAGACCAGAACCAGAGACCAGACCAGGACCAGGACCAGAAAAAAGAACCAGAACCAGAACCAGGACCAGAACCAGGACCAGAACCAGGACCAGGACCAGGACCAGAACCAGAACCGGGACCAGAACCAGAACCAGACCCAGAACCAGAACCAGAACCAGAACCAGAATCAGACACAGAACCAGAACCAGAACCAGAACCAGACCCAGAACCAGAACCAGAAACAGAAACAGGACCAGGACCAGAACCAGGACCAGAACCAGAACCAGGACCAGAACCAGGACCAGGACCAGGACCAGAACCAGGACCAGAACCAGAACCAGAACCAGAACCAGAACCAGGACCAGAACCAGAACCAGAACCAGGAACAGGGCCAGAACTAGAACCAGAACCAGGCCGACCCGGTTCAGAACTCTGAGTTTAAAATGTGTCTTGGTGTTAAACTCTGGACCAGAACCAGAGTTTCCTGGTTCTGTTTCAGGACAACTGAAGACAAATGCAGGTTTTTAGTCCAGAGCAGAAACAAGAAACAACATCTGGGAGTCAGAATCATCCAGACTGAGAGCCGCTGTGGCGGCGGGCGGCCAGCAGGGGGAGACAGAGACTGAAGCATCAATCAGCTGCTGAACCCAGAGACACATGGAGACATGGAGACACATGGAGACATGGAGACACTTGGAGACATGGAGACACATGGAGACACTTGGAGACACATGGAGACACTTGGAGACACATGGAGACATGGAGACACATGGAGACACTTGGAGACACATGGAGACATGGAGACACATGGAGACACTTGGAGACATGGAGACACATGGAGACACTTGGAGACACATGGAGACATGGAGACACATGGAGACACATGGAGACATGGAGACACATGGAGACACATGGAGACATGGAGACACATGGAGACACATGGAGACATGAGACACATGGAGACATGGAGACACTTGGAGACACTTGGAGACACATGGAGACACTTGGAGACACATGGAGACATGGAGACACTTGGAGACACTTGGAGACACATGGAGACACTTGGAGACACATGGAGACATGGAGACACATGGAGACACTTGGAGACACATGGAGACATGGAGACACATGGAGACACTTGGAGACATGGAGACACATGGAGACACTTGGAGACACATGGAGACATGGAGACACATGGAGACACTTGGAGACACATGGAGACATGGAGACACATGGAGACACATGGAGACATGGAGACACATGGAGACACATGGAGACATGAGACACTTGGAGACACTTGGAGACACTTGGAGACACATGGAGACATGGAGACACATGGAGACACTTGGAGACACATGGAGACATGGAGACACTTGGAGACACATGGAGACACTTGGAGACACATGGAGACACTTGGAGATACTTGGAGACATGGAGACACTTGGAGACACTTGGAGACACTTGGAGACACATGGAGACATGGAGACACTTGGAGACATGGAGACACATGGAGACACATGGAGACATGGAGACACTTGGAGACACATGGAGACACATGGAGACACTTGGAGACACTTGGAGACATGGAGACACTTGGAGACACTTGGAGACACTTGGAGACACTTGGAGACACATGGAGACACATGGAGACATGGAGACACTTGGAGACACTTGGAGACACATGGAGACACTTGGAGACACTTGGAGACATGGAGACACATGGAGACACTTGGAGACATGGAGACACTTGGAGACACTTGGAGACATGGAGACACTTGGAGACACTTGGAGACACTTGGAGACATGGAGACACATGGAGACACTTGGAGACATGGAGACACATGGAGACACTTGGAGACACATGGAGACACTTGGAGACACTTGGAGACACATGGAGACACTTGGAGACACTTGGGGACACATGGAGACATGAAGACACTTGGAGACATGGAGACACATGGAGACACTTGGAGACACGGAGACACTTGGAGACACTTGGAGACATGGAGACACTTGGAGACATTCAGATACTTGGAGACACTTGGAGACATGGAGACATGGAGACACTTGGAGACACATGGAGACACATGGAGACACTTGGAGACACTTGGAGACATGGAGACACATGGAGACATGGAGACACATGAGACTGAACTGGAACACTTGGAGACATGGAGACACATGGAGACACTTGGAGACATGGAGAACTGGAACATGGAGACACATGGAGACACTTGAGACTGAGACATGGAGACACTTGGAGACATGAGACACTTGGAGACGACTTGGAGACATTGAGACACATGGAGACACTTGGAACATGGAGACACACATGGAGACATGAGACACATGGAGACACTTGGAGACATGGAGACACATGGAGACACTTGGAGACATGGAGACACATGGAGACACTTGGAGACACATGAGACACTTGGAGACACTTGGCAGACATGGAGACACTAATTGAGACATGAGACACTTGGAGACACTTGGAGACACTGGAGACATTGAGACACATGAGACACTTGGAGACACTTGGAGACACTTGGAGACATGGAGACAATTGAGACATGGAGACACTTGGAGACATTGAGACACATGGAGACACTTGGAGACATGGAGACACTTGAAGACACTTGGAGACACATGGAGACATGGAGACATTTGGAGACACTGGAGACTTGAGACATGGAGACACTGGAGACATGGAGACATGGAGACACTTGGAGACACATGGAGACACTTGAAGACACTGGAGACACATGGAGACATGGAGACACTGAGACACATGGAGACATAGACACTTGGAGACACTTGAGAATGGAGACACTTGGAGACATGGAGACACTTGGAGACACTTGGAGACATGGAGACACTTAGACATGGAGACACTTGGAGACATGGAGACACTTGGAGACACTTGGAGACATGGAGACATTTGGAGAAGGACACTTGAGACACTGGAGACTGGAGACATGGAGACACTTGGAGACATGGAGACATGGAGAAAACTGGAGACACTTGGAGACACTCTGGAACATGGAGACACTTGGAGACACATGGAGACACTTGAAGACACTTGGAGACATGGAGACACATGGAGACATGGAGACATGAGACACTGGAGACATGAGACACATGAGAACTGGAGACACATGGAGACACTTGGATACACATGAGACACTTGAGACACATCTAGACATGGAGACACTTGGATACACATGGAGACATGGAGACCTTGAGACACTGGAGACATGGAGACATGGAGACATGGAGACATGAGACATGACCATGAACCTACATAGACCTTGAACACTAGACACATGCACTTGAACACAACATGAACACTGGAGACACTAAACTTAACAGGAACATGAACACTGACTAACATGACATGACAGAACAGAGACACATGAACACTAACACTGAACATGAACATGGACACTGAACATAACCTGACCAGACCTGAAACTAGCTGAGACAGGAACACTGAACTGAGACACTGAACACTGAAACAAACACTGAACACTGAACAAGACACGAACATGACCTTAACATAACCTGAACATACAGAACAGGAGACACTTGAACACATGAACACTGAACACTAACAAACCAACACTGGAACATGAACACTGGAAACAACATAGACACTGAGACACTAACATTAACATGACACATAAATAGACATGACACAGGATAACACAGAACATGAAACTTGAACACGAAACTTGACACTTGGCCAGAACGAACACACTAACATGAACACTTGTAACAGACATGGACAAACACTAACACTGGAACCTAACAAGAACTTGAACATAAATGGAACACTTGACATAACTGAACATAACATGGAACAACACTTGAACTGGAACATGGAGACACATGAACAGACACAGGAGACACTTGGAGACATGAGACACATGGAGACACTTGGAGACATGAGACACATGGAGACACTTGGAGACACTGGAACATGAGACACTGGAGACATGAGACACTTGGAGACACTTGGAGACATTGAGACACATGGGACACTTGAGACATGGAGACACATGGAGACATGGAGACACATGGAGACACTTGGAGACATGGAGACACATGGAGACACTTGGAGACATGGAGACACATGGAGACACTTGGAGACACATGGAGACACTTGGAGACACTTGGAGACATGGAGACACTTGGAGACATGGAGACACTTGGAGACACTTGGAGACACTTGGAGACATTGAGACACATGGAGACACTTGGAGACACTTGGAGACACTTGGAGACATGGAGACAATTGGAGACATGGAGACACTTGGAGACATTGAGACACATGGAGACACTTGGAGACATGGAGACACTTGGAGACACTTGAAGACACTTGGAGACACATGGAGACATGGAGACATTTGGAGACACTGGGAGACTTGGAGACATGGAGACACTTGGAGACATGGAGACATGGAGACACTTGGAGACACATGGAGACACTTGAAGACACTTGGAGACACATGGAGACATGGAGACACTTGGAGACACATGGAGACATGGAGACACTTGGAGACACTTGGAGACATGGAGACACTTGGAGACATGGAGACACTTGGAGACACTTGGAGACATGGAGACACTTAGACATGGAGACACTTGGAGACATGGAGACACTTGGAGACACTTGGAGACATGGAGACATTTGGAGACACTTGGAGACACTGGGAGACTTGGAGACATGGAGACACTTGGAGACATGGAGACATGGAGACACTTGGAGACACATGGAGACACTCTGAGACATGGAGACACTTGGAGACACATGGAGACACTTGAAGACACTTGGAGACATGGAGACACATGGAGACATGGAGACACATGGAGACACTTGGAGACATGGAGACACATGGAGACACTTGGAGACACATGGAGACACTTGGATACACATGGAGACACTTGGAGACACATCTAGACATGGAGACACTTGGATACACATGGAGACATGGAGACACTTGGAGACACTTGGAGACACATGGAGACATGGAGACATGGAGACACATGGAGACATTGAGACATGGAGACACATGGAGACACTTGGAGACACTTGGAGACATGGAGACACTTGGAGACACTTGGAGACATTGAGACACATGGAGACACTTGGAGACACTTGGAGACATGGAGACACATGGAGACATGGAGACACATGGAGACACTTGGAGACATGGAGACACATGGAGACACTTGGAGACATGGAGACACATGGAGACATTGAGACATGGAGACACATGGAGACATGGAGACACTTGGAGACACTTGGAGACACATGGAGACATTGAGACATGGAGACACATGGAGACACTTGGAGACACATCTAGACATGGAGACACTTGGATACACATGGAGACACTTGGAGACACATGGAGACACTTGGAGACACATGGAGACACATGGAGACACTTGGAGACACATGGAGACATTGAGACATGGAGACACATGGAGACACTTGGAGACACATCTAGACATGGAGACACTTGGATACACATGGAGACACTTGGAGACATGGAGACACTTGGATACACATGGAGACATGGAGACACTTGGAGACACTTGGAGACACATGGAGACATGGAGACACATGGAGACACTTGGAGACATGGAGACACATGGAGACACTTGGAGACACTTGGAGACACTTGGAGACATGGAGACACATGGAGACACTTGGAGACACTTGGAGACACTTGGAGACATGGAGACACATGGAGACACTTGGAGACACTTGGAGAAATGGAGACACATGGAGACATGGAGACACATGGAGACACATCTAGACATGGAGACACTTGGATACACATGGAGACACATTGAGACATGGAGACACATGGAGACATTGAGACATGGAGACACTTGGAGACACTTGGAGACACATCTAGACATGGAGACACTTGGATACACATGGAGACACATTGAGACATGGAGACACATGGAGACATTGAGACACTTGGAGACACATGGAGACACTTGGAGACATGGAGACACATGGAGACACTTGGAGACACTTGGAGACACATGGAGACATTGAGACATGGAGACACATGGAGACATTGAGACATGGAGACACATGGAGACACTTGGAGACACATCTAGACATGGAGACACTTGGATACACATGGAGACACATTGAGACATGGAGACACATGGAGACATTGAGACATGGAGACACATGGAGACACTTGGAGACACATTGAGACACTTGGAGACATGGAGACACATGGAGACACTTGGAGACACTTGGAGACCCATGGAGACATTTGGAGACTGTTAAGGAAATATAATCATGATTTAGTGTTTTGTTGAACTCAATTATAGAACCATTTCTAGTGCTTTAGTTTAATGAATCTTTTACTAATATAATCATTTTTTAGTGTTTGAGTTAGCTCTAAAGTCAGGAGTTTTTTGTGTCACTGAGATCGTAAAACCACAGGAGACAAGCAATCTTATCTGTGTGAAAATCATTTAAAAGCAGGGTCACATTTGGTCTCAGGAAATGAGGAATCTCCAGTGGACATTTGGCGGGGTAAACTATTGACCTGCAGTTCACCTGAAGACAATTTGGTCTAAAACAATACATGCGGTTTGTTATCTATCTGTTTGGATACAGCTAAGTCTCCTGAGGCATTTGTAAGTTGTAAAAGTCAGCGGGACTTCAGAGTTCTGGTTAACTTCTGAGTAACATCAAAGAAGTAAAATTCCCTTTGATGCTTAACCAAATGGTAGGGAGGTCCCGTTTTTAGTAGGGCTAGGAGACAGCTCCTCATTGGTCGAAGCAAGGAACGCCTTGCTTGAAGCAGGAACCTCCCACGGCGAATATAATCTGCTTACACCAAAAATAATTCAGAAAATATAGCCGATTTTCACTGCTTGTGGGTCTGGTTGTATTTCTCCAAGACGTCTTGTATGTCTGTTTGTCTGTATTCTATGTATCTCAGGTAACTGAATGTGATTCTGCATGTTTTTTCTTCTGTTCTGCTCTGTGTGTCTGATTCTTTGTCTCTGATTGGATTAAATTCTGAACTTCTGTGACGCCAACACGCTGCATACGCCTCCTTGTGTCTCGCGAGAGTTCCCAGACCGCGGTGAAGAATTCCGGGATGGAGAAAGAAGGAAAAGAACTCAAATTGTAGTTTTTTACAGTTTACTTATTATTCCTGATCTCATCAAGACACTTGGAGACACTTGGAGACATGGAGACCTTGATGGAGACACATGGAGACACTTGGAGACACTGGAGACACTTGGAGACATGGAGACACATGGAGAACTGAGACATGGAGACATTGGAGACACTTGGAATGGAGACATGGAGACACTTGGAGACACATCTGACTGGAACACTTGGAGACACAGACATGAGACGAACACATGGAGACATGAGACATGGAGACAATGGAGACATGGAGACACATGGAGACACTTGGAGAACAGAACATGAGAAGAGACACATGGAGACATTGAGACATGGAGACACATGGAGACATGGAACACATGGACGAACATGGAGACACATGGAGACATTGAGACATGGAGACACATGGAGACATTGAGACATGGAGACATGGAGACACTTGGATACACATGGAGACACTTGAGACATGAGACATGGAGACACATGGAGACATGGAGACACATGGAGACATTGAGACATGGAGACACATGGAGACATGGAGACATGGAGACACATGGAGACACTTGGAGACACATGGAGACATGGAGACACATGGAGACAATTGGAGACACTTGGAGACATGGAGACACTTGGAGACTTGGAGACACTTGGAGACACAATGGAGACATTGAGACATGGAGACACTTGGAGACATGGAGACACATGGAGACACATGGAGACACTTGGAGACATTGAGACATGGAGACACTTGGAGACACATGGAGACATTGAGACATGGAGACACATGGAGACACTTGGAGACACTTGGAGACATGGAGACACTTGGAGACACATGGAGACATTGAGACATGGAGACACATGGAGACATTGAGACATGGAGACACATGGAGACATGGAGACACTTGGAGACACATCTTAGACATGGAGACACTTGGATACACATGGAGACACATGGAGACATGGAAGACACATGGAGACATTGAGACATGGAGACACATGGAGACATTGAGACATGGAGACATGGAGACACTTGGATACACATGGAGACATTGAGACATGGAGACATATGGAGACATTGAGACATGGAGACACATGGAGACATGGAGACACATGGAGACATTGAGACATGGAGACATATGGAGACATTGAGACATGGAGACATGGAGACACATGGAGACATTTGGAGACACTTGGAGACACATGGAGACATGGAGACACATGGAGACACATGGAGACATTGAGACATGGAGACACATGGAGACATTGAGACATGGAGACACATGGAGACATGGAGACACATGGAGACACTTGGAGACACATCTAGACATGGAGACACTTGGATACACATGGAGACACATGGAGACATGGAGACACATGGAGACATTGAGACATGGAGACACATGGAGACATTGAGACATGGAGACATGGAGACACTTGGATACACATGGAGACACATTGAGACATGGAGACACATGGAGACATGGAGACACATGGAGACATTGAGACATGGAGACACATGGAGACATTGAGACATGGAGACATGGAGACACATGGAGACATTTGGAGACACTTGGAGACACATGGAGACATGGAGACACATGGAGACACTTGGAGACACTTGGAGACATGGAGACACTTGGAGACATGGAGACACTTGGAGACATGGAGACACTTGGAGACTTGGAGACACTTGGAGACACATGGAGACATTGAGACATGGAGACACTTGGAGACATGGAGACACATGGAGACACATGGAGACACTTGGAGACATTGAGACATGGAGACACATGGAGACACTTGGAGACATGGAGACACTTGGAGACATGGAGACACTTGGAGACACTTGGAGACATGGAGACACATGGAGACACTTGGAGACATTGAGACATGGAGACACTTGGAGACACATGGAGACACTTGGAAACACATGGAGACATTGAGGCATGGAGACACTTGGAGACATGGAGACACATGGAGACACATGGAGACACTTGGAGACATGGAGACACATGGAGACACATGGAGACACTTGGAAACACTTGGAGACACATGGAGACACTTGGAGACACATGGAGACACTTGGAGACACATGGAGACACATGGAGACACTTGGAGACATTGAGACATGGAGACACTTGGAGACACTTGGAGACACATGGAGACACTTGGAGACACTTGGAGACACATGGAGACACTTGGAGACACTTGGAGACACATGGAGACACATGGAGACACTTGGAGACATTGAGACATGGAGACACTTGGAGACACTTGGAGACACATGGAGACACTTGGAGACACTTGGAGACATGGAGACATGGAGACATGGAGACACAGTCTCTCCATGTCCTGAAGGTTGCTGGTTGGATTCCTGGTCTGATTCTCTCTAAACACATCGTCTCAGATTACATCATAACATGTTAGTGTGTGTCTCTGTGTGTGTGTGTGTGTGTGTGTGTGTGTGTGTGTGTGTGTGTGTGTGTCTGTGTGTGTGTCTGTGTGTGTGTGTGTCTGTGTTGTGTGTGTGTGTGTGTGTGTGTGTGTCTGTGTGTGTGTCTGTGTGTGTGTGTGTCTGTGTGTGTGTGTGTGTGTGTGTGTGTGTGTGTGTGTGTGTCTGCAGATCAATAATTAAACATGTCTAATGGATGTGAGCTGCTGTGAGCAGGACGCACTGAGCATGCTCAGTGCAGCTGAGTGAGGTCACAGCCTCAGACTGACCTCCTGACCTCCTGACCTCCTGACCTCCTGACCTCCCCCAGAGCTGTGATGTCTGATCACTGATCTTCTCTCTGCAGGAACGTCAAGTCGTCTTGGTTTAACTTACAGGTTTGACTGTTTCTGATCCTCCACGTTTCCTCAGACGGTGATGCTGCTCCAGTAGCAGTCAGTCCATCAACGACTGCAGAGCCTCTGACTGAAGCCGCTGCTGCGTGACGCTCTGATGATGTGATACCAGAACAAGGACAGAGGTCATCATATGAACGTCAGTGAACCAGCCTGATGGCGTTTCTCGTCCAGGTGGACGATCCAGTGGTCTGGATTACAGTGAAACCAGCCTGATGCTGGCGTTTCCTCGGGTTGCCAGGTTGGACTGAACCCAGGCTGGAGTCTGGATTACAGTGAAACCAGCCTGATGCTGGTTCGTTCCAGTCGGGCTGAACCGGCTGTCTGCGTGAACAGCCTGATGTGGGTACTCGTCATGGGACGAACCCAGTGACTGGAGTGAAACCAGCTGATGCTGGCGTTTCCTCCGGGTTGCCAGGTTGGACTGACCCAGGCTGGAGGAGACGCTGCGGGTTTGCACTGGATTATTACAGTGAAACCAGCCTGATGCTGGCGTTTCCTCCGGGTTGCCAGGTTGGGACTGATCCCAGGCTGGAGTCTGGATTACAGTGAAACCAGCCTGTGCTGGCGTTTCCTCCGGGTTGCCAGGTTGGGACTGACCAGCTGGAGTTTTGCAAGCTGCTCTCCGGTTGCCGTGGGACTGAACCGTGATCTGATTCAGTGAGTACTGGCTGGTGCAGTGGGCTCCCTCGTTCCCAGCCTGATGCTGGGTCTCCTCCCCACCTGATGCTCCTCCCACACCCCTGATGCTCCTCCCCACACCTGATGCTCCTCCCCACCCTGATGCTCCTCCCCACCCTGATGCTCCTCCCCACCCTGATGCTCCTCCCCACCCTGATGCTCCTCCCCACCCTGATGTCCTCCACCCGATGCTCCTCCCCACCCTGATGCTCCTCCCCCACCCTAGTTCAACCAGTTTGACCAGTTGTCTGGTCAGGAAACCAGTCTAACAGCAGAACACAATCATCTTGTAGCTTCAGAGGCCTGATGGGAAATGTGGTTTCCTGACATTTTATGACTGGAGCTGATTGTCTCCATGACAGTCAGACGTCCAGATTCAGGAATGAGTCGTTTACCCCAAAGTTCAGGTTCCTTTGAATTCAGACATAAAGAGAAAAATCTGATTTATCTGGATTATAACAGCATTAAGAGACTTGAGAAACACATTAAACCTCTGCAGTTCCTCTAGCGGCCACCAGGGGTTTCTAGGTGTTTGGCAGCTCTCCCTCCAGAGATCCAATCAATCAATCAATCAATCAATCAATCAATCAATCAATCAATCAATGTAAAGCACATTTCAGTTCAAGATGCTTTACATCACAAAACAATAAAAAACCATTGAGAAAAAGTAACAAACATTCTGATGGTTGTCTTCACCAAAATCATTGTTACATCAAAATGTTTATCAATGTTTCATTTAATGTTTCCATAGCAACTAACCAGCTGGGATTGTAGTCGAGACTTCAAGACTCTCAGAGTTTCGGCTGTTTCTCAGTTTTCTGGAAGTTTGTTCCAGATTTGTGGTGCATAGAAGCTGAAAGCTGCTTCACCATGTTTGGTTCTGGTTCTGGGGATGCAGAGCAGAACCAGAACCAGAACCAGCAGGTTGATCCAGCAGATCTTTGATCCATTCAGTGATTTCTAAACTACCAGAAGTAATTTAAGGTTCAGGTCAGAGGTCAGAGGTCAGCCTGATCTCTAGTTTCCAGCTGGAATTATTCAAGCTGTGCATTGACTCTAGATCTATAACTATAGATCTATAACTCTAGATCAGTGGTCCTTAACCTTTTTGGATGTACCGAACCCCCAGCTTCATATGCGGATTCACTGAACCCGTCTTGTTCTCCCCCCGACCAACACAAAAAATACTTTGTGGTTTTCTGATTTAGTTAATGTATTAGCTGTGTTACCACCCCAGGCCACTAGAGGCAGCACCAACCCTGAAAAGATGCGACTAGGGAGCAGATTTAGACCATAGAGTTTGGTAAAAACTGTGAACTTTTCTGAAGTAAATAAAGACACACGTTCAAATCCCTGCTGAGAGTGAAGCTGCTCCAATCAGGGATCCTCCTCAGCTCTGATTGGCTAAGCAATGTAACGGGATCCTCTGATTGGCTAAGCAATGTAACGTGATCCTCTGATTGGCTAAGCAATGTAACGTGATCCTCTGATTGGCTAAGCAATGTAACGTGATCCTCTGATTGGCTAAGCAATGTAACGGATCCTCTGATTGGCTAAGCAATGTAACGCGATCCTCTGATTGGCTAAGCAATGTACGTGATCCTCTGATTGGCTAAGCAATGTAACGTGATCCTCTGATTGGCTAAGTAATGTACGTGATCCTCTGATTGGCTAAGCAATGTAACGTGATCCTCTGATTGGCTAAGCAATGTAACGTGATCCTCTGATTGGCTAAGTAATGTAACGTGATCCTCTGATTGGCTAAGCAATGTAACATGATCCTCTGATTGGCTAAGCAATGTAACGTGATCCTCTGATTGGCTAAGCAATGTAACGTGATCCTCTGATTGGCTAAGCAATGTAACATGATCCTCTGATTGGCTAAGCAATGTAACGTGATCCTCTGATTGGCTAAGCAATGTAACGTGATCCTCTGATTGGCTAAGCAATGTAACGTGATCCTCTGATTGGCTAAGCAATGTAACGTGATCCTCTGATTGGCTAAGCAATGTAACGTGATGCTCTGATTGGCTAAGCAATGTAACGTGATGCTCTGATTGGCTTTCTGACAGCACCTAACAGCTCCTTCAGCGACCGGCTGCGGCATCCTAAGTGCGTGAGGGAAAGATACTGCAGGTCTTTCCTTGTCAGACTGTCAGACTGTACAATAACCGTTGCTCTAAGTAATTCACCATTCTATACTACGGGTAATAAACCTGGAATTTGTTTATTTATATTTGTTTGTATATATGGAGTTTTTACATTGGTTCTGCTTTTTATGCTGCTGTAGCAATGTAAATTTCCCCACTGCGGGATTAATAAAGGAATATCTTATCTTAAGTAATGTAACGTGATCCTCTGATTGGCTAAGCAATGTAACGGGATCCTCTGATTGGCTAAGCAATGTAACGGGATCCTCTGATTGGCTAAGCAATGTAACGTGATCCTCTGATTGGCTAAGCAATGTAACGGGATCCTCTGATTGGCTAAGCAATGTAACGGGATCCTCTGATTGGCTAAGCAATGTAACGGGATCCTCTGATTGGCTAAGCAATGTAACGGGATCCTCTGATTGGCTAAGCACGGCGTCACATAAGTGTGTCTTTACCTCGGCAGCAGAGGCTCCGCCGAACCCACTGGGGTTCGACCGAACCAGGTTAAGAGCCACTGCTCTAGATGTATAACTATAGATCTATAACTCTAGATCTATAACACTAGATATGTAACTCTAGATCTATAACTGTAGATCTATAACCTTAGATCTATAACCTTAAATCTATAACGCTATATCTATAACTCTAGATATGTAACTATAGATCTATAACTCTAGATCTATAACCCTAGATCTATAAGTATAGATCTATACCTATAGATGAATAACTCTAGATTGCTCCTCTTTAGATCCGAACATAACTACAGTTTTGTTTCTGTTCAACTACAGAAAGTTTTGTCTCATCCACACATTTCAGAGATTGGATGGGGTCAAAGGTCACCTGGTGACGTCATAATGTAGAGCTGGTCATCATCTGCATCGTCATGGTAACTGATCTCATTCCCTGTTATAACCTGAGCCAGTGGGAGCAGGTAGACATTGAATCAGAGGGATCCCAGGTCTGAACCTTGGGGAACCCCTCATGTGACCTCTGACCTCTTCGGTGAGAAGCTTCCTGTTGAAACAGAGAAATCCCAGTTTTTCATGTCAGACTGGAACCAGCTGAGTTCTGGACCGGAGAGTCCGACCCGACTCTCCAGTAAAATGCTGATCTGCTCGTTTGCTCTGGATTACCAGACGTTTGTTCCTGAAGCTCTTTGACTGGTTTCCTCCCAGTTTGACTCCAGTTGCACCAGAACCAGCCGAGTCGGGTTGAAAATAGGTTTATTATTTGTTCAGTTTTAGTGAATTTTTCTCTCAGAAAGCAGGTTTTTTAGTCTCTGTTGTCCGAAATGATCAATCAAGTATTTCAGCTAAATCGATTAATCGTGATTAATGGATAAATTGATGAATTGTGATTAATTGATAAATCGATTAATCGTGATTAATTGATAAATCGATTAATCGTGATTAATCGATTCAGCCGTATCGATCAGGTTAGCTTTGACTAGTATCAATGTTTCTGACAGATTTTATCCAACTTTCCAGATTTAGAGTTAAAATAATGAAAACATTGAGTTTTTACTGATTGTCTTATTTATTTCTCCAGATCGGCGCCGCTTTGCCATGGATTGGGTCCATGAAGCGTTTGGACCGACCAGAACCGGATCCATCAGGCTGAACCAGCAGCAGCCAGTTAAATATTAACCAAGAGAAAAACCACTTTGACCCAGACGGGACCTCTTGATCTCATAGTCAAGGTTCTGTTTAATACCGACTGGACCCCACCGGCTGCAGAACCCGACCGGCTCCAGAACCCGACCGGCTTCAGAATCCGACCGGCTTCAGAATCCGACCGGCTTCAGAATCCGACCGGCTTCAGAATCCGACCGGCTTCAGAACCTGACCTGATCCAGATCCCGACCAGGTCCTCTAAAATACGATCAAATAGAAAATATTAAAATGTTTTTCATCACTCGAGTTTAGAAGCAGATCCTGCCTGAATCAATCAGATGAAAACATCTGAAACTGAAGGTCCAATAAAATCCCTCATGATCCCACAGCATGATGCAGCCTCCACCGTCCGTTACCATGGACACGCTGTGCTCAGGTTGATAAACGAAGGCCACAGAGTTCATGAATGGATTGGTTGGTGGTGATTGACCTGGACTTTTACTTAGATGGAAATCAAGTTAATTTGTGCAGCAGATAAAAAGTTTTACGTCATAAAACCAAAATCAAAAAGGAACCAAAACGTCGTACAGCAGCAATCTGAGAACATCAAAGCCACAAAAATGAGGTACATCATAGATGTTGTATATTATTAGACTAAATGATGCTAACAAGTACATGCCACACTTTTCAGAATTGTTCCCCATTTTCTTCCTTTTCACATAAAACTAACAAAATGTCACAAAATGTCTAAAAGCTATAAAGATGATGAACATTTCTGAATTCTGCTTTGATATTATCAGTAGCAAACCTAAAAAACACGTAGAAAACACTAAATAGATGCACATTCCCAGAGTGTGACTAATATTTCCAGACTGAGACGCTCTGCAGGCGGCGGATCCGCCGCAGATCCTCGAATCCTCCAGTCAACCACATCATCAGCATCACTGATCGATGGATCCACACAGATCCAGAGCAGGTAGAGAGGCAGGCCAGATGCTCGAGTCATGTGATTCTGAGGGGAGGCTGTGATTGGCTGTGAGAGGAACGGAAACTTCTGACAGAGGAATCTGTTCTGGAGCTGATCTGGATGGATCCATCCATTACTGAACAAAGGAAACGATGTAAAAAACAATCATATAAAAAACTCTCTTTAATCATCATAAATATATACTATTATAGTAAAACATCAAATGTTGAACAACCAGCATCATGCAGAAGCATCAACCTCCAGTAAGGTGAAGACAGGAGTTCCTCAGGGATGAGTGTTCGGTCCTCTCATCGTGTTGGTCATGATAATGATTGTGGTGGGACTGGATTTAAATTTGAACCAAGTTAACTGCATATATTGACAAAAGAATCAACATTTTCAACTCAAGATTGTTGATTTAACAGACATATGAGCTCAACAACCATATTGTTTTTAATCTGTTCTTCCACCGCCTGATTCTGGAGGCGTGTTATTCCACCCAATCAGCTTTCAGGAGGCCCTGATCGTCCATGGAGCTTCTTCAGCATTAGCATTAGCAACATGTCTGGCATTCAGATGCTATTTTAGGCTTGAATAGCTTCACTGATAGGCTAATTCCTTTAAGCACAGCTTGAACACAACAATAGTCGTTTCCCAACGACCCATCAGATCCTTTCAAAGTAAAACGTGGCCCCTGGTGAGCCGAGGGAAGCAGCTGGTCCTCCATCGATGTTAGCAGCTGTTGCCTGTGTGTCAGATTTAACACAAGAATTAATTCACCTCTGTAAGTAAAACATGTTTTCAAATGAATTAGTTATTTGAAATTAAATAACTAACTGCACTGACTGCTACTGCAGCTCCTCCTGCCAACAGCATCACCAACATGAAGTTTCTCCGTTCGGAGCTCGGTCTCTATGGAGAACACGAGGATGACCTTTAACCTCCAGACCTTCTCAGCATGCAGGCGTCTCGGTCCTGAAGTCATAAAATCTACAGAATGTTCTGTTTGTTTGATGCCTTCGTCTGTCTGAGACACAGATTTATTTCATTTAGGTTTAAAAGATGATCGATCGTGAGCTGATTCTAAAAACGGCTGAATTTACAAACCAAAGTAGAAACATTTTAACAGCAGAAAAAAACAGAATAATTAATAGATTTATATGAAATAGTGGAGATGCTGTTGACCAGGTCAGGACGTTCTGACCGGATCCAACCGGTCCTCGTTCTCAAATGAATTGGACCGGTTCTGGACAGGCGGCACCCAGTCGACCCGTTTGGGTTTAAACGGGTCGCTCAGAGCCGCTCAGAGGAAGTTCACCGCAACAGGAAGTTGAATCAGAGGAGCCGGCTGCACTTCCTCCAGGCCAACAGCTCTGCTGTTTGGGTTCTGCTCTGGTCTGGTTGACCTGAACTCTGATCCGGTTTGAACGCACATGAACACCAAGAGGACCAGAGACCGCTCTAAAACCAGGAAGTGGACTACGAAGCAGGGCATTCTGGGTAAATACAACCAAAACCAAAGCAAGAGTCCAACGTTAGAGGGAGAAAAGGTTCTTTGTCTTTACCAAAGACAAAAGAGAAAACCTACAACTGAAGTTGTGTTCAGGTTCTTCTTGTGAGGTTTTCATGTTGTTTCCTTCAGGGCGTCTTGGTGCAGCGCCCCCACAGGTGAGGAAAGGAACAGGCTGCTCCATTACTTCAGTCTTTGGCTCAGTGCAGCGTGGAACAGGACCACCATGTGGAGATGGAGCAAATGTTTCCATGTTGGTTCCAGTGGAGCCGAGTCCACCGGCCTGTCAGGTGTGAGGACTCAGTATGATTAGCTGAGCTGAAGCTGCGGCTCCTGAACCAACCATCCATCCCTGTCCAGCAGGTTGAGACACGCAGCTCCGCTCCTCCATCCTTATCTCCGGGTTGCTCCATCCACCGCGGTTATGTCAGCCTGTGTGGGACGGACAGGAAAAACCGGAACCAGACGGATCCAACTGCTGTTTGAGTCATGTGTGGTCTGGAGGAGCTGATCTGTGCTGGGGGGGAGGAGCTGATGAAGGAACCTGCATCCAGCTTCTGTCCCTCCAGACACACTGTGGTCTGAGTCAGGCTCTCCTGGAAAACCTCCAACCTGGAGACAACAGGCTTCCTGATCCACCTAATCCTAATCCCAAGGACGAAAACTATCATCTGGTAAACCCTCCACCTCCTGTATGGCAGATAATTAATGCCCAGCACCAGTTTCCTTCTCCACTGGATGTTTTCAGACAGTTAGTGAAAACTAGCAGTGATCACAGCTTTCTGGCTGATGACCAATTTTTAAAGATTCAGATTGTAGCCAAAACCAGTTTTAAAACGTCACTTCAACAGTGGGCGACAAAGACGGTGGTTGATTTTCACAGCTTTGCAGATGAGATGGATACAATCCGTTACTCATGTCGGCACAAATCAGGGAGTCCAGACCTGAAACATGTATGAACACCTGGACTGATTCTCCTACAATGAGCCTCACCTTCTGCTTTATGTCTGTTTGTGAGACAGTCATGGAGTTTTCTGCTTAGAACAGAAACTATTAGATATTTATGTTTCGATAATAATTCCTGTATTATTATCTAATATTACTAGTAAAAGACATCTGACACCTTCCAGCTGTCAGCAGCTGAATTCTGGGAGAACTTTTCAAAGGTTGCAGAAAAGAAAATGTGAATGACTTGTTTTTCAATCTTCATCAGAACATGGCTGGAATAAGAGAGGAGCAGGACCACACATCTCAGACTGGACCTAGAAATGTTTCCGACCGTCGTGCCTCTGGTAAGGCGCCGACCAGCAGCCAATAGGAGAATTTGCTACATCGACTGAGGAAAAATGTGGAAGAACATTTTTCTGCAAATGTGTTTCTATTCTCCCCTCCAACACATTTATTCTTTTGCAGAGAATCAAAAACCTTTTGGAAGTTAAGAAACTTTTTTGTTTCCTTCAGCTGTTTGAATGCAATATTTCAAAATTCACATTAAAAAACATTGATAGAAATATGGATACTGTCGTCAATAAATAAATGATCGGTGTCAAACAAGGTGCAAACACAGAAATGATGGAAACTCCAAAACACACAAAAAGCAAAAACCATAAAATCAACTGAACAAATGCAAATGAAAAACCTGCGAATGCAGGAAAATTGCTGTGATCAATAAATAAATTCCTGCTGCAACAGGAAATAGGAGGAAAATGGAGGAAAATGTTGCATTTGTAGGTAAATAAATGCATGTGTGAAATGCTGCAAACTCACTCCAAAAAGAAAAGAAGAAGTCCTCCAGACCATTAGGGGGAGCCGATTAAAACACTACACAACCAGACTCAGTAAAGACGGAACGTCACGAAGAAAGTTGGACAAAGGACCAAATGGTGTGTTATACTTCACGTCTTTTACATTATAAAACAGGAGCAGATTTACATTTCCTGCTCCAGACTCCCCCTAGTGGCCTGGAGGACTTACACTGTGTTGTTTTTGCTATTTGTGGCCTTTTGATTGCATTTCCTATGATTGCAGCATTTTTTTGTTTGGATGAGTGTTTTGTGCACTAGCTTGAAGTTTGATTGGTAAATATTGATATTCTAGATTCTAGCATATATTTACTCATAATAAGTAATATTTTCTTAATATCAAGCTTTTATATCTTACTGAGATAATTAAGTACAAAAACACTTAAAATAGGAAAAATATTCTAACATAAATCCCTCTTAGTGAGAAAAATTATCTTGTCAGAAAGAAAACAAGAAAAATCTCCTTAATTTAAGATATTTAATCTTACTAAGATTTTAGTTTTTGCAGTGTGTTTGGAGTTGGGATCCTTCACGCTTTGCAACTTGTTTTACTGTTTGCTGGTGTTTGGATCCACCATTCAACAGGCGACACGATGTTAGCAGACAAGAGCAAAAACCTGGAACAATGCTGAACAATGTTTATATATATATGATTATATAGCTAATAAAATGTAAGATAAACATGTAAGCCATGACTCCTCTTGGTATGTATTTGGGCTTATGGATCAGGTTAGCATTTGGGCTAATATGTTTTCACAGGACTTCCATTTTTAAACCTATTTCTGCTGTTTCCATGTAGAAATAAAGTACAAACAGATTTTAAAACTCATTTTACGATGTGTTTTAAGCTGAAGTCTTTTACTTTTCCTTTGTTTGTTTCTGCAGGTTGAATTTTCTGTTATCAGGTTGTTTTTGGAACCACAGCCACACAGACTGTAGGGAAATATGATATTTGCATTTAACGTGTGGCTTTAGTAACGAGGCAGTGAAGCTTTGGGAGAAATCGACACTAAACGATGATGTTTGGGTGAGAAGAGCCTTATGGTGGTAAATCATCAGTGACTAAATCTTTATATAAAGTAATTATATATTTATTAAAAACTCTACAGAAAGTGAAAATGGTCTGTGCTCATTTTATTATTCCAACATATAGTGTAAAACATTTTTAGGAGATTCAGTAGCAGAAATGAAATAAAACCCCAGCAAAGCGTTTCAGCAGAAGGTGACACCATTTAGAGCTCAAACTGTGAAACCATGAAGGAAACATGAGATTTCTGTTTATCTCATGTGAGGAACGTTGTCCATCATTTCCCACTGTGACTTTATTTTCTTTACACTAAAACTGAACCGTATAAAACCCACTCAGCTCAGTCTGGCAGCTTTGGGAAGTAAAAACTTCTGTGGGGTTTTGAAATGATTATTTCTGCTGAATTTCGGTCCGTTTTAATGGACTGCAGAAGATTCAAGGTGAGCTGGAGCCGTTTGGTGGAAATAGTTGGATTTTCTCAGTAAAACACGGTCAGAGGGAAAGATTTGGTTCTGCTGAAGGATCACTTTCTCCATCTGTTGTCTCTGATAGCCACATTAATATTTCATGACAGCAACAGCAACAGGGAACCGGCCCGGTTCTGTTGGCCCGGCCTGTTCGGTCGAACTCATGTTTATCTCGGAGATGATTAGAGGAACCAGAGGGAAAAAGAGCCGATTTTACTGGGCAGTAATCAGAAAACATAACATGGCCACAGACCGGGAAGAGACTCCACTCCACTCCAGATCCGCGATCCGGAGCCGCCGCTTGCGACCAACCGACTCACACCGGTTTAAACTGACGGACGGTGACGGCAGCCAATCAGTGGCCGCTGTGCGCCTAAGCCTTGTTTATTTCACTCCGTCGACCAATCAGAGCGGCGCTGTGTCGGAGTGCGTCACCAGAGCAGAATGTGAATGTGGGCACGCGCCGCTCTGCTCCCATCCCCCACAGCAACAAGGAGTAATGGCGGCCGCTTTTTTTCTCAGCGCCGCTTTGTCCCGCTCAGTCCGCCTGTAACAGACATGAGTTCATGAGTGGGTAAGAAAAGAGGGTCGCGCCTCATGAGCACATAATTATCACGGTGGTTTTCTGTTTCCCGCACTCTTGTCATCGCATGTTTTTGTCATGTCGCACCGTTTTTTGGTTTTTTTTCCACCTCTGGTCCCTCCTCCTCCTCCTCGGCGGGGCTTTTCTCTGCGGGCTCCAACAATGGAGGAAATGAGGCCAGAGGCTCGTTCACACCAAACTACACGTTCAAACCGCGCTGAGCTGCATTTACTCGACGGACAGTGCGTGTTTGTGCGTGGGGCCACGTTCCCGCACGGGTTTTGCGTGGAGTGTGAGTGAATTTATCGTGTGGAGTGTGAATGCGCACATTCAGAGCTGAGAGGGAGTTTCAAAAATGGACGTTATGGAGGGAGGGCGAGGCGGGCGCGCGCGCGCGCGCGGGGGCCGAGCGGCGCGTCCATTAAACTCCGTTTCTCCATCAAACTCTGTCAGCAGCGCAGAAAAAACACGTTTATCCTCCAGAACCGACAGTTTTCTCTCAGCTGTCTCCATTTCTGCGCTCATAATCCCGGTCCGCGGCGGTGGGCGGGAGAACCGGTCCGGGTTTCGCCTCCTGATTCCCCCAACCGGCCATCAATCAATCAAACTGACACCCCGTCAAACGGCGCGCTCTTTATTCGATAAATTCACTGCGCAGCTCGGTTCGGACCCGGTTTTCCGGCCTCCCCGGTGCCGGACGGGCTGCGTGAGCCCCGGTTCGGTCCGTTCCGCCGCCTTTAATCGGTTCGGTTTATTTGTTTTTAGCGGAATCGGTTCGGTTACGCGGGGCGAACAGAAGGGGGCGGGGCCTGAGCGGATAGACATTCACCCATTGTTCCACTCCGGCGCGCGAAGAAAACGCCTCTGTGCGGCCGGCAGCCAATCGGCGGCCGGAGACCTCCGCGAGGCCCCGCCCACCAGCCTATATAAAGGCTCGGCCGTGAGCGCCGTCCGCCACTGGCACAAACTAATCCAGCTCGACCCGCAGCGAGCCGAGGATCTACTTCACTCCAGCTTTGCTCTCAGCCGTCCTTCACTTTCCTGACCTAAAACAATGGCGGACACGCAGGTGGACTCTGGCTCGGACATCTCCGCCAAGGTAAGCCGCCCCCCCAGCGCCCCCCCCCCACCGCCCCCCGCGCCTCGCCAGCGCTACGCGGCTCCAGGCTGTAACCTAGATTTTCACCAAAGCTTCGAGCCCAGAGGATCACAGGAACCAGCGATCCGGTAACGGGATCGAACCGGCCGCTGGTCCCGGTGCTGATGGGGCCAGTAGTTGGACCCCAGAATGAAGCTGGGGGTCAGTCGGAGCTCCGCATCGCGGGATCCGCGTCTCATTGTCCGGGCAGGAAGAGTCTGCATGCGCGGGTTCTTTGTTTATACAGGCGGCTCGGTTCTGCCGTCCAGCCCGAACCGGCGCGTTACGCACGGCGCGCGCTCCAACACGCACGATCGCGGTTTTCCGCTACTCATCGCAGATCGAGGCGCAGATTCTCACATTTTTCCCTCCTTCGCTCCTGGAGATGCTGGAAGTGATTCACATTGAGGGGAGATTCGGGTCCGGACGTTCTGGGGGGTCCAGTCTCCTCCCGGATGTGTCGGCGGAGCCGCGGGGCTCCGGTTCGGATGTGGAGTCAAGTTGATGCGTTTGAATGGAGCGGAGCGGCAGGAGGTGCGGAATTCACGCTGTCAACTTTCACCTCCTGCAGCTTGTTGGGTGTTCTTGTCGGTCCGGCTCTGGTTCTGTGTGACCCAGTAGCACCTGCCGGTTCGGGTCTGTTGCCGTGCCGCGGTCCGCTCGGCTCTCCGGGGGAAACTTTTCTCTCATTTTCTAACCTCCGTCATTGTGCGCGCCTGGTGCGCGCCCTCGCCGCGGCGCCGCGCGGCGTGGAGGTGTGAGCTGACGGCGCGGGTTTTCCCCTCTTTGTGGTTCCCCTCCTCCGGTCCGACTGAGCCCAGTTGTTTTGGCTCCAGCCGGACTTTGGTTCTGGTTTGGTGAAACTTTAACCGGTTCTGGTCGCGGCGGAGCCTCACGCCGTGTTTCCGCGGCGGCGCGCAGCGGGGAAACGGCAGCGCAGCTCCGGCTGTTGATGAATGAACATCCGGATGGAGGCAGAAAGGGGAAAGTTCGGCCCGGTACTAGTCGTTATAATCCGGGGGGCGGAGGGGGGGGGGAGGCTGCTGCTCTATTTTTAGTTCTGGAGCATTTTTACGCACACGCGTCTTTTTACGCGCGGCGCGCAGCACGCTTCTAAACAGCTTAATGGATTCCAACCAATGAGATTATATTAAGCAATTAATCAATAACTGTGTGTGCAGTGGGCGCGCGTGTTGCGGGGCGCGCGTGTTTCCGGTGAACGTGTTTGTGTGGCCGCGGTCTAACGGCGCGTTTCGGTTCCGTTCGGACCCGCAGCCGTTGCCATGTGTCTCTTCTATTGTCCTCCGTTACAACAAGCGGCAGCAGCAGCAGCGTGTCGCTCTCCTCCGCCGCCTCCTCTTCATCACCTCCTCCTCCTCCTGCGCCCTCCTGTGTTATTTTAAATCCAGCAATGCATCCTGGGTATCGCAGTGCTTCTCCCGGGCGTGTCTCGTGACATGGCAGCCATGGCAGCCGGGCTGAGGACTACAATACCCAGAGTTCCCCTGGGGCCACATCAAAGTATCAGATTACAACACATTAGAGCGGATGGAGGGGGAGGAAGGGGGAGGAGGCAGGGGAGGATCTGCAGAGGATCCGCTGGCTGACGGCTGAACAATGTGCAGCTGTAAGTAGGCCAGTGGGTAGAAGGGCAGCGCTAACCGCTAACGCTAACGCTGCTTCTGCTGCAGGACCTGAAGGAGAAGAAGCTGGCAGAGGAGAAGGAGAACGGAAAGGATGCTGCCACCAACGGGAAGGTAGGGGATGAAAACTTTACCTGTAGGGGATGAAAACTTTACCTGTAGGGATGAAAACTTTACCTGTAGGGGATGAAAACTTTACCTGTAGGGGATGAAAACTTTACCTGTACGGGATGAAAACTTTACCTGTACGGATGAAAACTTTACCTGTACGGCATGAAAACTTTACCTGTAGGGGGCGAAAACTTTACCTGTAGACGATGAAAACTTTACCTGTAGACGATGAAAACTTTACCTGTAAGGAATGAAAACTTTACCTGTAAGAATGAAAACTACCTGTAGAGCATGAAAACTTTACCTGTAGAGCATGAAAACTTTACCTGTAGAGCGTGAAAACTTTACCTGTAGAGCGTGAAAACTTTACCTGTAGAGCTGAAAACTTTACCTGTAGAGCTGAAAACTTTACCTGTAGGGATGAAAACTTTACCTGTAGGGTGAAAACTTTACCTGTACGGCATGAAAACTTTACCTGTACGGGATGAAAACTTTACCTGTAGGATGAAAACTTTACCTGTAGACGATGAAAACTTTACCTGTAGAGGATGAAAACTTTACCTGTAAGGAATGAAAACTTTACCTGTAAGGGATGAAAACTTACCTGTAAGGATGAAAACTTTACCTGTAAGGTGAAAACTTTACCTGTAGATGAAAACTTTACCTGTAGAGCGTGAAAACTTTACCTGTAGAGCGTGAAAACTTTACCTGTAGAGCGTGAAAACTTTACCTTAAGCGTGAAAACTTTACCTTAGAGCGTGAAAACTTTACCTGTAGAGCGTGAAAACTTTACCTGTAGAGCGTGAAAACTTTACCTGTAAGAGCGTGAAAACTTTACCTGTAAGCGATGAAAACTTTACCTGTAGATAAAACTACCTGTAGAGATGAAAATTTACCTGTAGGAGCGAAAACTTTACCTGTAAGGAGTGAAAACTTTACCCGTAGACGATGAAAACTTTACCTGTAGACGATGAAAACTTTACCTGTAGGGGGCGAAAACTTTACCTGTAGGGGCGAAAACTTTACCTGTAAGGGATGAAAACTTTACCTGTAGACGATGAAAACTTTACCTGTAGACGATGAAAATGTTACCTGTAGACGATGAAAATGTTACCTGTAGGGGGCGAAAACTTTACCTGTTGGGGATGAAAACTTTACCTGTTGGGGATGAAAACTTTACCTGTAGAGCATGAAAACTTTACCTGTAGAGCATGAAAACTTTACCTGTAGAGCATGAAAACTTTACCTGTAGACGATGAAAACTTTACCTGTAGACGATGAAAACTTTACCTGTAGGGAGCGAAAACTTACCTGTAAGGGATGAAAACTTTACCTGTAGACGATGAAAACTTTACCTGTAGACGATGAAAACTTTACCTGTAGACGATGAAAACTTTACCTGTAGGGGATGAAAACTTTACCTGTAGACGATGAAAATTTTACCTGTAGGGGGCGAAAACTTTACCTGTTGGGGATGAAAACTTTACCTGTAAGGAATGAAAACTTAGAGGGATGAAAACTTTACCTGTTGGGGATGAAAACTTTACCTGTAGGGATGAAAACTTTACCTGTAGGGGATGAAAACTTTACCTGTAGGGATGAAAACTTAGCTGTAAGGGATGAAAACTTTAGCTGCCAGCTGCTCTCCCTCCAGGAGAACGAGGAGAACGGCGAGCCGGAGGTAGACGAGGAGGAGGTGGATGAGGAGGAAGAGGAAGAAGAGGAGGACGACGGAGAAGGTGGGACCATCTGTCACCGTGGGAACGGAAGGGACGGGTGACTCTAAACCCTCCAGACCTTTGACCTCTGTCTGCTTCCTGCAGGAGATGAGGAGGACGAGGAAGATGATGAAGACGAGATCGAGGGCGGCACAAAACGGGCGGCTGAGGACGACGACGAGGACGACGAGGTGAGGCGTCCTGACCCCATCCTGACCCCACCCTGACCCCATCCTGACCCCACCCTGACCCCACCCTGACCCTGACCCCGTCCTCACGCTGTCCCCTCTCCTCTTTCAGGACGACGTCGACCCCAAGAAGCAGAAAACCGACGATTGATGCGTTTCCCGCGCGGCGCCGACCTGCTGAACCACTTCCTGGTTCTTCACCTCTGACCTCTCTGACGCGTCACAGGTGGAGGGGCGGGAGGACTGATCTAAAGGAAAAAATAATAAAAACCCAACATGGTCATTAGCAAGTAGAGTTCAACAAGCATCACCACGTCCAACCCCCCCCCCCATCTCCCTGACCTCTGACCTCCAGGCTCCTAGAGGAACCGCCGCCTCGACTCGCCCGACGCAGAAATCCGGCTTCTCTTCAGCAACAACAACCCAACGGAGAATTTGTTTGTATTTTTATTTACATTTTATATTTTTGTACATATTGTTAGGGGGGGGCAGCTTCTCTCTCGGCAGACCAAATCGGTGCTTCTTCTGTAACGGAAAGATTTGACTTGGTTGACCATGTTACAATATCTCAGATCCTAGAAAACCTGTAAAAAAAGCTAAATGGAACCTGTTAACGCGGCTGAACTCAGAGCATTCCAGTAAAGTTAATGTATGTACTTTAGCTGTACCATAACTAGTTCGTTTGTATGGGAGGAGGGAAAGGCCAAAGAGAAGAGCCTCGGTTTCCTTTTGTTCTTTTTTCTGTCAGCGACATTTTGTTTTATGACGGCCTGTTTTGATGTATGTGCGAAGTTTGTTGTTTGACAATAAACCGGACTTTTATTTTGTGAGTTGTACTTCACATCTCCGCCTGGTTTCATTTCCTCTTCCTGCCGGCGGGAAAAACCCGCTGAAGGTGAGTCAGGAAGTCGCTCCGGAAATGTTGACTTACATGACCTACAAAACGCAGAGTTCTAGATTTGGTCTGAAAAACATCTGGATGAGCTTTTTTATGAGAGTTAAAGTTGTTGGAAATTAAACCTGTTTTTGCCTCCAAACATGTCTCAAGTTAATTTTAGAGCTTCATTTAAATTCAAATATTTTAGAAAAGTCAATTTAGTTCTGAAATTTTATCACAATGTTTTACTTTGTGATAAATTCCTGAAATAAATGGTCTTTAAGAGCCAACATATTTGATGTCTATTATTGGTGTGATGACATCACACCAATAAAAACATTTTGATTAATTTATCTTAAAGTCGTCAGTTTTAAAAGGTAAATCTGACGAGTCATCAGGATCTATTTTAATTTACTGAATATAAACATTTGTCCCACTGAGGACATTCAGCATAACTGAGGTTCACACAGCAAAATCCAAAAGTATCATTGTATATATTTAAAAAGATTAAAATATTGCCAATTCAAGATAAATCGAGTTATAAAATATATGCATCTATTACAATGTATGAAAAATAAAAAGTGATGTCATGTAAAACGAGAAGCAGGGCGTGAAAACTTTCTGGTTTCATCAGGAGCCGTTAGCAGCTGCAGGAAGGACCTGTGTTAACGCAGCTCAGGGCGCCGCGGATGCAGCCGCCTGTCACTGCAGTTCAGCAGCTTCAACTCTTTCTTTCTAAATCACCCCAACAGGACAGGCTGGATAAACGGCCTCAGTCACATCAGAGCCAGCCGGTGCAGGGAATTCTGGGAAGTTGAGTCCAGATGATCCTGGTCTGATGTCTGATCCTGGATCTGATCCTGGGTCTGATGTCTGATCCTGGGTCTGATGTCTGATCCTGGGTCTGATCCTGGGTCTGATGTCTGATCCTGGGTCTGATGTCTGATCCTGGGTCTGATCCTGGATCTGATCCTGGTCTGATGTCTGATCCTGGCGATCCTGGGTCTGATCCTGGATCTGATTCCTGGGTCTGATCCCTGATCCTGGGTCTGATGTCTGATCCTGGGTCTGATCCTGGGTCTGATCCTGGATCTGATCCTGGGTCTGATGTCTGATCCTGGGTCTGATCCTGGATCTGATCCTGGTCTGATGTCTGATCCTGGGTCTGATCCTGGATCTGATCCTGGGTCTGATGTCTGATCCTGGTCGATGTCTGATCCTGGGTCTGATCTGGATCTGATCCTGGGTCTGATGTCTGATCCTGGGTCTGATGTCTGATCCTGGGTCTGATACCTGGATCTGATCCTGGGTCTGACTGTCTGATCCTGGGTCTGATCCTGACTGATCCTGGGTCTGATACCCTGATCCTGGGTCTGATCCTGGGTCTGATCCTGGGTCTGATCCTGGATCTGATCCTGGAACTGATGTCTGATCCTGGGTCTGATGTCTGATCCTGGGTCTGATCCTGGATCTGATCCTGGGTCTGATGTCTGATCCTGGGTCTGATCCTGGATCTGATCCTGGGTCTGATGTCTGATCCTGGTCTGATCCTGGGTCTGATCCTGGATCTGATCCTGGGTCTGATCCTGGGTCTGATGTCTGATCCTTGGTCTGATCCTGGATCTGATCCTGGGTCTGATGTCTGATCCTGGGTCTGATCCTGGATCTGATCCTGGGTCTGATGTCTGATCCTGGGTCTGATCCTGGATCTGATCCTGGTCTGATGTCTGATCCTGGGTCTGATCCTGGTCTGATCCTGGATCTGATCCTGGGTCTGATCCTGGTCTGATGTCTGATCCTTGGTCTGATCCTGGATCTGATCCTGGGTCTGATGTCTGATCCTGGGTCTGATCCTGGATCTGATCCTGGGTCTGATGTCTGATCCTGGGTCTGATCCTGGATCTGATCCTGGGTCTGAGTCTGATCCTGGATCTGATGCTGGGTCTGATGTCTGATCCTGGGTCTGGTCCTGGATCTGATCCTGGGTCTGATGTCTGATCCTGGGTCTGATGTCTGATCCTGGATCTGATCCTGGTCTGATGTCTGATCCTGGGTCTGATCCTGGATCTGATCCTGGGTCTGATGTCTGATCCTGGATCTGATGCTGGGTCTGATGTCTGATCCTGGGTCTGATCCTGGATCTGATCCTGGGTCTGATGTCTGATCCTGGGTCTGATGTCTGATCCTGGATCTGATCCTGGGTCTGATGTCTGATCCTGGGTCTGATCCTGGGTCTGATCCTGGATCTGATCCTGGTCTGATCCTGGATCTGATTTTGGGTCTGATGTCTGATCCTGGGTCTGATCCTGGGTCTGATGTCTGATCCTGGGTCTGATTCTGGTCTGATCCTGGATCTGATCCTGGTCTGATCCTGGATCTGATCCTGGGTCTGATGTCTGATCCTGGGTCTGATCCTGGGTCTGATGTCTGATCCTGGTCTGATCCTGGATCTGATCCTGGTCTGATCCCTGATCCTGGGTCTGATGTCTGATCCTGGGTCTGATCCTGGGTCTGATCCTGGATCTGATCCTGGGTCTGATCCTGATTCTGGTCTGATGTCTGATCCTGGGTCTGATCCTGGGTCTGATCCTGGATCTGATCCTGGGTCTGATGTCTGATCCTGGGTCTGATCCTGGTCTGATCCTGGTCTGATGTCTGATCCTGGGGCTGATCCTGGATCTGATCCTGGGTCTGATTCGATCCTTCTGATCCTGGGTCTGATGTCTGATCCTGGGTCTGATCCTGGATCTGATCCTGGGTCTGATGTCTGATCCTGGATCTGATCCTGGGTCTGATGTCTGATCCTGGGTCGATCCTGATCCTGGATCTGATCCTGGGTCTGATGTCTGATCCTGGGTCTGATCTATCCTGGATCTGATCCTGGGTCTGATGTCTGATCCTGGGTCTGATCCTGGATCTGATCCTGGGTCTGATCTGTCTGGTCTGATCCTGGGTCTGATGTCTGATCCTGGGTCTGATCCTGTCTGATCTGATCCTGGGTCTGATGTCTGATCCTGGTCTGATCCTGGTCTGATCCTGGTCTGATGCTGATCCTGGGATCTGATTCCTGGTCTGATCCTGGATCCTGGTCTGATCCTGGTCTGATCCTGATCCTGGATCTGATCCTGGGTCTGATGTCTGATCCTGGTCTGATCTGCCTGGGGTCTGATGTCTGATCCTGGGTCTGATCCTGGGTCTGATGTCTGATCCTGGGTCTGATCCTGGGTCTGATCCTGGTCTGATCCTGGGTCTGATGTCTGATCCTGGTCTGATCCTGGGTCTGATCCTGGATCTGATCCTGGGTCTGATCCTGGATCTGATCCTGGGTCTGATCCTGGGTCTGATCCCTGATCCTGGGTCTGATCCTGGGTCCAACCGGCCCACAGAACCTGCACTGGTCTCTGATTGGATCTCTGCTGTGTTTCTTCATGTTGGTTGACCATGAAGAAACTGTTAGTCTGAAATAAAGTCATTATTATCTGAAATATGATTAGTTTTGCTTTTCTATCTTTAACTTTGATTACAAAGTGAATATTATTTAGTTCATTTTAAAGTATTTATCCTATATATTCTGTTACAGTTTTCTACTTTTATACATTCAATTAAATTATTTTAATAATAAATACTAAATCATTTTAATAGTACATTTTTATAATAAATTTTTAAAAAAAATTATTAACATTTTTTCCTTGATCTCATTGGAGTTTTATTGGAACAAATTAATGCAGTTCTTTAAATTATTTCTTCATATATTTAAAGTTTTAAATCCTTTAATTTAGATCTTTAATTTGATTTTATGATTTTCATTAGTTTGACTTTTTTTATAAATAACTTTCTAAATGTTTCTTTGTTGTTTATATCTAGTTTTACATTTTTTATTTATGCATTAATTAGTGGAGATTTTTGTCCACCAGTTTAAACATTATTAATTTACGTCAAAACTTTGACCTTTAACCCAAAGGCCTCCTGGAAGTTAAAACTCTGCAGCTAAATGACTCTAAACCAATCAATCAATCAATCAATCAATCAATCAATCAATAAATCATCAATCAATCAATCAATCATGTTATTCTCGCCTCTTTCTGTTCAGATTTATGGAAACAAACTAAAATCATGATTGGTTAAATTATAAAAGGTGTAAATCAAAGAACTGATAAAAAGGCTGTGAATATTAAAAATTGATGATTTTATTGGACAGATTTCAGTTCAACATTTAAAACTTTAAAACTATTTTTGCTATTTCATGTTTTTTGTTTGATTTGTAATAGGAGCTAAAAACATCTGAGGGTGTGAAAACTTTATGCAAACCTGGATCGGATCCAGAACCAGAACCTTCTGGACGAAAGAGGCGCAGCTGGGACCAGAAGTTTACATACCCACAGGTCGCTTCGCCTTTACGCAGGTGATGACATCATCGCTGTCTGGAGCAGGCCGCCTCAGCTGTGACCTCTGACCTCTGACCCAGAGGGAATCTGAGGGTCGAACCTTTTCAGGTCCCTGAAGACAATCAACTCAGTTATTATCACCATAAATGTGGATCAGTTACTTGCATTTATTCACTTTTACTTCAATCCTTTTCTGTTTCTTTCTAGAGCTACAATAATTCTGACTTTCCTTCAGTTTCTTTTCCTCCTTGTTTGTTTTGGTGATCAGCTGTGAAGCTACTGAATCCTGTCCAGCTTGAGTCTCCCTCCCTTCCTCCCCCCCTCCCTCCTCTCCTCCTCTCCTCCCTCCTCCCTCCTTCCCTCCTCCCTCCTCCTCCCTCCTCTCCTCTCCCTCCTCCTCTCCTTCCTCCTCCCTCCTCCTCTCCCTCCCCTCCTCCCTCCTCCTCTCTCCTCCCTCCTCTCCCTCCCTCCTCCTCTCCTCCTTCCCTCCTCCCTCCCCTCTCCTCCCTCCTCCTCTCCTCCCTCCTTCCCTCCCTCCTCCTCCTCTCTCCTCCTCCTCCTCCCCTCCTCCCTCCTCTCCTCCTCCTCCTCCTCCCTCCTTCCCTCCTCTCCTCCCTCCTCCTCTCCTTCCCTCCTCTCCTCCCTCCTCTCCTTCCCTCCTCTCCTCCTTCCTCCTCTCCTCCCTCCTCCCTCCTCTCCTCCTCTCCTTCCTCTCCCTCCTCCCTCCTCTCCTTCCCTCCCTCCTCCTCTCCTCCTCCTCCCTCCTCTCCTCCTCTCCTTCCCTCCCTCCTCCCTCCTCTCCCCTCCTCCCCTCCTCTCCTCCCTCCTCCCTCCTCCTCTCCCCTCTCCTCTCCTTCCCTCCTCCCTCCTCTCCTCCTCTCCTTCCCTCCCTCCTCCTCTCCTTCCCTCCTCCCTCCTCTCCTCCTCTCCTTCCTCCTCCTCCTCTCCTCCTCCTCCTTCCTCTCCTCTCCTCCTCCTCCTCCCTCCTCCCTCCTCCTCCTCCCTCCTTCCTCCCTCCTCCCTCCTCCTCCCTCCTCCCCTCCTCCCTCCCTCCTCCCTCCTCTCCTCCTCTCCTTCCCTCCCTCCTCCTCTCCTCCCTCCTTCCCTCCTCCCTCCTCCTCCTCCCTCCCTCCTTCCCTCCTCCTCCCTCCTCCCTCCTCCTCCCCTCCTCTCCTCCCCTCCTCCCTTCCCTCCCTCCTCCTCTCCTTCCCTCCTTCCCTCCTTCCCTCCCTCCCTCCTCTCCTTCCCTCCTCCCTCCTCTCCTTCCCTCCTCCCTCCTCCCTCCTCCTCCTCCCCTCCTCCCCCTCCTCTCTCCCTCCTCCTCCTCCTCCCTCCCTCCTCCTCTCCTCCCTCCTCTCCCTCCCTCCCCTCCTCTCCCTCCTCCTCTCCTCCCTCCTCCTCCTCCTCTCCTTCCCTCCTCCCCTCTCCTCCTCCTCCTCCCCTCCCTCCTTCCCTCCTCCCTCCCTCCTCTCCTCCTCTCCTCCCTCCCCTCCTCCCTCCTCCCTCCTCTCCTCCTCCCTCCTCCCTCCCTCCTCCCTCCTCTCCTCCCTCCTCTCCTCTCCTCTCCCTCCTCCTTCCCTCCTTCCCTCCTCCCTCCTCCTCCCTCCTCTCCTTCCCTCCTCCCTCCTCCTCCTCTCCTTCCTCCCCCTCCTCCCTCCTCTCCTTCCTCCTCCCTCCTCCCTCCTCTCCTCTCCTCCTCCCTCCCCTCCTCCTCTCCTTCCCTCCTCCCTCCTCCTCCTCCTCCTCCTCCCTCCTCCCTCCTCCTCCTCCTCCTCCCTCCTCCCTCCTCCCCTCCTCTCCTCCCTCCTTCCCCCCTCCCTCCCTCCTCCTCCTCCTCCCTCCTCCCTCCCTCCTCTCCTCCTCTCCTTCCCCTCCTCTCCTCCTCTCCTCCCTCCCTCCTCCTCCTCCTCTCCTCTCCTCCCTCCTCCCTCCTCTCCTCCTCTCCTTCCCTCCTCCTCCTCCTCTCCTCCCTCTCCTTCCCTCCTCCCTCTCCTCCTCCCTCCCTCCTCCTCTCCTTCCCTCCCTCCTCCCTCCTCCTCCTCTCCTCTCCTCCCCTCCTCTCCTCCCTCCTTCCCTCCCCCTCCTCTCCTCCTCTCCTTCCCTCCTCTCCCTCCTCCCTCCTCCCTCCTCCTCCCTCCCTCCTCCTCCTCTCCTTCCCTCCTCCTCCTCTCCTCCTCTCCTCCTCCTCTTCCCTCCTCCCCTCCTCCTCCTCCCCCTCCTCTCCTCCCTCCTCCTCCCCTCTCCTCCTCCCTCTCCCTCCCTTCCTCCTCCTCCCTTCCTCCCTCCTCCCCTCCCTCCTTCCCTTCCCCCTCCTTCCCTCCCCTCCCTCCTCCTCCTCCCCTCCCTCCTCCCTCCTCCCTCCCTTCCTCTCCTCTCCTCTCTCCTCCCTCCCTCCTCCTCCCTCCCCCTCCTCTCCTCCTCTCCTCCCTCCCTCCTCCTTCCTCCTCCTCCCTCCTCCTCTCCTCCTCCCTCCTCCTCCCTCTCCTTCCTCCTCCCCTCCTCCTCCTCTCCTCCCCTCCTCCCCTCCTCTCCTTCCTCCTCCTTCCCTCCTCTCCCTCCCTCCTCTCCTCCCCTCCCCTCCTCCTCCCTCCTCCCTCCTCTCCTCCTCCCCTCCCCTCCTCCCTCCTCCCCTCCCCTCCCCCTCCTCTCCTCCTCCTCCTCCTCCTCCTTCCCTCCTTCCCTCCCCTCCCCCCTCCTCCCCTCCCCTCCTCCCTCCTCCTCCTCCCCCTCTCCTTCAGTCTCGGTACCAGATGTTCAGCCAGCAGCTGCTTCTTCATCTGATGAGTCCAAACTTGACATGAACTCGTTGCTTCAGGCTGCAGCGTCAAGCCAGACCTGCTCCAGGTAGGAGACACACGACTCACCTGTGCTGCCTGCTGATTGGCTCTCTGGATATGAACTCACCAATCAGGAGCCCAGGTCTAGAATTTAAACCCACAGGTTTTGTTTTCAGCGGCCAGCCAATCAGAAAGCAGCATGTAAATCCAGGTCTCTGCTGTCTTCCCTGTCCTGAGCTGAAACTAGGAACCTTTTTGAAACTAGGAACCTTTTTGAAACTAGGAACCTTTTTGAAACTAGGAACCTTTTCCTGCCTCAGTGACGAGACGATCAGCTCAGACTGAAGCTGATGGAAACAACCTGAAGCTCCAGAGGTGCAGAGCTACACCTGCCCTCCAGGGGCGACCTGAGCTCCTGCACAGCTGAGCAGGATTAACAGGTACAGTGTGTTTTTACCAACTGTAGCAGTAAACAGTTGGTGTAATTATCTGCCCTGAACATCGGTTGAGTGAACCTTCATCGATCCTCCGCTCTCTGGATGACAAGTAACCAAATAAACGTTGAGTTTCTGTCCAAACGTTCCCACAGCAGCAGCAACAAGCTGCAGTTATTAATAATCTAATCCTTCAGAGAGGAAGCAGATTATTTAAAGGCACAGGGGAACATGAGGCCTGCAGCAGAAAAACAGCAGCTTCCTCATCAGATCTTCCTCATCAGATCTTCCTCAGTGAGCTGCTGCCATCTGGTGTCCAAACTCAGAGTTAAATCAGTTCAGCACAAATTTACAGCCTCAAAATGCGTTTCACAAAACTTAATTCAATACAATCACACAGATTACAGATAAAGTTAATCCAATCCAATATAATCCTAAAAATCAATCAGTGCATCAAGCTTAAGAAACCTCCATCAGAACCAGAACCAGAACCAGTAAGAACAGCAAACCAGAGTTTCCCACTGACTGATCACTTCTAACTGGACTTCAACCTTCAACCACCTTTTTGCTCTGTATTCAGCTGGAGCAACTGGATTTATTTTCTCCTGCATTATTTCCCAAAACTCCAGAAAAATCAAGAGTAACATCAAAGTTTCTAAGCCTTACAAGCAACATGGCTGCTGCATGTTTACCACAGTGATGATGACAATAAGATGTTTAGCTGCACTTCAGTTCCCTGATGTCAGCACAAACTCTGGAGGTTGATTTTCATGCTTTAAAACCGTCTTTGCTGTCTTTACTTTAACTAGACCGCCTCTTCCTGTGTGGTGGACTTACCTTCATGCTGGAGTCAAACATCTGGCTGAACGTCAGAACTGTTAACATTCATATTTTTATGAATATAAAACATATTACAGGACGCTGTCAATAGTAAAATAAATAAAATAGTTGTTTTTATTTGTGTTTACAGTAAAGTGTTGGCGCTTCCAGAGTAAAATGGAAGCGTCCATATTTAGCGCCCCCTGATTCTGATTAAATGGTTTGTTCCGCTTGTTTAGCGGTTTCCGGTCAGTTAGCGGTCAGGAGAAAAGAGACTGGAGAAGATAACTAACTAACTAACTAACTAACTAACAACTAACTAACTAACTAAGCTGCCAATAGAAACACTGAATTTCAAAAGAGGGAAGACAAAAAAGAAGAAACTCAGCAAAGATGTCAATTCGCCACAGGTTTTCTCAGAGGTGAGTGTCAGTCTGTTAGCTCCGCTAGCTTAGCTTAGCTTAGGCTAATGCTCGCCTCCGTTTGACCCACGTTTCACCTGTCCAGTAAAATATGCACATATTTAGCTGGTTTTGTACTTTTGTGCCACATTTAAAACCGATGAGTTAGATTAGCAGCAGATGAGCTCAGCTCTGCCTAAAGTGACCAACATGAGAAATACGGTTCATGACATGCTAGGCTAGTTTTCATCATTTTAGGAAATCTATCTGGCTTTGCTCGTTTTACTAGTGCACAACAAAACTGAAATATTAATAACTAGCAAATTCAAACAAACATTAATAATAGTACCACTTACCTCCCTAAATTATCCCTCTTGCTGCTAGTCCAGCGGTTCTTAACCTGGGTCCAATAGAACCTCAGGGGTTCGGCGGAGCCTCTGCTGCCGCGGATGTAAAGACTCACTTGTGTAAAGTCCTGATGACGCCACACTTTGACATCACTACTGCAGAGGATCAGTTACATTGCTTAGCCAATCAGAGGATCACGTTACATTGCTTAGCCAATCAGAGGATCACGTTACATTGCTTAGCCAATCAGAGGATCACGTTACATTGCTTAGCCAATCAGAGCTGAGGAGGAGCCTGATTGGAGGAGCTTCACTCTCAGCAGGGATTTGAACTTGTGTCTTTAATTACTTCAGCAAAGCTCACAGTTTTTACCAAACTCTGTATCTTTCTTTTTTCTTCTAAATCTGCTCCTTAGTCGCATCTTTTCGGGGTTGGTGCTGCCTCTAGTGGCCTGGGGTGGTAACACAGCTAATATAATTACATTACTAAATCAGAATTCCGCAAAGTCTTTAGTATTTTGATGAAACAAGAACATTTGATGAAACAAGAACATTTTCCTGTGAAGAAACAGTTAAAGATGTCATGATGGGGACGACGGTGCTTCGCTCCAGGAAGACGGATCTGTTTTTCACCCATCAGCCCCATGGAGACGCGTTTCTGATGCACCAGATAAGTATGATTTGATCTAAAGGCTTTGATTGACATCAATACCAATGATAGAAGCTTCTTCTGCAGGTTTTAGGCTGGCTTAGGGTTATTGTGCCTCCACTAGTCTTAGCTTCAAGGATATAAGTTATAAATATCTATAATTATACATTAGGAACATAAATGTGTGTTCTTTAAATCTCACTTGTCTCAGCATCTTCTGACTGGTGGAATGCATTTTTTTCAATCATATTTATTTGAAATACCTAAAGAGACTTTGTTTGTTTACATCAGTAATCAATGATCCATATTTAAAGTTGATTTGAGATTTTCTGTTCATATATTTTGATATTTCAAATTGTATAGCTTTTTTTAAAGAGTCAACTGGTTTTGGTCTTTAACAGATGTTGATGTGACAGGTTTCCATTTTCTTCACTAATCAGTCATCAATCGGCTGCTGGTTATTATTTGTTATCAGTTTAAAACAGTTATTGAGCTCCTCACAATAGCTGATGTTTTTTCTGTCAGACAAAAGAATAAATCATATGATTTATATAATTAGACTGCGGTGGGGTTTGTAACCAGAATTACACTCAGAGTAGAAAATCGTGGCTGGTCAACTGCCTGGGACAACATTCCAGAGGTCTTATCATTACTGCAGTTTTCTGTGATGACCTCATGTCTGGTTCTGGTTCTGGTTCCAAAGAGAATCTCTAAACAGCCAACAGAGTGGGTCAGGAAGCAGAACCGGTGTGTTTTTTGGTTGGTTCTGTTGCATGTTGTGAAAGTCCAAAGCCTCCCTTAATGCTCCATCTACCCAAGTTAAAGCTGGGAGGAGCTGCTTTGTTTTCCTGACATGAGGACCAAAGTCCCACCTGAGTAGGTAACTGTGACAACGCTGCCTCACCTGGGGCCTTCAGGTAAGTCCTGCTGGTGTACCAAACCATCTCCGTCTCCTCGAGCGATTCAGGGAGTGACATTAATGTGTCAAATCTTCCACTGTAAAGCAGGTCTGAGGACAAACTATGAGTTCACGTGCTGAGACCTGCATTTGGTGGCCAATTTCCTTAATTGATTCAGTTCAGTTTGCTCTTAAAGAATGAAAATTACTGAACTGTTACAAAATACTAAGATACTTTATTTTATCTCTTCATCTTAAGCAAAATATTAGATGGTCATCTGGTTTCTACAATAACTGACCTCTGCGTAGTAAATCTTTCAGTTCACTTTGGATTTTCCAGCTGTTTATCATTTTTTGCTTTAAGTCCAAAATGGTTGCTGATGTCAGGTCTTAGCTGGGGGGGAACTTGGTCAACGCAGCGTTTTTCAGTCATTTTCTGTATTGTCAGGAACGGTGGGGTGTTTGTGGTGAGGAGAGACGCTGAGACCCAGGTTATGGTGATGGTGATTTATTGATGGAAGCTCTACAGTCCAAAACACAGGCAGCACGGCAGAAAGAAGCACGCAGCTAGCAACTGATAATAAAGACTGAGACGTGAGCTAGGCTAAATACACATGGGGTAATCAGGGGAACGAGACGCACCTGGGAAACAATCAACGAGGAAGACCAGAGACAGAGACTCAGGGAACAGGATCACAGAAGAAACTCAAAAATAAACACAGAAACACAGATCGTGACACAGCCATGTCCTTCAACTTTAACCTGATGTCACACTGAACCATCAATCTCGTGTCCTACAAATCAATATTGCTAAATTTAAATGTAATCAATCCAAAATTATGCAATTTTATGCCATATGAATATGCCATATGTTGCACAAATAAAACATATCTCGCAAACTGAGTTTGCATTCATATACAAACATCTCCATAATCCAGGAGTGATGAGAATGTTGCTGATACCAATTTGTTTCTAGCTTTGAGAGAGAAACAGGATCCATTACGATAATACAACCAAATCCTCGTTTTCAGTGTTTGTAATTTTCTATGTGCATTTTAAAAGAAATCTCTCTATCTAAAATAAAACCAATATATTTATAATTACTGACAAACTCAATGTGTGCACCTAAAGCAGTGGTGACAGAGGGATTTATGATAGTTTTCATGAGTGCAAGAAAACCATAGCTTTAGTCTTATGCACATGGAAAACCAGCTCTGAGCGAAGGCAGATGCTTCTTTCCTCTGCTCCCTCCCTGCCCATTGCTGCCCTGCTTGCTCTGTGTTTGTCCTGTCTTTTTCTCTTTTTCAATATTTTTAGAGCCTTTCTTTGAACATCCTCCAAATCTTCAAATTATGGATCTGGTCAACCGATCTCTCAATCCAATTAATAAAATTTTCTGGACGAGAAGTCTGGGCACAGGAGAGCCTCTTGTCCTGCGGGGACACACCTGGCAGGATTCACTCTGGATTTAGTCATGGTAACAGGATTTCTGCTGTTTGGAGCATGTGGATTCCTGGCTTATCAACACATTTGTGACAGACTTGGCCAAACTAGTGAACACTCGGACTGTTGGTGTGGACAGAGACAAGGACTCTAAAACTCACTAACCGGATGGAATCGATCTTGGAGAAGCTGCTAGTTTCAGTTCAGTGGAACGACCAAACTAATTTGGATGATTGTGAACTGAGATGTATCGGAGAGACTTTAGGGAAGATTGAAATTTATAATCTATCCGACCTAAGACATTCTGTTTCTGAATTGGCTTCCCCCGTGTGCCCTTGGAAGGGCTGCATATTTCCAATCTCCTTGAAGATTGAAACATAAACGCTCTTCCCTCCTCACCCCCTCCTGTTAGCCATGCAGCTGGATAACAGGAGCGCCCCCAAGGACATTCCTGGATAAACAACACCTTTATCGGACTTTGTTGGGAGGCTGATGAACGTTGTTTCATGACCCTGTGACGTCACTGTCTTTACTCATGTCTTTGTTTTGCCCTTTGTTTTGTCTGAATGTTGACATCTGCCTTAATGAGTCCATTCCTCTTTTTCTTTTGGTTTGTTATTTCGTTTGTATTTCCTTTTAACTCATGTAAAGCACTTTGAATTGCCTTGTTGCTGAAAATGTGTCATCTAAATAAAATTACCTTACCTTATCTAAATGAGTTTGAACTACATTAATCTTGATTTAGCGCAAAACGAAAATGAGTTTGCCACCTCTGCTGTAGATTCTCAGTGATCCTGGACATTGTTATCTTTAGACTTATGTGTGAAGGAAGCTGAATTTCTCTTATCTTGGAGACATTTCCCCTCTCGTTTGAAAGGCTCCTTCAGTTCTGAAATGTAGGTTGGAATATCAGACTGAGACATAATAAGGAATGATTAGACTGATAGGGCAGTAAATGACACCAAGTTAATTTTCAGATGATTAAGCAAAATCTTAAAGGGAACCTGATTCAGACAAACTGCACATTGGCTTGATACCCAAAATACTGACGTTTCATTTTATGACTGTGCTTATAACTAAGCATGAAGGAGGAAACGAATCTAGAAAAATACTGGAAGTTGGAGGTGTGGCAACACCAGGGAAAGAAGATTGAATTGACTCACAAAGGGAAACCTTTTCAGAGCATCAGCAGAGTTGCACAGCAGACAAACCTTCTCAGCAACTGAATCAAATAGTGGTGAGTACAAATCCTGATATTTACAGCGTTTCAGCGAGTCGCACTAGCACAGCATTCAACAGCAAGTTTCATGAAGCTCTGATTAGATTATCTTGGTAGAAAGACTAGTCACTGAAATTCATAATACATTTTGAATCATTCTTTTGTTTTTCATGTTTGATAATAAATTATTCATTGTTTATAATGCGACTTCTTACTTTTTTATGTTTGTGGCAACTATAGATAATAAATTATCCATTGTTTATAATGCAGCTTCTTACTGGGGCTATCTCCTCGATTAAAGGATGTGGTTGGACAGCATGAAGCGAATGGATCAGCTTACCTATGCTTGAAAGTTTTGAGACTTTGCTGTGCAGGATTCACAAATGAAATGATGCGTTCAAGGCAAGAGTTTTTAAAATGACAGAGACCTAATTTTAAAATAAAATGGAAGAATACATGATCCCACCTTCAGAAAAAGGTTCGTCAACTTGTGTGAGTTTTTTCCAAGCTTTCACGAAAGCAGAAGACGCTCCACCCTGCTGCCCACTGCGCGTTCTGGTAACTTCCAGTTAGAGCTCGTCTTTTATTATCAAGGAAAAGAGGGAAGATGGGAAAGCAAGACGGGAGAAACAAACTCCTTCTGCACACAAGCAGTTTCTAAGGTAGGGAGCATTCGGTTGATAAGAAGGAACCTATGGAAACATAATTTAACGTCTGAGAAACACAGTTAGCTGTTTCACATGAGGACGAAAAGGCAGATGGAGCCTCCAGGTCGCCTTATACACATAGAGGGAAATTAGATGTGTGGTAAAACTCACACATCTGATCTGTTGTTCTTACAATTCTAATTCTAAGATATCCCAGCTTTTCACCAGCCTTGAACACATCGTCTGATTTATGAATCCCAGGCAGGTAGATGGTCTCAAAAGACAAGTTGATCTGTGCTGTTTTATTGACTGATCCACAGTAATTGGTGCACATGCATTTGCCCAATTGAATGCATACTGTATTGATACCTGTGCAGTTTGAAACGTGTAAATTTGAGCAACTTTACACATTTGTGAATGTTGAGATACGCTTTTATGCATTGTACACATTTGTGAATTACGTTGCACACTTTCAAATCTTATTGTGATCTTTGTGAATCTTTTTGAGACATATTTAGTTTCATAGGAGACCCATTCCACTCTGTGTCCACATACTAATGAAACACTGACTTTATTAGGAGCTGCGATGAAGAAAGAGGACGTCTTGAACACTTTGAAAGAATTAGGTCAGAAAGAGTTTGAGGAATTCAAGTGGTTCCTGGAGCAACCTGAGACTCTTCCTGAACTCCCAGCAATCAGTAAACAAGACCTGGAAGGAGCAGATATTCTCAGCGTTGTGGACTTGATTGTGCAGACCTACACACTAGATCGATGCAGGGAGGTGATCTGCAGACTTTTAGAGAAAATAAAAAGAAATGATCTGCGGAACAGATTGATAGAAGGTTTGATAGGTGAGAAAGTTCAGGAGATGATCCAGGAGAGACGACTGAAGATCCAGGAGATCAGAGAGTCGGTGAAGATCAGTAGAGATGCTGCAGACAGAGAGAAAGCAGAAGGTGTTCAGGTCTTCTCAGCTCTGATGGAGTCTGCTGAGAGACGCCTGAAGGAGCTAATCAAGGAGATCCAGGACAAACAGAAGCTACAGAGAAACAGGCTGAAGACGTCATCAGAGATCTGGAGCAGGAGATCTCTGAGCTGAAGGAGAGGAGCTCTGAAGTGAAGCAGCTCTACCAGGATGAAGATCCTCTCCACCTCCTCCAAAGCTTCTCCTCCCTGAAAGATGCTCCACCCACCAAGACCTGGACAGAGGTCAGAGTTCATCCACCATCATATGAGGAGACTATGGCGAAAGCTGTGGCTCTGTTTGAGCAGAATAAGGAGAAGATATTGGAGCTGAAGAGGATCCAGCAGTTTGCAGTGGATGTGACTCTGGATCCTGATACAGCTTACCCTTGGCTCATTATGTCTCATGATGGGAAACAGGTGAAACATGGAAATGTGAAGAAGAATCTTCCAGACAATCCAGAGAGATTTTCTAAGTGTGTTAATGTTTTAGGACAGCAGAGTTTCTCTTCAGGTAGATTTTACTTTGAGGTTCAGGTTAAAGGAAAGACTAAATGGGATTTAGGAGTCGCCAGAGAGTCCATCAAGAGGAAAGAATTTAAACCACCGAGTCCTCAGAAAGGTTACTGGATTGTTATATTGAGAAATGGAAATGAGTATTCAGCTGCTGTTGGATCTCTAATCCATCTTTATTGTCATCCTGGTCCAGAGAAGGTCGGGGTGTTTGTGGATTATGATCAGGGTCTGGTCTCCTTCTATGATGTAGATGCTGCAGATCTGATCTACTCCTTTACTGGCTGCTGCTTCAAGGAGAAACTCTACCCGTACTTTGGTCCTGGCCTTAATGATGGAGGTAAAAACTCTGCTCCTCTGATCATCTGTCCTGTTGGTCGTTGAGCTGATGAAACTTCATGAGGAATGGACCTGTGCTAGTGGTGGGGAGGTGAGCTGGGAAACAGTCTTAGCTCACCGGAGGACATCATTAGCCCTCAGGTGGATGTAAATTATTCAGTTCACATCTGGATTATTTACTGCAAATCCTTCTTCTCTATTTCTGCACATGTTCAGCTTAATCTGAATTATTATAAAGTCTAAAATACTGTTAGTTTATAAATCACTAAACGGTTTAGCACAACAATAAATGAAAGATCAGAGCAGAACCAGAACCTACGGGGTTCTGGTTCTGCTCTGCATCAGAACCAGAACCAAACGAGGAGAAGCAGCATTCAGCTTTTATGCACCACAAATCTGTAACAAACTTCCAGAAAATTGTAAGACAGCCAAAACACTGACTTCCTTGTTTAATGTATAATTTATAATGTTTTTGTTTAATGTCAACATTCAGATTTGTAACAATAACGGTTAATAAAATCTAATGCTTCAATCGCTGACTGTGGTTCTATGAATTTATATTTTTGTGTTTTTATGATGTAAAGCACTTTTCTGATTAAATGCTCTACACAAACTTGAACCACTAAAATTTAACACTACTACATTTCTGTTTACATTTTGTGAAGTAGGAATTTGGACTTGTTTTCATCTGAGGTATTCGTGTCGTTTCCCTCAGTAGTTCTTGGTGCAGCGCCCCCTAATGGCGAGGAGGCGAACAGGTTTTTTATATGGTTTGGATCATTTACTGTCCAGTTTGAAAGTGAATCACACCTGCTGAACATGCAGCATACAGAGCTGTGGTGATCAATCGACCACCAATCACAATCGGTTGATTTCCGTCAGAAAGTGTATGATTGGTGGTTGCAACTGATCTCCTCTTTCCTTCACACTGACAAAGCAACAGCGATAAATCCTAAGTGATGTGGTGAGGAACTGGAGGCATTTCACTTTGGATGAATGTTTCCTTCTTTGCTTGACATTTTTTGATACAGGCAAGGTTGTAAGATTTCTTTGACTCATGTATAATTTAGGGTGCTGATAACCTCACCGTTAAATATTATTTTCCTGATTGCAGGTTTTTTAGTTTTCCTTTTGACTGAATAGCTGCTGTAACGTCACTGCAAGTATTTTGCATGTTTATGTCTAAATCAGGTGAATTTATTACCAGATAACTTTTTAATTTTGCCAGACAACAGTAGCATTTATACCTTAAGTGAAAATTTAACAGCCAATTCAGGTAATTGGCAGTGATTGGCCCTCATGGGTGATCAGTATCGGAATCAGCAATAAAAAACCTGAATCCATAGTAGCAAAGGTTGCAATGTTGTTCCCCAAGCAAACAAGTCTACCAGACTGTCAGGTGTGAAAACACTCCCATTCTTGTACAGTAGTTAATACAATAAATGTCTTTTGTTGAGTGTCCTCAGGGGTGTGCAGCTCAACCAGTGGAACAGGATGAATGTTTTTATCCTTAACAGCAGTTAATGCCCAAGGCTTCAGCCTGCACTGCAGCTGATCCAAGTTCAGCTTACTCAAGGACACTAACACATTAATTTTGGGATCATGAAACAAAATATTAAAGTTAACTTGATACAGCCAGTTTGCACTTTGGCTTGATGTCTGAAAGTTTTAGTTTTAGTTTATGAAGTTTTAGTTTATGAAGTTTTAGTTTATGACTGCTTAAAGTGAACATGAAGGAGAAAACAAATCTAGAGAAATACTGGAAGTTGGAGGTGGGGCAACAAGAGGGAGGAGGTTAAAAACTCTCTGATCTGAAACCTTGTCAGCAGAGCCGCAGACCAGACAGCCCGTCTCAGCCACTGAATCAAATAGTGGTGAGTACAACTCCTGATATTTACTGAATTTCAACAAGTTGTGCTATCACAGCATTCAACAGCAAGTTTCATGAAGTTCTGATGAAGCTTTTCCAGCGTTAAATAGGAAAAGAGTGACTGGACAGACCTTTAGTCCATCACCGGGACAACACAGAGATGCAGGACAAACAAACATTTACGCACCAATATCTCAGGACAGGTTAGGGAGACCAGTTAAACCAGTCACGTTTTAGACCTGTGGGAGGAAGCTGGAGTACCCAGAGGAACTCTGAGGGAGAACATGGAGACTCCGTGTGGAAAGGCTCCAGGCTGGAATTTGAACCCACAACCTTTTTGTTGCCAGGCAACAGCAGTGGTACTACAGAAAAATAATAATTCAAAGATTGAATTTCTAATCATTTTCATGCATGTGCTGCATATAAATGTATGAATATCTGTTATATGTGCAGCTATAGGTCTACAGCTGCACTGCTTAAAGTTGGGACATTTGATTTTGTTGGCGAGGAATCATGTCTGAAATGTGTATTCAATTCACATACATTCAACTTTTTGAGTTTTACTTCATGTTATAATGTTATTCCCTCATCAAAAACATACTTAGTGTGTTGTCTTGATCTATTCATTCATGTCTGAAACCTGGATTTGGATTTGGTTGCCATACCAGATATACAGTCATGGCCCAAAGTTTTGAGAATGATTCAAAAGTAAATTTTTACAAAGTCTACTGCTTCAGTTTTTATAATGGCATATACTCCAGAATGTTATAAAGAGTGATCAGCTTAACAGCAATTAATTGCAAAGTCAATATTTGCCTAGAAAATGAACTTTATCCCCCAAAACACTTTTCAACATAATTGCAGCCCTGCCTTAAAAGGACCAGCTAACATTGTTTCAGTGATTGTTCCATTAACACAGGTGTGGGTGTTGATGAGGACAGGGCTGGAGATCCATCTGTCATGATTAAGTAAGAATGACACCACTGGACACTTTAAAACGAGGCTGGTGCTTGGCATCATTGTTTCTCTTCTGTGAACCATGGTTATCTCTATAGAAACATGTGCAGTCATCATGCACTGCACAGAAATGGCATAACAAGACCTCAGTATCGCAGCTAGAAAGATTGGACCTCAGTCAACAATCTATCGCATCATCAAGAACTTCAGAGAGAGGATCCATTGTTGCCAAAAAGGCTTCAGGGCCCCAAGAAAGACCAGCAAGCGCCAGGACCGTCTCTTAAAAGTGTTTCAGCTGCGGGATGGATCGGGCTACCAGCAGTGCAGAGCTTGCTGAGGAATGGCAGCAGGCAGGTGTGAGAGCATCTGCAGGCACCGTGAGGCGGAGACTCTTGGAGCAAGGCCTGGTCTCAAGGAGGGCAGCAAAGAAGCCACTTCTCTCCAGGAGAAACATCAGGATCAGACTGATATTCTGCAAAAGGTACAGGGAGTGAACCGCTGAGGACTGGGGAAAGTCATTTTCTCTGATGAATCCCCTTTCCGATTGTTTGGGACATATGGAAAACAGCTTTTTTCGGAGAAGACGAGGTGAGGCTACCACGTTCACTCGGTCTCACTACCACCAGTCTGGTCTCACTACCACCAGTCTGGTCTCATGTAAAGCATCCTGAAACATTCATGGTTGCTTCTCAGCCAAGGGAGTCGGCTCTCTCACAGTCTGGCCTAAAAACACAACCATGAATAAAGAATGGTACCAGAATGTCCTCTGAGAGCAACTTCTCCCGACCGTCCAAGAGCAGTTTGGTGATGAGCAAAGCCTTTTCCAGCATGATGGAGCACCTGCCATAAAGCAAAGGTGATAACTAACTGGCTCAGGGAACAAAACATAGAGATTTTGGGTCCATGGCCTGGAAACTCCCCAGATCTTAATCCCATTGAAAACTTGTGGCCAATCATCAAGAGACGGGTGGACAATCAAAAACCTATGAATTCTGACAAAATGCAAACATTGATTGTGCAAGAATGGACGGCTATCAGTCAGGATTTGGTCCAGAAGTTGATTGAGAGCATGACAGGGAGAATTACAGAGGTCCTGAAGAAGAGGAGTCAACACTGCAAACATCAACTTGCTGCATTAACTCATTCTGTCAATAAAAGCTTTTGTTACTCACAATATGATTGCAATTGTATTTCTGTATGTGATGAAAACATCTGACATACACACATGAAAACCAGAGGGCAGCAGATCATGTGAAAATATAATATTTGTGTCATTCTCAAAACTTGGCCATGACTGTATATGGTATAGGAACCATACAGATGTCCAAGACGCCTGGGTGGACCTACCACCACCTTCATGGTGCAGCTCCTCTTTTGAGCCATAGTTTCCAGGCTTTGGTGCTGTATTTTGTATTCCAGCTATTTCCCAGGAATAACCTGACTGGATAACAAAGAGATGGCTGGTGGTTTGGTTCATTCACAACTAGAGAGGCCCGAACAGACTTAGCTGTGTGCAAACATAGAGCAGGTTGAGAGTGGATGGAGCTGAATGCATGCCAGAGTACTATAACACCAAACATTTAAATGCATGTGAATAACATCAATGTTTATCATCAAGAAACAATGGCACAAAAGTCACATCGTACCAACCTGAATCTCATGTTTAGTAGTTAGGAAAGTAAGGTTTATAAAACATACATACTTTATGTTGTACGTATCATTTTACATTGTAAGAATTAAATCTTTTACAGAAAATCATAGCAAATAATTTAAGCAGCCATCAATCCTCGTCCATTGTTTGTAAAAACCTTTACCATCATTGAGTTGTAGTTGGATGTTACATAAATCAGTTTATTTCACAAGTGGCTATGTACATCACATAACATGCCAGAACTAGTCATAAAGTAGTCAGTCTAGAATGATCCAAAGAGGCACCAAACCACACCTCCACCTCATTCCAACCCAACTTCTCTAGTATAGGAAATGCTTGGATGGATGTCTGTTCCTCAAACCTTCAGCATGTTTTAATTATATTATCTCTGACTGCAAGTAAAGCTCTGAAAATCTTTAATTAAAATGAAAACACAGCTAATATCATTCAACGGTAAAAAGTTGTTTACTGTAAAAATGGCTAGCCAGATTATGTCTCACTTTGTTTTCTGACTTTATCAGGAGCTGCAATGGCGAAAGAAGAAATCTTGAACACTTTGGAAGAATTAGGTCAGGAAGAGTTTGAGGATTTCAAGCAGTTCCTGCAGCAACCTGAGACTCTTCCTGAACTCCCAGCAATCAAGACAAAATGCCTGGAAGGAGCAAAAACCCTTGACATTGTGGACTTGATGATGCAGACCTACACACCTGAACAATGCATGAAGGTGACCTGCAAGATTTTGGAAAAAATTAACAGGAACGACCTGTGGACAAGATTGCTTGGCTACAGGAATTCAGTAAACGTGATGTGTCTGCAGCACAATAAACCTCTGGAGCTGTTCTGTAGGACCGACCAGACATGCGTCTGCTCACTCTGCTCTGTTTCAGACCACAAGAACCACCAGTTTGTTCCTCTGAGAGAAGAATCTGAAGGAAAGAAGGCAGAGCTGAGGAAGACGGAGGTTGAGGTTCAGGAGATGATCCAGGAGAGACGAGTGAAGATCCAGGAGATCAGAGAGTCGGTGAAGATCAGCAGAGATGCTGCAGACAGAGAGACAGCAGAAGGTGTTCAGGTCTTCTCAGCTCTGATGGAGTCTGCTGAGAGACGCCTGAAGGAGCTAATCAAGGAGATCCAGGACAAACATGAAGCTACAGAGAAACAGGCTGAAGACGTCATCAGAGATCTGGAGCAGGAGATCTCTGAGCTGAAGGAGAGGAGCTCTGAGGTGAAGCAGCTCTACCAGGATGAAGATCCCCTCCACCTCCTCCAAAGCTTCTCCTCCCTGAAAGATGCTCCACCCACCAAGACCTGGACAGAGGTCAGAGTTCATCCACCATACTATGAGGGGTCTGTGGTCAGAGCTGTGGCTCAGATTGAGGAGAAAATCAGGGCGAAGATGAAGATGATGATGGAGGTTGAGATGAAGTTTGTCCAGCAGTTTGCAGTGGATGTGACTCTGGATCCTGGTACAGCTCACCGCAACCTCATCCTGTCTGATGATGGGAAACAGGTGAAACATGAAGACGTGAGGAAGAAACTTCCAGACAATCCAGAGAGATTTTCTACATATGTGAATGTTTTAGGACATCAGAGTTTCTCTTCAGGTAGATTTTACTTTGAGGTTCAGGTGAAAGGAAAGACTAAATGGACTTTAGGAGTCGCCAGAGAGTCCATCAAGAGGAAGGGAACAATCAACCTCAGTCCTCAGAACGGCTTCTGGACTGTTGGGATGAGAAATGTGAATGACTATGAAGCTGGTGCTGGACCTTCAGTCCGTCTCCATGTCCATCCTGGTCCAGAGAAGGTCGGGGTGTTTGTGGATTATGATCAGGGTCTGGTCTCCTTCTATGATGTAGATGCTGCAGATCTGATCTACTCCTTTACTGGCTGCTGCTTCAAGGAGAAACTCTACCCGTACTTTGGTCCCAGCCTTAACGATGGAGGTAAAAACTCTGCTCCTCTGGTCATCTGTCCTGTTCATCAGGCTGGTTGCTGATCTGATGAAATGATGAAGAATAAATCTGCATGACTGTGATTGAAGTGCTGCTGATGGAGAAATGAGCTTGGAAACGTCCTCAGCATTAAGTCAACAATTCAGTTGACCACTGGATTATTTGCTGCAGCTACTTCTTCTCTGTTCTGCACATTTTCAGCTTTTGATCAGATAGATAGAGCACAGCCCACATAAAGAGGCCTTAGTCCTCAACATGGTCGTCACAGGTTCGAGTCCCAGCCTGATGACCACGTGTTCCCCTCTTTCATTATCCACTTTCCTGTGTGGTCAGACTGGAGAAAACAAGAAACCATGAAACCTTCTGTTTGCATTTACAGAAATAAAAATGTAAAACTGTAATTGACTGTGCTGCCTTTATTTGAGATTATCTAAAATGTTGTTTTATTAAGAAGAAAACTAGAAAAAGTGGGAATCAGAACTGGTTCGTTGTAGTTCAGTGACATGGAATTGTTAAGCTGGTTGCTTCTGGGTTCCCGTTACGTGTGGCGTGTTTGTGTGATGACGTATTGAACACGCATGCCTCCAACCACACAACATGCAACTCAACAACTTTCCTGTTATATTCAGCAACATTTCATGCAGATATAAAATTGGTATTGGCTAACATTGGAATCGGCAGGTTAAGCTTTTTAAAAGATTGGTAATCGCCGATCGGCCAGAAAACTAAAAATAATCCATCAAAGATTTTCTTTGATTTAGTTTTATTAGATCTTGTCATATCAGCAGCGTTTCTCAGAGCTCTGGCTGCAGACACAAAAGTAGGACTCTACATTGAAACTACCCACTGCCACACCTCAAGATGACCGTCACACACCGACGGTGCAAGACTCCAGGTCGCATCACTTTGTTGTCATCTAACAGACCCTGTGTTCTGTTTTACCTAGTGATCATCTATTAAGTGCAAAATAAGTAAATACAAAATGAAAAGTTACCTTTTCCATTTTACACACAAGAAATTTGGGTATGAAATGGGGGATATTTTTCTTCCAAAGCTGCTACCGTCACTTCAGACGCCGCTGAGACGATGATAACCTTGGCTGAGTTTTACCACAGACGTTTGGATGTGAAGTGGGAGCCTGTTAGCTTAGCCTAGTGGCACAATGGACAGAAAAAACTTTGGACTTGAAGAGGACAGCAGATTGGAGGGAATTATTTGTGTTTGCTGTATTTGCTATGTTGTCCAGCAGAGGGCGCCATCTACTCTCATGTGGGACGTCCACTGCAGCGATGGACATTATTTTATGGCCGTGTCTTTTTGTTTTTAAAAATGATTCATAGAGGAATCGTTCGTTAGAGTTCCCCAAAACTGTACTCCAATCAGAGCAGCTCACCTTAAACACGTTCAATTAAGAAAGTGTAAAAAGTATAACTACTCAAGCACTGAGTAACTGATCAAAACACCTGATTTAATATTCAAAATGTGTCATCAGCCAAAAGTATAAAAGTTATGTGAACATTCTGGTATTTTAGTCAAAATATATCAGCATTTCAAAATAAAGCACACGGAAAGCATTAACAAAACTTTTAAAGTAGGAAATATTGATCTCTGTTTGTATGATTTGTTCTTTAAATGACCATTAGTTTTATTTTGGCTGACAATGAGCAAATGGGCGACTGTGGCTCTGTGGATAGAGTAGTTGTCTTGTGATCAGAAGGTTGCAGGTTCAATTCCAGTTTCCTCCTGCCACATGTCAATGGGCAACCAACCCCAAAATTGCCTACCAAGCTGCATATCAGTGTATAAATGTGTGAATGTGGCTCCAGTGTAAAGCGCTTTGAGTGGTCAAAAATGCTTAGATAAAGTGTTCAGACCATTTACCAAACCAATATGGCCGACTAAAAGCACAATAAAAACTTAATAAAATGTTCTACCACATCAGCCTGAGGAGATGATTGAGGGATGAAGAGATGCTGATGTCTGGATCTGATGGGTCTGCAGTTCCTCTCCTGATCCATCATGTCTGGTATCACACTGAGTCAGATGGACACATCTTTTAAATTGTCTTTATTCATCCTCATAAACATTATTCCCACTCATGTATTTATCTTTTCTTGAGGTTTTCTAAGGACGTTTTAAAAAGACCCGGGTTGACAGCAGCTCACCGCGGCTACGTAGTGCCCGTTTCTAGGCAACCGTGACAACAGCGTCAGCGTCCTGCGGTCCTTTACCTCCCACCACCAGTGTTTTACTTTGGTCATTATTGTTACACTTGGTGCTGATATGTGTGTGATAGGCGAATCTATCGGACATTTATAGAAATACGTAACGAATCGCATCCCGTAAAGGTTCAATATTCCGTATTTTACGGGACGGGTGGAAACCCTAGTAGCTAAAAGTAAAACCACTATGTTAAACTTTACCCTGAACACATCACAGATCATTTCTGCAACAGGAATTAATTTTCTCATTTTTCTTTTTATGGGATGAATTCATTTGTTCATTCATCTAGATAGTTGTTTATTGATCTGTCAGTCTGTGGTCTGATCTGAGTTTATTATCATAAATCTACATTTTCATTGGTTTGTGTGGTGAACTGGTGGTTCAGGAATGTTTGGATTCCTCTGGATAAATCAGACAGTCGAGGAGCTTTTACCAGGAAAATATCAAACACCTGGGCAAGATATTCATTTATTCATATGTTAATAACTTCTTTAAAAAAGTGAATATTTATTCATGTTTATTAACATTTCCATTCATGTTCAGCTTTGAAAACGGTTCATAAAGTTTTCTGGTGTTTGGCTCCCTCTGCTGGTTCAGGTGCGAAGCTGCAGTTTGACTTACAGGTTTGTATTAATTAATGTGAATTAATGAACCATTAATGATCTCTGACAATAACAAGAAGAGGAGCCATCAGAACCGACCCGGTTGGGTTTTCCTCATTTACTATGATGTAAAACATAAAGCCACAATGTTGCTCCGTACCTCCTCCAGTTACGTAACGCCTCCAGCCAGACTGGTGGTGACCTCTGACCTCCAGCACACATGGAGGAATGAACAGAGGATGACATAAGACGTGTTAATCCTCCTTATCCTGCGCTGACGGATCACAATCGGCCTGGAAATCCTCGGCACGCAGCAGCTGCTCCCTCAGCCTCATTGTTCCAGAACCGGCTCTCCAAAGCGGACCAGAACCGAGCCGTCAGGTTCTGGAAGGACCCAGAGACGTCGAGCTGCTGAAGCTGCAGCAGGCGGACAGAGGATCCGATTGTTTCCCAGAAACTGGTCCTTTGTTGGGAGGTCGGACCCGTCACACCCTGGTACCACCGCTGTGGTACCGCTCCGTTACCGCTGTGGTACCGCTCCGTTACCGCTCTCGTACCGCTCCGGTACCGCTCTGGTACCGCTGTGGTACCGCTCCGGTACCGCTGTGGTACCGCTCGTACCAAGCTGTGGTACCAGCCGCGGTACGCTCTGGTAAGGTACCCAGCTCGTACCGCTCCGTTAACGCCTGCAGTACGCGCCGGACCGTAGGACCGATTGTTCCTCCAGAACCGGCTGTTGTTACGCTGGTACGTCGGACCCGTCTGACCCTGGTACCGCTGTGGTACCGCTCAGTACCGCTGTGGTACCGCTCCGGTACCGCTCCGGTACCGCTCTGGTACCGCTCCGGTACGCTCTGGTACCGCTCGGTACCGCTCCGTGGTACCGCTCCGGTACCGCTCTGGTACCTGGTACCGCTCCAGTACCGCTGTCGGTACCGCTCCTGGTACCGCTGTGGTACCGCTCCGGTACCGCTGTGGTACCGCTCCGGTACCGCTCCAGTACCGCTCTGGTACCTGGTACCGCTACCCGGTACCGCTCCGTACCCTGGTACCGCTGTGGTACCGCTCCGGTACCGCTCTGGTACCGCTCTGGTACCGCTGTGCTTCACATGCTGCATTGTTGACCCGCTGGAGCAGAAGCAGCTGGTTTTATGTTCTGACTGCTGCTCCAGCTGAGACCCAGTTCTGTCCAGAACCGCTAATCCAGGTCCCTCTGTAGTCCATCCAACCGGATCGGATCACAGTTCTCCGGGTCGGATTGGACCGGATTGTTAAAACTGATGCAGTCATGATGTGAACCAGAACCATTTCTGCAGCTTCTCCAGAACCAGCAGAACCGAAGCTGCAGCTGGAATCGACTGAAGGCCGAACTCTGAGTCACTTGACCTCAAAACGAGCAACAATCGAGCCGAGCTGGTTCTTCTGGTTCTGGTTCTGTCTGGTTCTGGTTCTGCCTGTGAAAACAGGGTTTCTCCTACTTCTCCACATGCTTGGTCAGGAGGCGGGAGGCTGCAGTCAGCTGGGTCTGCAGAACTTTAGCAAACTGCGGCTGGGTCCACAGTCAGTCATGTTTCTGGGCTGTGTGAAGAAGCCGGAGGACCCAGGAAGAGACACAGGGAGGAAGACGGCCAGGCATGAGGCTGGGATTCAAACCCAGAACCTTCGGCTGCCTCTGAGCTGCTGCTGCATCGTCCCAGTTAACCAACCGGCTGAGGCTTCAGCCGCAAACAGGAAGTCAAGAAAAACCACCAACAAACACAGAAACACGGAGGAAACTTTCCTCAACGACCTTCAGGAAAATCGACCCGTTTGGACCAGAACCGTGCAGCTCATCCAGCGTGTTGAGCTGCAGCTTCGACCTGCAGGCCTGTGTGTAACCATGGCGACGTGACGCGCCCGCGCCGGTCCGTGTGTTTCTGGTCCGGCTGCCAAGAACCAGATTTGAGCTGTAGATTAACGATGAGCATGTCGTCCTGATCCGATGAAATCTGACATGAGCAGTAATCACATCCAGCCGGGCCAGAACCGCAGAACCGCAGAGAACCCAGCAGCCAGAACCACAGCCAGAACCGCAGAACCGCAGCAGAACCACAGCCAGAACCAGCAGAACCGCAGCAGAACCCAGCCAGAACCGCAGAACCGCAGCACCAGAACCGCAGCAAACCAGCCAGACCGCAGAAACCAGCAGCAGAACCACGCAGACACAGAACCGCAGCAGAACCACCCAGACCAGAACCGCGCCAAACCGAGAAACCGACCGCAGAACCGCAGCCAGAACCCACAGAACCGCAGAACCAGCAGCCAGCAGAACCGCAGCAGCCAAGAACCACAGACCAAAACCAGCCAAGCAAACAGCAGAACCACAGAACCGCAGCAGACCGCAGAAACCACAGAACCGCAGCGCAGAACCCGCAGACCAAGAACCACAGAACCGCAGCCAGAACCGCAGAACCCAGCAGACCAGAAACCGCAGAACCGCAGCCAGAACCGCAGCCAGAACCACAGCAGCAAGAAACACCGCAGCAGAACCGCAGCGAAGAACCGCAGCCAGAACCGCAGCAGAACCGGCAGAACCGGGTCTGCAGGCTCTGACCCGGTTCTGATGATCACCTTCATCTCGGCTCATCTGAGGTTCAGGTTCTTATTTCAGCCACCAACTGTTATAAATACAGTTTGAATCCAGATTTAAACTTTAATTTGATTTGAACTGATTGATTATTAGTTGCTGCTCAGTGGCGCAGCTGGTAGAGCTGCTGCCTTGCAGCAAGAAGGTTCTGGGTTCGACTCCCGTCTCTCTGCATGGAGTCTCCATGTTCTCCCTGTGCATGGTGGGTTTTCTCCAGGTACTCCGGTTTCCTCCCGCAGTCCAGAAACATGACTGTCAGGTTAACTGGCCTCTCCAAATTGTCCCTGGTTGTGTGTCTCTGTGTTGCCCGGCGACCCGTCCAGGGTGACCCCTGACCCCGCCTCCTGCCCGGAACGCCAGCTGGAGAGGAACCAGCAACCCCACCAAGGGACAAGGGGTCAAGAAGATGGATGATTGATTATTAAATTTATTTTTCAGGAAAGATTTTATCCACAGAAAGTCCTGATAGAATCAGCTGAACGTCGTTGTTGAGTTTTTCTCTGTTTGTGTCGACATGATGAGTTCAGACGATCATCTGATCTGATTCACACCGTTAAACTGTCAGGATGTGGAGGAACCAGAACCAGAACCAGACCAGACCAACCAGAACCCCGGGACCTGATGAACACAAACCAGAACCAGAACCAGAACCAACCGGGACCTGATGAACACAAACCAGAACCAGAACCAGAACCAGAACCAACCGGACACTGATGAACACAAACCAGAACCAGAACCAGAACCAGAACCAACCGGGACCCTGATGAACACAAACCAGAACCAGAACCAGAACCAGAACCAACCGGGACACTGATGAACACAAACCAGAACCAGAACCAGAACCAAACCACGGGACACTGATGAACACAACCAGAACCAAACCAAACCAACCGGACCGATGAACAACCAAAACCAGAACTAGACACAAACCAGAACCAGAACCAACCGGGACACTGATGAACACACCAAACCAGAACCAGAACCAACCAACCGGGACACTGATGAACACAAACCAGAACCAGAACCAGAACACCAACCGGGACACTGATGAACACAAACCAGAACCAGAACCAGAACCAGAACCAACCGGGACACTGATGAACACAAACCAGAACCAGAACCAGAACCAGAACCAACCGGAACACTGATGAACACAAACAAACCAGAACCAGAACCAACCAGGGACACTGATGAACACAAACCAGACCAGAACCAGACCAGAACCAACCGGGACCCTGATGAACACAAACCAGAACCAGAACCAGAACCAGAACCAGAACCAACCGGGACACTGATGAACACAAACCAGAACCAGAACCAACCGGGACACTGATGAACACAAACCAGACCAGAACCAGAACCAGAACCAACCGGACACTGATGAACACAAACCAGAACCAGTGATGAACCAGATGACGGACACTGAGTTGTCAGACCAGACCGGATCCAGTCCTGTTTAGCATCAGGGTAAAAACAGAACCACAGAAGAAGAATCAGGAAGGCTGGTTCTGGTAGAACCGGACCTGTTTACAGGTGAGTCCAAGGTGGTTCTGTTGGGCCAGAACTTCAGGGACGAAACAGCAGGAAGCCGATGAAAACCTGTTACCATGGAGACGGTGGAGCAGGACGTTCTCATTGGGCAGAGCCAGAACAGAACCAATCAGAACCATCCGTCCATCCTGGTTCGGTTCTGTTTGGGTCGACGGTCTGTGAGGTTCTGATGGCAGCAGGAGACGAACCAGAGATCAGAAATAAATCCTGAGATGAAGGATTTCATCCATTCATCTGTTCATCAAACCACAGAACCGGGACTGGACCCGGACCGGGTTCTGCTGGTTCTGGACCAGGAAGGTTCTGGTCGGCTGACTGGACCGGTTCTGGTTTTATACCCTGATTCTTGCTCAGTTTTTCGGTTTTCCTCCAGTTTGTCCTCATCCAAACTTTTCCTCCTCCTCTCTCTCTTCTCCTCTCTCCTCCTCTTCTTCTCCTCTTTCCTCCTCTTCTCCTCCTTCTTTCCTCCTCCTCCTCTCTTCCTCCTCTTCTCCTCTTCCTCCTCTTCTTCCTCCTCTTTCTCCTCTTCCTCCTCCTTCTTCTTTCTCCTCCTCTCTCCTCCTCTTTCCTCCTCCTCCTTCTCTCCTCCTCTCTCCTCTTCCTCCTCTCTTCTTCTCTTCTCCTCCTCTCTTCCTCTTTTCCTCCTCCTCCTTCTCTCTTCCTCCTCTCCTCCTCCTCTCCTCCTCTTCTTCTTCCTCTTTCTCCTCCTCTCTTCCTCCTTCTTTCCTCCTCCTCCTTCTCTTCCTCTCTCCTCCTCTTCCTCCTCCTCCTCCTCCTCTCCTCTCTTTCTCCTCCTCCTCTTCCTCCTCCTTCTTTCTCCTCCTCCTCCTTCTCTTCCTCCTCCTCTTCCTCCTCCCTCCTCTTCCTCCTCCTTCTTTTCCTCCTCCTCCTCCTCTTCCTCCTCCTCTTCTCCTCTCCTCCTCCTCCCTTCTCTTTCCTCCTCCTCTTTCCTCCTCTTTCCTCCTCTTCCTCCTCTTCTCCTCCTCTTTCTCCCTCCTCCTCCTCTTCTTCTTCCTCCTCTTCCTCCTCCTCCTCCTCTTCCTCCTCCTTCTTTTCCTCCTCCTCCTTCTCTCCTCCTCCTCTTCCTCCTCTTCCTCCTCTTCTTCCTCCTCTTCTCTCCTCCTCCTCCTCTTCTTCTTCCTCTTTCTCCTCCTCCTCTTCCTCCTCCTCCTCCTCTTCCTCCTCCTCCTCCTCTTCCTCCTCCTTCTTTTCCTCCTCCTCCTTCTCTTCCTCCTCCTCTTTCTCCTCTTCCTCCTCTTTCTCCTCCTCCTCCTCCTCCTCTTTCTCCTCCTCCTCCTCTCCTCTTCCTCCTCCTCCTCTTCTTCTCTTCTTCCTCCTCCTCCTCCTCCTCCTCCTCCTCTTCCTCCTCCTCTTTTCTCCTCCTCCTCCTCCTCCTCCTCCTCCTCCTCTCTTCCTCCTCTTCTTCTCTCCTCCTCCTCCTCCTCCTCCTCCTCCTCCTCCATTGGTTGCCAGGTTGGAGGGAGGGTTTCCTGAATCACATGGTTTTGGTTTGCTTCTCTGTCAGACGCCATTTTGGAGGAAAGTTTTGGATTTGTGAGACCTGGAAGCACAGCAGAGAGGAGCAGCAGCAGAAGCAGCAGGAGCAGCAGGCAAGAGCGGAGGACTCGTCCACTCGGGCAGCGGGACCCGCATGCAGCTGTCCGGCTGCGGCCTCCCGGGTCAGCGGAGTGCGGGGCGGTGCGGGACCGGGCGGCGGGACCGGGCGGTGTCTCCTGCTCTCCTGTAGGAAGTTTGTCCGGATCTCCGGACGGAGGCGCGGAGCTCCGGAGCGGCTCGGTCTCCTCCTGGCGGCCCGCCTGTCCTCACACTGGGTGTGTTTAGCGGACTTGGCGCAGAGCGGATCCCGGATCCCGGATCCAGATCCAGATCCAGATCCAGATCCGGATCCCGGCTGGTTTCCAGCCCGGACCGAGCAGCGGCCAGCCGGAGCGCCGCTGGCCGGCCGGAGGAGCCTCTGAGGCGGGCAGCCGCAGCCCGGAGCGCCCCTCCCCTCCCCCCGCTGGACCCTGAGCTTCCTGCGTGGTTCCGTCCCGGTTCGGTTCTGGGTGGTTCTCGGACGGGTCAGGAAGTTTTCTCGGTGGAACTTGGTGTCGTCGTGGAGGGATTGTAATAGGATTTTACGGGGGGAACCACCGGAAAGCGCCCTGTGCGGGCCGAGCGTGAGGTTCTGCGCTCCGAACGGAACCGAGCCGAGTCCGAACATGCCGGTTAGAAAGAAAGGTAAGCGGCTCCACTTCTTCACACCGGAGCTAACGGCTAACAGCGGCTGAAGCTGGTGTCACAATGGCAGCTGCGTTAAAGGGCCGTTCCGCAGGTTTTAGGAACTTCTGAGGTCTGACCGTAAAAATGTGAATCTGTAGTTTTAAGTATTTAAACAGCGTCACATAGTTTATTAAACCTTTTTATTGATTATTTTAATACATCTTAACATGAACATTTTTCATATAAAGAAACGTACGGAGGGAAGAAATGAAAAAACAAACAAATTTAAATCATTAATTAAATGAAACATAAAATAATTAAATACTTAATAAATAATTTTACCTGTAAAATTCGGCCATCAAAATCGTGGGGCAGAACTTTTACAGATGTGATGATTTCCTCTAGTTTTACAATAAGTTCTACAATTTAACTGCTAACTGTAACTTTGAATTGTGTTATGGGAAAACTCATAAAAATCTTCCATTTGCAGTGATGGTGGAGTTTATTTTTGTCCCTTCTGGTCCCTCCATAGTCTAGTACTTTTCCCAGTACATATAAAAAGCTGCGTCCTGCTGTGTTTTTCAGGAACTCGTGTTTTTGGGAAGGAGTTCCAGTCGAGTTGGAGAGTAGTTGTGAAGTGGTGGTGGGAAAATGTCAAATTAAAAGAGTTTTTCTGTGATTGAATCTCATTAATAACAATAATGACTCTGAAAGTTAGAAAATTACAGTTGAATCTCTGAGATGGTTTGATTTCTTCCATATTTTAACAACTTAAAGGCAAATTTGTTTAAACATGTTTTTTTAGTTTATTGTAATCTCAGGTTTTTTTCTCCGTTTCCACCAGTCCAAATGTTCAACCTTTAGGTTAGACTGAAGTTTTCTGCTCTAATAAAAACAAAACAAAAAGTTAAAAATGACATTTTCTGATTTTCTTTTTTCCACATCAAAAGCAAAAATAGGCAAAACTGAGTGTAAAGTAAAAACAGGTTTACTTTAAATTCAAGAGGTTCTAATCTGATTCCAGGCTTTTAAAATACTCTTTATATTCTGTGATACAATGTTTTCTGCTTCCATAACCTCCATGACTCTATATATAAATATAATCTGTCACGCAACAAATAATTGTATAGATTAATCCAATCCGTGTCCAGTTCTTAAGCTCCGTCCAGCCTAATCATAATTGTATAAAAACGTTTACAACCAGAATTAAAATACATTTTCTGATAACTAAACTAATAATTTACTGATCGCCTTTAAAAACTGTGGACTAGCCCTTTACAGGTGCCTCAGGCAGAGGCCAACTTCAGCGCGGTGTGCGCTAACCTGCCGAGGAGGAAAAAGTCCAATAGAAACACATAAAACCCGCAGAGATGCGGAACCGGGTCGAACCGGGGATAAAGGTGCTAACCACGGCCCGGTTCGGCCCGCCGAGCCCAGCCGAACCGCGCCAGGTGAAGTTAAAACACAGCTAGCCTGTTAGCTTCAGCTGCTAACCAACTTCTAAATGGGGCAGCGTGTGAACTAAAAATAAACCGGAATATCAATAAAATATTTACGGCGTCGTCATGGAGGACCGTTAACTGGAGGCGTCTTTAAAACATTCTTTCTAAATATGACCTGTAATGGTTCCTGGTAGTTTATTCATTTTTTAAAATGTTTCCAGTTGTTGGTTCTCAGATCTTCATCTTCTGAACCGATTCATCAGTTATTGGACAGAAAGTTGACAAAAGTCAGTTTAGACTCAAAACCTAAAGTTCTGATATTCCAGCCTCTGTTACTGGAAATGTAAAATATTTATTAACTCAAAATCATTATAAAAGTTACTTTGGCCCCAAACTCTAATGTTCATTAAAAGATTTCAGAAAATACCGGCTGATAAAAATGAGCTGAATGATCAATAATGATCAGATTCTGGGATGAACCTCTTTCTGGGTCCGGTCTGAACGTTCAGAACCAGAACTTCTGGTTCCGCTCGGACCCGGAGTGGGTTTGCTCTTCAGGCAGGTTCCTGAAATCTTTTGGTTCTGAAGTAATGGATCTGGGTTGAACCTCTGGATCAGCTCCAGATCCTCCTGAACCGGGCCTGGTTCTGTTCAACCGGCTTCCAGAACCGGATCAGGTCAAAGATTTTATCTGGATTTGATAAAACACTCCAGTTTAGAGTCTGGAATGAAGACCAGTAAATGAAGAATCAGTAAATGATGAACCAGTAAATGATGAACCAGTAAATGATGAAGCAGTAAATGATGAAGCAGTAAATGATGAACCAGTAAATGATGAAGCAGTAAATGATGAAGCAGTAAATGATGAACCAGTAAATGATGAACCAGTAAATGATGAAGCAGTAAATGATGAACCAGTAAATGATGAACCAGTAAATGATGAAGCAGTAAATGATGAACCAGTAAATGATGAAGCAGTAAATGAAGAACCAGTAAATGATGAACCAGTAAATGATGAACCAGTAAATGATGAACCAGTAAATGATGAAGCAGTAAATGATGAACCAGTAAATGATGAAGCAGTAAATGATGAACCAGTAAATGATGAACTAGTAAATGAAGAACCAGTAAATGATGAAGCAGTACATGAAGAACCAGTAAATGACGAAGCATTAAATGAAGAACCAGTAAATGACGAAGCAGTAAATGAAGAACCAGTAAATGATGAACCAGTAAATGAAGAACCAGTAAATGATGAACCAGTAAATGATGAACCAGTAAATGATGAAGCAGTAAATGAACCAGTAAATGAAGCAGTAAATGATGAACCAGTAAATGATGAAGCAGTAAATGATGAACCAGTAAATGATGAACCAGTAAATGATGAAGCAGTAAATGATGAACCAGTAAATGACGAAGCAGTAAATGAAGAACCAGTAAATGATGAACTAGTAAATGAAGAACCAGTAAATGATGAAGCAGTAAATGAAGAACCAGTAAATGATGAACCAGTAAATGATGAAGCAGTAAATGATGAAGCAGTAAATGATGAACCAGTAAATGACGAAGCAGTAAATGAAGAACCAGTAAATGACGAAGCATTAAATGAAGAACCAGTAAATGACGAAGCAGTAGATGAAGAACCAGTAAATGATGAACCAGTAAATGAAGAACCAGTAAATGATGAACCAGTAAATGATGAAGCAGTAAATGATGAACCAGTAAATGATGAAGCAGTAAATGAACCAGTAAATGATGAAGCAGTAAATGATGAAGCAGTAAATGATGAAGCAGTAAATGATGAACCAGTAAATGATGAACCAGTAAATGATGAACCAGTAAATGATGAAGCAGTAAATGATGAACCAGTAAATGACGAAGCAGTAAATGAAGAACCAGTAAATGATGAACTAGTAAATGAAGAACCAGTAAATGATGAAGCAGTAAATGAAGAACCAGTAAATGATGAACCAGTAAATGATGAAGCAGTAAATGATGAAGCAGTAAATGATGAACCAGTAAATGACGAAGCAGTAAATGAAGAACCAGTAAATGATGAACTAGTAAATGAAGAACCAGTAAATGATGAAGCAGTAAATGAAGAACCAGTAAATGATGAACCATTAAATGATGAAGCAGTAAATGATGAAGCAGTAAACGATGAACCAGTAAATGATGAAGCAGTAAATGAAGAACCAGTTTAGTTTTAGATTTGAATCCACCTGGACGGACCATCGGTTCTGATCCGGAACGTTCCAGGGAACCGTTGGATGGATTCTGCAGCAGATTTGGACCCTGAATAAGATGCTGGATCCAACAAGCTGGACCTCATGAATCCGATCCGTTAGTCCAGCTCGTTTTCCGGGTTTCAGTCGGAATCAGGTGAAGCTCCATCGGTGGAAAACCGAAAACTGAATTTGCTGATATTGTGATGATATCGATGTTTTCAGCCCGTTTTCCAGTAATATAACGGTGATAATTAATAACATTGTCAAAGATCAATAAACTTTAAATTCCAACATTTAACTCTGGAAAACATTTAAATATCAAAAAATAAACAAAACAAACAAATAAATAATAAACCAAATTATCCTTCAAAAGGTTCAGATCCAAACGCCAGAGAGGAAAGAGAAAAACGATGAATTATTGATTTTAATTTAATTTTGATTTATTGTAACAGGCCCAATCATCCATTTGGACTCGGGTCACTTTAAACCAATACCGGTTCTGACCCGGTCCTGACCCGGTCCTGACCCGGTTCTGACCCGGTCCTGACCCGGTTCCTGACCCGGTCCTGACCCGGTCCTGACCCGGTTACTGACCCGGTCCTGACCCGGTCCTGACCCGGTCCTGACCCGGTCCTGACCCGGTCCTGACCCGGTCCTGACCCTCTCTGTCGGTTTGTGTCTCAGTGATTCCTGATGCTGCTGGTGTCTCTGCAGCTTCAGGCTGCAGCTGATGTGATGAAGAGTTTAACTGTCCCTCCTCTTCCTCCCCCCGGTTCTGATCCGAACCCTCCCCCGGTTCTGATCCGATCCCCCAGACGCCCAGCGGGCCCTGCTGCTCCTGGAGGAGTACCGGAACAAGCTGAACCACACGGAGGACCGGCAGCTCCGGCTCTCCATCCAGAGAGTCATCGACATCTTCCAGAGCCACCTGTTCCAGGCCCTCATAGGTAACCCGGTTCTGACCCGTTCTGACCTGTTCTGACCGTTCTGACCCGTTCTGACCTGTTCTGACCTGTTCTGATCAGGTTCTGATCAGGTTCTGACCGTTCTGACCTGTTCTGACCGTTCTGACCAGTTCTGACGGTTCTGATCAGTTCTGATCGTTCTGACCTGTTCTGACCCGTTCTGATCGGTTCTGATCCGTTCTGATCCAGTTCTGACCGTTCTGACGGTTCTGATCAGTTCTGATCGGTTCTGACCGTTCTGATCCGTTCTGATCCATTCTGATAGGTTCTGACCAGGTTCTGACCCGTTCTGATATTCTGACCCGTTCTTACCCGGTTCTGATCGGTTCTGATCCGTTCTGATCCATTCTGACCGTTCTGACCGCTCTGACCTGTTCTGATCGTTCTGACCTGTTCTGACCAGTTCTGATAGGTTCTGACCGTTCTGATCCTTCTGATCGTTCTGACCCTTCTGACCGTTTTGATCGGTTCTGATCAGTTCTGATAGTTCTGACCAGGTTCTGACCCGTTCTGACCTGTTCTGATCCATTCTGACTCCGTTCTGACCGTCTGACGTTCTGATCAATTCTGACTCTGTTCTGACCCGTTCTGATATGGTTCTGATCGGTTCTGATCCGTTCTGATTAATTCTGACCCAGTTCTGATCCGTTCTGATTGTTCTGACCCATTCTGATTGGTTCTGATCCATTCTGACCCGGTTTTGATCGGTTCTGATAGTTCTGACCCGGTTCTGATCCATTCGATCCGTTCTGATCGGTTCTGATATCTGACCCGTTCTGACCCGGTTCTGATCCCGCTCCTGGTTGTTCTGTCTGATCCCACAGCAGCCGGTTCTGGTGCTGCTCAGGCAGACAGGATGAAGGTTCTCCTGGGTTCTTCTGGGTTCTGTTTGGACCGGAAACAGAACCTGGAGGTTTTTATCGTCCAGTAAGAACTGGTTCCGTCCCAGTCTGGACTCTGCTGGTTCTGGTAACTGAATGAGGGACAGTTTTTGATTTGACATCGGGTTTGAACTGGACCGGCGGTTCTGTTGGGTCGGGAACTGGACCGGCGGTTCTGTTGGGTCGGGAACTGGACCAGGGAATCTGTGGTTTGTGAAACATTCTGTCCTCTGGTTCTGGTTCTGATCGGGTCACAGGGTTTTCCAGACAGAATGAATCTTCAGAACCTGAACCAGGTTGTTCCGGTCCGGTCCGGTCGCCAGCGCCAGGTTCTGCCTTGGCCCGTCCGAGTCGGACCTTTTGTTCCGATCGGGTCGGTTTTGTCAGTCAGAACACGAACCGGGCCGGACTCTGAGCTCTGAGTTCTGATCCGTCGGCCGGGTTGAAAGGCTGGATGTGACCCGCATCCGACCAGACCAGCACTACAGAACCGGAACCGAGCAGCTGACAGAACCGGAACCGAGCAGCTGACAGAACCGGAACCGAGCAGCTGACAGAACCGGAACCGAGCAGCTGACAGAACCGGAACCGAGCAGCTGACAGAACCGGAACCGAGCAGCTGACAGAACCTCTTTCAGAACTCGACCGTCCCGTGTGTTTTTAATGAACCCGGTTGGAGGGAAACTCTGAACCGGGTCAGAACCACGCCGGGTTCTGGAGTTCAGTACGTCTGTTCTGACTCTGGTTCTGTGGGTCGGGTCCGTTTCTGTCTCAGAACCAGGACGGGCCGGTTCCAGAACCGGTTCTGTTCCTGCAGGAGAGTGAACCAGAACCAGAACCAGAGCTGGAGGACCAGTAGAACCTGGGAGGTTCTGCTGAGTTTGGAATGACTGGGACCCCGAAGGTTCTGATCCGATCTGCAGGGTTCTGCTGATGAGCCGTCGGTTCTGGACCCAAAGTAGTCCGGAAACATCAACAGAACCGTCAGATCATTCTGGTGTTCCGATCCGGGCCGAGCCAGCAGAACCGGCCCGTTTGGACCTCTGTCCGCCCGTCCAGCAGAACCAATGATGAAGACGAGAGGAAACACGGTGACCAAACCGTTTCCTCTGACCCGGTTCAGGCCGATACCGGGTCAGAACTCATAAAACCTCCAAGAACCGAGTCGGGTTCTGCTGAGGTTCTGCTCAGGTTCTGCTGATTGTTCTGCTGAGGTTCTGCTGAGGTTCTGCCTCGGGTTCTGCTCAGGTTCTGCTGAGGTTCTGCTGAGTTTCTGCTCGGGTTCTGTTGGGCCGGCAGCTCCAGTTTGGTCAGCTAAACTGTTTCCTGACCCGCTGGACCTCCGGTTCCGACCCGGGAAGCTGCTGCTCGGTTCTGCTAAGGGAGAGGACGGTTCTGGAGCTGCTTTGGGCCAGCTGGCTGGCAGTGTGCAGCACTGGAATCTGACTGAACTTTAAACCAGGCAGCGAAACCAAGGACCGGTTCTGGATCTGTATCGTGTTCTGGTTCTGGTTCTGGATCGGTGACGGTCTCACATATTCACAGGGTTTTCCCACTTTGTTTCCTGGAAGATTAGAAACTTGTTATCTGGACCGAACCAGAACCAGAACCTGCAGAATCAGGTTCTGGTTCTCTCTCTCCCTCCCTGACAGAACCAATTGAGTCTAAACCCTGGAGGTTCTGTCGGACCCAACCGGGCCGGTCCGCTGCGGTTCTGGTCCCGATGATCTCGGTTCTCTGGACCCATCAGGTCCGTTTGTCAGATTAAACTCTGGAGCTTCAATCCGCTGAACTTTAATCAAATTAATTTACTAAAGTGATTATTGGAGGGATGAAGAAGCTGATCCTGACCCACGGTTACCACGGTTACCACGGTTACCACGGTGATCCGGACCCGTCTGGACGGCGCAGAGGTTACCACGGTTACCATGGTTACCACGGTTACCACGGTGATCCTGGCCCGTCTGGACGGCGCCGAGGTTACCACGGTTACCACGGTGGTCCTGGCCCGTCTGGACGGCGCCGAGGTTACCATGGTTACCACGGTTACCACGGTGATCCGGACCCGTCTGGACGGCGCTGAGGTTACCACGGTTACCATGGTCACCACGGTGATCCTGGCCCGTCTGGACGGCGCAGAGGTTACCACGGTTACCACGGTGATCCGGACCCGTCTGGACGGCGCTGAGGTTACCACGGTTACCATGGTCACCACGGTGATCCTGGCCCGTCTGGACGGCGCAGAGGTTACCACGGTTACCACGGTGATCCGGACCCGTCTGGACGGCGCTGAGGTTACCACGGTTACCACGGTGATCCGGACCCGTCTGGACGGCGCCGAGGTTACCACGGTTACCACGGTGATCCGGACCCGTCTGGACGGCGCCGAGGTTACCACGGTTACCACGGTGATCCGGACCCGTCTGGACGGCGCCGAGGTTACCACGGTTACCACGGTTACCACGGTGACGGGTCGGGATCCATAGGTTCTCCTGGATGATTGGACCGGCTCACCTGGATTTAAGGCAGAACCTTTTGTTTGGACCCGGTTCGGTTCTGGTTCTGTTGGCCTGGAGACCGAGCCGCACCCGGTCCGGATTCCTCCAGCGGACCCTGAACCAACACCAACAGAACCACATCATCAGCATGAAGCCAACCTGGGTTCTGCTGGTCTCACACCAGAACCACCCGCACTGGACCCATCAGAACCTCGGTTCTGCTCCGACCCGTCCTCCAGGCCTGTTTATTGAAAATTAATTTTGTGGCTCGGTGTCCGACCCCCCCGCCGCCTGCCGGGCCGGGCCGGGCCGACCCGACCCAGTGTAATCCCTCTGTGGACATGATGATTACCTCCAGCCAGTAATCCCAGCCGCTGGCCCGGTTCCTGCTGACAGATGGTCCAGCTGAAACACTCATGTTTCTCTACAGTTCGGCCCAGAACCGCTGCAGGTGGCGCCGGTTCTGCCGGTTCTGCCGGGTCGGAACCTTTCAGCCCAGTAGAGCGGCAGAGACGCCCTGAGACCGGGTCGCTGAGGGAGACCGACCCAAAGACCTGCAGAGTCACCAGGTCCAGGTTCTGACCCGGCGGCCGGTTCTGACCCGGCGGCCGGTGTTCTGGTTCTGATCCGTTCAGTTGAACTTGGTTCATCTCCTCTGGTTTCCCAACATTCGGTCGGTTTCACTTCCTGATCCGAGTCTCGGTTCCTCCTGATCCGGTTCTGCTTCAGGTCCGGTTCCTCATTACACAGTGACCCGGACCTGAACAGTGACCCGGTTCTGCTTCAGGTCCGGTTCCTCTGAGCGAACCGGGTCGACCCTCCATGTTACTGTCGGCTCTCTGAAGGTGGCGCTGTGGAGAACTGCAGGGTTCTGTCTCCCTGCTGCAGGAACCCGGAACCCGGGTCGATCAGAACCTCCTGACCCGGGTCGATCAGAACCTCCCCGACCCGGGTCGATCAGAACCTCCCTGACCCGGGCAGAACCTCCCTGACCCGGGTTGATCAGAACCTCCCTGACCCAGAACTCCCCACCCGGAACCTCCCTGACCCGGATAAACCCCGACAACCCCCCGGGAAGAACCTCCCTGACCCGGGTGATCAGAACCTCCCTGACCCGATCAGAACCTCCCCGGACCGCAGAACTCCGGTGATCAGAACCTCCCTGACCGGGTCGATCAGAACCTCCCTGACCCGATCAGAACCTCCCTGACCCGATCAGCCCCCCAACCCTCAGAACCTCCCTGGGGTCGAAATCTACGATAGAACCTCCCTGACCCGTGATCAGAACCTCCCTGACCGTCGATCAGAACCTCCCTGACCCGATCAGAACCTCCCCCGAACCTCCGACCCGGGTCGATCAGAACCTCCCTGGGTCGATCAGAACCTCCCTGACCCGGGTCGATCAGAACCTCCCTGGGTCGATCAGAACCTCCCTGGGTCGATCAGAACTCCCTGGCTCGATCAGAACCCTCCCTGACCGGCAGAACCTCCCTGACCGGGTCGATCAGAACCTCCCTGGGTCGATCAGAACCTCCCTGGGTCGATCAGAACCTCCCTGACCCGGGCAGAACCTCCCTGACCCGGGCAGAACCTCCCTGACCCGGGTCGATCAGAACCTCCTGGTAAATCGGGTCTCGGCTGACGTCCCACTGAAGCTCCTGAAAGGTGAAACTGCTCAGGAGTTTCACACGATTCCATCCGGAACCAGAACCGGCAGCAGTGGTAGCTGCTCAGAACCTAAAGGTCAGAGTTCAGGCGTCCCTGAGACGGGCCGGGCCTCGGTTCTGGAGGCGCTCTGCTGACTCTGCCGGTGCGGTTCTGACTGGTGGGTCGGGTTTGGAGGAGTAACGCTGAGCCTCAGGCAGTAAAACGGACCCGGTGCCGGTTCTATTGATAGAACAGAACCGCTCTGGAACACGGCGGCCCTAAAGCCTCAGGAACGCAGCAGCTGGTGATAAATTCTGGTTCCGTCACGCCGCTCCGGCCCGGAATAGATCCGCTCCGTGGTTTCCGGGCCGAAGACGCCGTGGTTCTGGTCAGGCCCGGCGGTGATCCGAGGCTTTATGAGGAAACATCTGCAGTGGTCCGGGTTTCCCTCAGCCGCTCCGCTGCTTATTCTGGACACTTGCTCCAAAAATACCGACCGGGTCGAATCGGCCGAACCGGCCGAATCGGGCCGATCCGGGTCGAATCGGGCCGAACCGGTCGAACCGGGTCGAACCGGGCCGAACCGGGCCGAACCGGGCCGAACGGGCCGCCTCCAGCTGCTGCAGGCCCGGTTCCGTCCTCTTCATCATACCTGGTAGTGATGAAGAAGAATCAGGTTTCCAGGATTCTCCAGAAGTCTTGGTTCTGTTGGGAGGTCCAGTAGGAAGGTTCTGCTCCACCGGGTCAGAACCGGTCTGGGTTGATGAAGAAAGAGGTTGAAGATCATCATCATCATCATATTTCTAATTAACAGATGGATGTGACAGTTTTGGTAGGAGCTCGTTAGCTGAAGCTGGTTAGTTTGACCTCGTTAGTGACCTCGTCAGTTTTACTGTTAGCTGGAGCTCGTTAGCTCGGAGCTCGTTAGTTTTACCTCGTTAGCTGGAGCTCGTTAGTTTTACTTTGTTAGTTTTACCTCGTTAGCTGGAGCTCGTTAGTTTTACCTCGTTAGCTGGAGCTCGTTAGTTTTACTCTCGTTAGTTTTACCTCGTTAGCTGGAGCTCGTAGTTTTACCTAGCTGGAGCTCGTTAGTTTTACCTCGTTTTACCTCGTTAGCTGAGCTCGTTAGTTCTGTTAGCTCCGCTAGTTTTAGCTCGTTAGCTGGAGCTTGTTAGCTGGAGCTCGTTAGTTTTAGCTCGTTAGTTTTACCTCGTTAGCTGGAGCTCGTTAGTTTTACCTCGTTAGTTTTACCTCGTTAGCTGGAGCTCATTAGCTTGAGCTCGTTAGTTTTACCACATTAGCTGGAGCTCATTAGCTGGAGCTCGTTAGTTTTAGCTCGTTAGCTGGACCTCGTTAGCTGGAGCTCGTTAGTTTTACCCTCGTTAGTTTTACCTCGTTAGCTGGAGCTCATTAGCTGAGCTCGTTAGTTTTACCTCGTTAGCTGGAGCTCGTTAGCTGGAGCTCGTTAGTTTTACCTCGTTAGTTTTACCACGTTAGCTGGAGCTCATTAGCTGGAGCTCGTTAGTTTTAGCTCGTTAGCTGGACCTCGTTAGCTGGAGCTCGTTAGTTTTACCTCGTTAGCTGGAGCTCGTTAGTTTTACCTCGTTAGCTGGAGCTCGTTAGTTTTACCTCGTTAGCTGGAGCTCGTTAGCGCTGCAGAGTGGGCGGGGCTAACGGTTCAGACATGGAGTCGGTTCACTTAAAGCCTGAAGCTCCTCAGCAGGTGAAAGATGTCCAGGCTGCTCTCTGCTGCCCCCTGGAGGCCATGAAGTGTTTCTAGTCCTGAAATGAGAACCAAACCTCAGGTGGACCTTCCTGTTCCTCCTGTCCTTTACTCTCCCAGCTCCTGTTTCTCTCTTTATTAGTAGAAGAAGTGAGATGGACAATATTCCAGGGAAAAGTTGAGACATGAATGTTGACCTTGATGGTTAAATATGGAATAAAAGTTGTTTTTTTTTCATTGACTGATAACCTGACTGAGTTTCTCTGTTTATGTTTAACTCTGTATTGTTCTGTGGTTCGTTTTTACTCTGTATCTGTGAACGATTCTTCTGATGTCATGAGGCATATTAAAAATAAACGTGTTAAAATAAAAATGTTTCTTTGTCGGAATGAAAGAGACAAAGTTTCAGTTTTTCATTCTCCAGTGGAGAATGAAAAACTGTTTCCAGTAAAATATCCTCCATTAACTCCCAGTAAATATGTTTTGATCATATTTCAAGCTGAACATAAAAGCCAGGAATTCTGGGAAGTTGAGTCTGGAGAACCAAGGAATGTTGCCATGGAAACTGCAGGAGCAGAGAACAGTAACACCATGTTAAAATCTAATAAACTTCATAATATTTAACGATCTATTTCTGGTCAACAGGCGTATAAATCATTAAATCATCATTGACACCGTCTGCGCTCAGCAGAACCTCTGACCCGGTTCCGGTTCTGACGGACTCTCCTCTGTCCTCAGACATCCAGGAGTTTTACGAAGTGACCTTAGTGGACAGCCAGCGGTGGGCGGAGTCTCCGCGGGGGGCGGAGCCGGGCGTCCCGCTCCACCTGTGGGACCTGTCCAGCCTGCAGAGCCCGACCGGAACCTCCGAGACGCTGCCCAGCCTCAGCACCAGCATCGAGGTAGGAACCGGGCCGGAACCGGGCCGAACCGGGCCGGAACCGGCGCCGCCGACGCTAAAATAGCTGCAGTAAAAATAGATCAGAGGATTTAAATAGAACTGGACCGGCGCCGCTCCGCGGGGAGCCGGGTCCACGTTTGATGCTCCTGGTTCTGTTTAAAGTGACAGGAACTCACAGAACCACCGGATCCGGCCCGGTTCCCCTCCATCTGCTGGTTCTGAGGCTCAGAACCGGGTCACTTCCTGTTGATCTGAGCAGATCGGACCTGCTGTGGTTCTGGTTCTGGTGGACAGGATGAGTGGCAGCAGCTCCTGACTGGAACCCGACCATCAGAACCAGAGACCCGTCACCAGGTCCGGAGCGGCCGGCCCGGTTCTTCCAGTCACATAATCCCGTGTTTACATGATATCTGGGATTATGGGTAATCTGGCCGCCATGCGACCGGGTCTCTGTGGTTCTGTTGGGTCGCTGCAGAACCGACAGAAGGAGGCTCAGACTGATGCCTCAGAACCGGTCCGGTCCGGTTCTGAGGGAAACTGGGAGTTAAAGACACAGGTGAGATTTTGACTGGAGGTTTTTTTCTCACTGAGAATCTGAATCTGGAGGTTCTGATTCTTCTGGCCGATGTTCTGATCCGGGTCTTTTGGTGAACGGTTCTTCAGTTCTGTTCAGTTCTTCTACCTGAACCAGAACTTTCAGATCAGCCAGTTTCCTGAATCTGAACAGATTCCCAACCCACAGCAGAATCGTTCATTTGAACTGCCGGGTTCTCTTCGGTACCTGCCGGGTCGGTGGGAACCGCCGGGTCAGAACCAGAACCTGTGAACCCGTGTCAATGTGACCCGGCTGTAAACGGAGCCGACAGTAAAACGGTTTAGAGCAGCAGCAGCAGCTCGGAGGTCGAAAGTAGGAGGAGATGCAAGTCTGGACCTGACGGCGGTTCTGCTGCTGATTCCGCTCCTCCAACTCGGTTCTGGAAGGTTCTGGACGCTAGTCGACTCCGATCAGAACCAGTCTGGGTGTGTTGAATGAAAATGGAGGTGATGGTAGAAGGACGAAGGTCAAGCTGACCGGATGTCCTCAGGTCCAGCTGGAGGTTCTGGCTGGACCCGTTATTGTAAACCAATATTTGAGTAGCCGAGTAACCTATCGATTATTCTGATGATTAATCGAGTAATTGGATAAAAACTATAAAATAAAACATTTGTAAATCTGACATAACAGCAGTGTTACGATCAGACATCAACGTCAGTCCATGTTTTCATATTTGAGCTTCACTAACCTGGGTAGGTCTTTATTTGACCAGGTGTGAATTAGACAGACATGGCATCTGTCAGAAACATGAACAAGTATTTATGAATGTTTATGACTGTTGTCACTCGGTAAAAAATGACACTTTTAATACAAAGTTGCTCTAAAAGTCCATTAAAAATGACAACTTTGCATTAAATTATCATCATTTACAAAATCATGCAAAGTTGGCATTTTAATGGACTTTTAGAGCAACTTTGTATTAAAAGTGTCATTTTTTACCGAATGACAACAGTCATAAACATTCATAAATACTTGTTCATGTTTCTGACAGATGTCATGTCTGTCTAATTCACACCTGGTCAAATCAAGTTTTACCTTAACCTGTTACAATAACGTCTCACTTTCTAAGTTAACCTGAAGAAAAGTTACACAAAGCTCTGACATAATTTAATAATAAAGATCCAGGCCCACAATACGCTTATAAAATGCTCCATATTTTAGTTTCTGTTCATCTTTAGTCAGTTTAGCAGATTAACTCTCACCTTGTCCCAAACCTGCCAAGCTTTGGCCTTGACAATACAGGAAATGTCTCCTGACTGGGGGGTTAGGGGTCGGAGGGCAGGTGGAGGTCAGACCGGGGAGCAACACGGCTGCCGAGCTCCGGCCATTTAAGGATGTTCATTGGCCCCGGAAACCATGGCAACCCGGAACCAATCAGAAAACTCCCGCGGGCCGAACCGGAAGCTCTGACATCATGTCGCAGCGCAGAGGAGGAAGTCAGAGCTGCGCGTAACAGAAATAATGTCCCGGCTGGAACACGGGGGCTAAATGATCAAACATTCCAGGCGGGTAAATTTTCCCGGAGGAATTTTAGTAATGGAGGGACTGGAATCACTCGAGGAATCGCTTCAGCCCTGGTTCTGGAGGTTCTGCTCTTGTTGTTGTCATTGAATGCTCTCTCTCTCTGTCTCCTGTTAACGACCTCTGACCTCCGTAGGAGTCCCCCCTCCTTAACGAAATCCTGCACACCTTGGCGCGGGCCAAGCTGTCCCCCCGCCGTGACGGCCAGGTAAGAACCGGACTCTGCTGTTGGTGGGGGGGGCTGTCGGTGTCGTCCACCTCGCCGCATGTCCCATCAGTCCTCGTGTGCTTGGGACCATCGGGGGGGCTAGAGGGGGGGGGGGGGGGGGGGGCTCTGGGCTCTCCGCTCTCCGCCGTAGTTTGGTCACAGCAGCGTCTGGACCGGCGGCTCAGAACCTCCTCTGGTCCCACAGAAGGTTCTGCATGTCGTGGCGTCAAACCGTCAGCGACCCGATCAGCCGGTCTGTGAGGCGGCCATTGTGCTTCATTCATGTTGGGTCTGAACAGTACAGCTCCGGTCCACACAGGGGGGCGTCCTGAAGAGGTTCCTCCTAATGTCTGGGACAGACTGAAGAGGTTCCTCCTTAATGTCTGGGACAACTGAAGAGGTTCCTCCTTAATGTCTGGGACAAACTGAAGAGGTTCCTCCTTAATGTCTGGGACAAACTGAAGAGGTTCCTCCAATGTTGGGAAATAAAGGTCTCCTAATTTGGCAATGAGAGTCCCTATGGAAGACTGAAGAGGTTCCTCCTTAATGTCTGGGACAGACTGAAGAGGTTCCTCATAATGTCTGGGACAGACTGAAGAGGTCTCTTAATGTCTGGGCAACGAGGGTTCCTCCTAATTCAATGGTGTCTGGGACAGACTGAAGAGGTTCCCCTAGTCTGGACATGAGAGGTTAATGTCTGGGACAGACTGAAGAGGTTCCTCCTAATGTCTGGCGACTGAAGACTTATTGACACGAGCTCTCTAGTCTGGACAGACTGAAAGTCTCTAATGTCTGGACAAACTGAGAGGTTCCTCCAGTCTGGACGACGTCCGTTGACGACTGAAGAGGAGTCGGAGACTGAAGATCTCAAGTCTGGACAGACGAAGTCCTAACTGGACAACTGGGTAGGACGAAGAGTCCTCCATAATGTCTGGACGATGAAGAGCCAGAAGACATGAGGTCTCTGTGGCATCACTGCTGAGTCAGAAGACGGTAAAAACGTCATAAGGACAACTTGGTCCTGAAGACCACAATGTCAATGTCACGAAGAAGACGGTCACCAGGGCAACGGCCATGAAGTCGGACCAGGACAAAGGAACAAGCATGAGAATCATAAAATGCTGAGGGCCAACATGGCTGCCAGGTGTCAGACGGCGTCTGACGACCGAGGTGACGACAACCTGAAAGGGGCGGAGCCTCAGAACAAACAACGACCATCAGCTCGTCTCAAACCTCATGGAGGGAAAACCGGGTCAGGAAGGTCCACCTTCAGGATGGTCCACCTTCATCATGGTCCTCCTTCATCATGGTCCACCTTCAGGATGGTCCACCTTCAGGATGGTCCACCTTCAGGATGGTCCTCCTTCATGAAGGTCCACCTTCAGGATGGTCCACCTTCAGGATGGTCCACCTTCATCATGGTCCTCCTTCATCAGGGTCCACCTTCAGGATGGTCCACCTTCAGGATGGTCCACCTTCATCATGGTCCACCTTCAGGATGGTCCACCTTCATCATGGTCCACCTTCATCATGGTCCACCTTCAGGATGGTCCACCTTCAGGATGGTCCACCTTCATCATGGTCCACCTTCATCATGGTCCACCTTCAGGATGGTCCACCTTCAGGATGGTCCACCTTCATCATGGTCCACCTTCAGGATGGTCCACCTTCATCATGGTCCACCTTCAGGATGGTCCACCTTCATCATGGTCCACCTTCAGGATGGTCCACCTTCAGGATGGTCCACCTTCATCATGGTCCACCTTCAGGATGGTCCACCTTCATCATGGTCCACCTTCAGGATGGTCCACCTTCATCATGGTCCACCTTCAGGATGGTCCACCTTCAGGATGGTCCACCTTCATCATGGTCCACCTTCAGGATGGTCCACCTTCAGGATGGTCCACCTTCAGGATGGTCCACCTTCATCATGGTCCTCCTTCATCATGGTCCACCTTCATCATGGTCCACCTTCAGGATGGTCCACCTTCAGGATGGTCCACCTTCAGGATGGTCCACCTTCATCATGGTCCACCTTCAGGATGGTCCACCTTCATCATGGTCCACCTTCAGGATGGTCCACCTTCAGGATGGTCCACCTTCATCATGGTCCTCCTTCATCATGGTCCACCTTCATCACGGTCCTCCTTCATCATGGTCCTCCTTCATCATGGTCCACCTTCATCATGGTCCTCCTTCATCATGGTCCACCTTCATCACGGTCCACCTTCATCATGGTCCTCCTTCATCATGGTCCTCCTTCATCATGGTCCACCTTCAAGATGGTTGTCCTTCATCATGGTCCACCTTCATCATGGTCCACCTTCATCATGGTCCTCCTTCATCATGGTCCACCTTCATCACGGTCCACCTTCATCATGGTCCTCCTTCATCATGGTCCTCCTTCATCATGGTCCACCTTCAAGATGGTTGTCCTTCATCATGGTCCTCCTTCATCATGGTCCACCTTCATCATGGTCCTCCTTCATCATGGTCCACCTTCATCACGGTCCACCTTCATCATGGTCCTCCTTCATCATGGTCCACCTTCATCACGGTCCTCCTTCATCATGGTCCTCCTTCATCATGGTCCTCCTTCATCATGGTCCACCTTCAAGATGGTTGTCCTTCATCATGGTCCACCTTCATCATGGTCCACCTTCATCATGGTCCACCTTCAGGATGGTCGTCCCCTGGTCGTCCTCTGGTTGTCCCCTGGTTGTCCCCTGGTCGTCCTCTGGTTGTCCCCTGGTTGTCCCCTGGTCGTCCTCTGGTCGTCCTCTGGTTGTCCTCTGGTCGTCCTCTGGTCGTCCTCTGGTTGTCCTCTGGTTGTCCTCTGGTCGTCCTCTGGTCGTCCTCTGGTTGTCCCCTGGTTGTCCTCTGGTTGTCCCCTGGTCGTCCTCTGGTTGTCCTCTGGTCGTCCTCTGGTCGTCCTCTGGTTGTCCTCTGGTTGTCCTCTGGTCGTCCTCTGGTCGTCCTCTGGTTGTCCCCTGGTTGTCCTCTGGTTGTCCCCTGGTCGTCCTCTGGTCGTCCTCTGGTTGTCCCCTGGTCGTCCTCTGGTTGTCCCCTGGTTGTCCCTCTGGTTGTCATCTGGTTGTCCCCTGGTTGTCCCCTGGTCAGACCGGAGCTGTACTGTTGGACCCGTCGTCATGGTGATGGTCTGGTTTGTGTGGTTTCAGTTCTGGTTGCTGAAGCATCGGCCATCTTCTCATCTGCTGCTGTTTCAACGTGTTTAGGCCGAGCGGTTCTGATGGTCCCGTGTTGAAGGTTCTGGAAACTGTCCCTGGTGTGAAGCTGCTTTTTTCTCCAAATATAAAAATGGTGTTTATGGTTTGGTTTCATCAGACCAGAGGAAAACGCCTCAGACACGAGTCGTTTCTAAACTCTGGTCTGGTTTGGAGTGACGTCTCCTCGGCCCAGGAGGACGCAGGACGTGATGATGATGATGATGAGGATGATGATGAAATAATATTTGAATATTTTAGATGTTCTCCATGATGATGATGTTTGGTGGAGCTGAGCTTTGGTTTTGTTCGCCATCCATTTCAGGAGGTTGTTTCTGTTTCAATATGAACTTATGGAGCAAATCATAATAAGTTATGAAACCATCATCCGTCTGATGTCGGCCCTCAAGCTGCAGGAGTTTGATTGGCCAGGTGAAGGGGGCGGGGCTTAGCGTCTGCAGCGCTGAGCTGTGAAATGAAATGTCTCCATTTGTGTCAATTCTGACTTTATAGCATCAATTACATAAAAATATTGATTATTTCTGAGAACTGCAGCCGTCATGTGACCCTCAGTGCTGCTGCTGCTCCTGATCTGCTTTTTCTCTGGAATATTTCAGATGTTCTCCAAGGAAACATCTGTGAATAAGCACATTTTTCCTGAATAACTGAGTCACGTTGCAGAGAAAGTTCAGTTTAAATATGTGTTTCTGTTTGATGTGCGGCCATGTTGGGTTAAGGCTCTGCCAGGCTGCGGCTCCTCGGCAGAAACCAGGAGCTTCACTGCAGCAGCAGCAGAATAAAACATGAGCTGAACTCTGACGTCTGAGCAGGACAACCAGGACGACCTGCACATCACTGCAGGTCAAAACTCTCTGGGCTGCTGTGGTTTGTAGGAAATAAACCAAAATGTTTGTTTTTACAAAGAAAAATCTGTTCAGTTTATTTACACTGCAACAAATACGCTTCTGAAAACGAGTTAAATACAGAAAAATGAGATGCATGGACAGCTTTAATATTCAGTAACCATAACACAAACTTGTTAAAGTTATTAGTGAGCAGTGAGGTCAGCAGGTCACTCATGTCCCTCAGTGGGTCAGGAGGTGCTGGTTCCCCTCCAGCTGAGGTTCTGGGCGAGAGGCGGGTCACCTGGACGGGTCACCTGGACGGACAACACAGAGACACAGAGAGACACTCAGAGACACTCAGAGACACACAAAGACACACAGAGACACTCAGAGACACTCAGAGACACACAAAGACACACAGAGACACTCAGAGACACACAGAGACACAGAGACACACAGAGACACTCAGAGACACACAAAGACACTCAGAGACACTCAGAGACACACAAAGACACTCAGAGACACTCAGAGACACTCAGAAACACACAGAGACACACAGAGACACTTAAGACACACAGAGACACACAAGAACAGAGACACACAGAGACACACAGAGACACACAGAGACACACAGAGACACACAGAGACACACAGAGACACTCAGAGACACTCAAGACACTCAGAGACACACAGAGACACTCAGAGACACTCAGGACAAGCACCTAGGGACAATTTAGACAGACCAACTAACCTGACAGTCGTGTTTCTGGACTGTGGGAGGAAACCGGAGTACCTGGAGAAAACCCACCATGCACAGGGAGAACATGGAGACTCCATGCAGAGAGACGGGAGTCGAACCCAGAACCTCCTGCTGAGGCGCAGCTCCTCCCAACCCTTTCCTGAAGCTCTGCTGTCCAGGACTCAGGTGACCCACAGGCTCTGCGTTACTGTTGGTCCTTTTCTCAGTGGGAACCAGCAGCGACGCAAATGGAGGCAGGAGACAGATGTACGATTCTAGATCCGCCACCATGTTCAGTTTGTCCTAATCGACCGTCAGGTTTTACTGCTGCACCTTAAAACCCAGCAGGGATTTTCTGCTGTCCTACGCCCCCTAGTGGAGGACAGAGCCTCTACCAGCGATCCCAGAACAGGCTGACCAGCCGATCACTGATGATCACAACGTTCTGGAACGAAGTGACACAAACAAATAACTCCATTTCAGTACTACATTCATATCAGCGACTGATATGAATTCAGATTCACTAAACATTGTTTCTGTCGATTCTTGTATGAAATTAACTTGTAGCAGTTGAATATATTAATAATCTTCCTGCCTGTGGCAATAAACCAGATAAATGCATCATAAATTAAAACTAACTCAATCATTTATCGTTTTCTACCAAAAACTAAAAGATAAAACTCTTCAGTTGGTGTTTGGGTTCCAACTATAATTCTGATTATTCATTTCATTAGTTTTTGTTTAGTTGATTTATTTTGGATGTTTTAAATGTTTGTTAGAATATGAAGTTATTGATCTTTGATTATTCTGCCTTATTTCTGTCATGTTACTGAGAAATGATCTTTATAGTTCCTGGAATAATTTATTAGTTATTGTGACAGGTATGAAATCGATCTCTGAAGAAACGCTGTGGATCCCACCAGGTGGAACCGGAACCGATCGGGTCCAGTTTGAGTTCTCAGAACCAAAATTCATCTATTGATCTGATTCAGAATCATGGAAACTTATTCGAGCCAAAGTGACGATGAACAGGAGGAACAGAGGACAGGAACATGTGAGGCTGCTGACATCACTTCCTGTGGCCTGTTGCATAACCAGCCATGTAACAGGCCATATGATGATGATGATGATGATGATGAGCCGCATGACGGATTCATGGATGTGTGAATGATTAGAACTTGTGTGGCGCCGACTCAGCCTGGTCTGCTGCTGCAGCACACGATCTTCCTCCTCCTCCTCCTCCTCTTCATCCTGATCCTCCTCCTCTTCCTCATCCTCCTCTTCCTCCTCTTCCTCCTCCTCCTCCTCCTCTTCCTCCCTCTTCCCTCCTCCTCTCTCCTCCTCCTCCTCCTCTTCCTCCTCCTCTTCAATCCTCATCATCTCTCCTCCTCCTTCATCCTCATCCTCCTCTTCATCCCATCCTCCTCTTCATCCTCCTCCTCATCCTCCTTTCCTCCTCCTCCTCTTCATCCTCCTTATCCTCATCCTCCTCCTCTTCCACCTCATCCTCCTCCTCTTATCCTCATCCTCCTCCTCTTCTCCTCTCCTCCTCCTTTTCCTCCTCCTCTCCTCCTCCTCTCATCCTCCTCTTCCTCCTCCTCCTCCCATCCTCCTCATCCTCCTCCTCCCTCCCTCCTCTTCATCCTCTCCTCCTCCTCTTCATCCTCTCCTCCTCTTCTCCTCTCCCTCTTCATCTCTCCTCTCCTCATCCTCCTCTTCTCCTTCCTCCTCCTCTCCTCTCCCCTCTCTCCTCCTCTTCTCCTCCTCCTCTTCATCCTCTCCTCTCCTCTCCCTCCTCCTCCTCCTCTTCATCCTCCTCTCCTCTCCCCTCATCCTCCTCCTCCTCCTCATCCCCTCTTCACCTCATCTTCCTCCTCCTCCTCCTCTCCTCCTCTTCATCCTCTCCTCCTCTCACCTCTCCTCCTCTCTCCTCATCCTCCTCTCTCCTCTCCTCCCTTCCCTCCTCCTCCTTTCCTCCTCCTCCTCCTCTTCATCCTCCTCCTCCTCCTCTTCATCCTCCTCTCCTCCTCCTCTCTTCTCTCTCTCCTCCTCTTCATCCTCATCCTCCTCTTCATCCCCCCCTCTTCTCCTCCTCCTCTCCTCTCTCCCCTCTTCCTCCTCCTCCTCCTCCTCTTCATCTCTCCTCCTCTTCTCCTCTCCTCTCTTCATCCTATCTCCTCCTCCTTCCCCTCTCCTCCTCTTCTCCTCCTCCTCCCCTCCTCCTCCTCTCTTCATCCTCTCCTCCTCTTATCCTCATCTCCCTCCTCCTCTCATCCTCATCCTCCTCCTCTTCATCCTCATCCTCCTCCTCTTCATCCTCATCTTCTCCTTTTCCTCCTCCTCCTCCCTTCATCCTCCTTTTCCTCCTCCCTCTCATCCTCCTCATCCTCCTCTCCTCATCCCCTCTCTCTCCTCCCTCTCTTCCTCCTCCTCTCCTCATCCTCCTCTCCTCTCCTCCTCCTTTCCTCCTCCTCCTCCTCCTCTTCATCCTCCTCTTCCTCCTCCTCCTCTCATCCTCCTCATCCTCCTCATCCTCCTCTTCATCCTCATCCTCCTCCTCTTCATCCTCATCCTCCCCTCTTCTCCTCATCCTCCTCTTCATCCTCCTCCTCCTCCTCTTCATCCTCCTCTTCCCTCCTCCTCCTCCTCCTCTCTCTCATCCTCATCTTCTCCTCTTCATCCTCATTCCTCCTCTTCATCCTCATCCTCCTCTCTCCTCTCTCCTCCTCTTCACTCCTCCTCCTCTCATCCTCCTCTTCATCCTCCTCTCATCCTCCTCCCTCCTCCTCCTCATCCTCTCCTCTTCATCCTCATCCTCCTCCTCTTCATCCTCATCCTCTCCTCTTCATCCTCCTCCTCCTCCTCTCTTCATCCTCCCTCCTCCTCTCTCCTCCTCTTCATCCTCTCTTCCTCCTCTCTCCTCATCCTCCTCTTCATCCTCATCTTCCTCCTCCTCCTCCTCATCCTCCTCTTCATCCTCCTCCTCCTCCTCTTCATCCTCATCCTCCTCTTCATCCTCATCCTCCTCTTCATCCTCCTTCTCCTCCTCTTCCTCCTCTTCCTCCTCCTTTCCTCCTCCTCCTCCTCCTCCTCTCATCCTCCTCCTCCTCCTCCTCCTCTTCATCCTCCTCCTCCTCCTCATCCTCCTCTTCATCCTCATCTTCCTCCTCTTCATCCTCATCCTCCTCTTCATCCTCATCCTCCTCTTCATCCTCCTTCTCCTCCTCTTCCTCCTCTTCCTCCTCCTTTTCCTCCTCCTCCTCCTCCTCTTCATCCTCCTCTTCCTCCTCCTCCTCTTCATCCTCCTCATCCTCCTCTTCATCCTCATCTTCCTCCTCTTCATCCTCATCCTCCTCTTCATCCTCATCCTCCTCTTCATCCTCCTCCTCCTCTTCATCCTCCTCTTCCTCCTCCTCCTCCTCCTCCTCTTCATCCTCATCTTCCTCCTCTTCATCCTCATCCTCCTCTTCATCCTCCTCCTCCTCCTCTTCATCCTCATCCTCCTCCTCCTCCTCTTCATCCTCCTCCTCCTCCTCCTCCTCCTGAGCCATTTGGCGTTGACTCATCATACGTGTTGCTTCCAGGCCGTTGGTGGTTTAAGAACAGAGGCTGAAGCGACGCGGCATCAGAGCCGCTGTGTCTCACCTCCACCCTGAGGCGGCGCCGGGTCAGAACCGACCGAACCGACCCGCGGAGGTCAGAACCGGTCAGAACCGACCCAACCGACCCGCGGAGGTCAGAACCGACCCACAGAGGTCAGAACCGACCGAACCGACCCGCGGAGGTCAGAACCGGTCAGAACCGACCCAACCGACCCGCGGAGGTCAGAACCGGTCAGAACCGACCCGCGGAGGTCAGAACCGACCCGCGGAGGTCCGGCTCCGCCCCAAAGTGGGCCGGCCTCCAGAACCCAAATTCAAGTTTTCTAAAGAGGTTTAACTGGTTTCTGGAGAGAAATGATCTTTAGTTTGATCTTTAGTTCGAATGACGCCTGTTTGTGCTGTTTTGTTTATATTAAGTTTTTTGAATCGTCTTCAGGAAGCTTCATAATTTTTAACATATCTTATCAGTTAAAATGTCCAGCTTCAGGTATTTCATTAACTGCCTGTTTTAAAATAGTTTTTATTTAGTTTACCTTCTGTTCCTGCTGTCCTTAAAGGGGCAGGATGATCCGTTTCCCAGGTTCTTGGAGCCATTTTATATCACAATCAAGTAGCTTTAATCTTCATTTGTTGTAAAAATGCTGAATATATCAAACTTGACTTAGAGGATATCTGACTTTGTAATTTACGGCCTTGAAATCGGGTCTCTGTCTCTTTAAGAAGCTCCTGCTCTTTCTGAAGCTCCGCCTCCAGGAAGTCGCCCCAACATGGCTCCTCTATTAACCCTTTAACGGTTTTAGCAGCTCCTGTAACGAGCTCAGCAGCTGGTTGCTAATTGCTGCTGGCTAGTCTGAAGGAGCCGAGTGGGACGTTGCAGGTGGAGCTACATCCACCCAGGTGTTACTCAGCTGGGTGGTTGCCATGGAGATTACAGGATGTTTTCACATGAAAAATCAAGGTAACCTCCAGAAAAAACATTTCAGTGATGGAAAGCGGATTTTACACACTCGCCCTTTAAGTCGGTGTGTAACTGATTATTCCCAGCTGAGTGGCAGCACTTGAACGCGTCGGAAGGCGGAGGGGTTCCGGTTCTGGTTCCGGTTCTGGTCCCGCTGCTCCGGGCCGGTATGACTGGAGCTGGCTGTCCGCTCAGAACGCGCTCCGACCCGGGCGGACCGCGGCAGCAGCGGCCGGTCCGTGTGGAGGGAACCGCGGCATGAGGCGCTGCTGCTCCCGCCCGTCGGAACCATGGACTGCATTTGTATCGTCACAACCAAGGTAGAAACCGGGTTTAACTCAGCGGGAGCCGCTGGTTGATTCGGCCGGTTTCTGAGCCGCCGAACCGGCTTCATTTGGTACAAAATGTACTTTTTACCGGTCCGGTCCGGCGGTTCGGCTGCTTGTCTCCCACCGCGGCTAGTTAAGAGTTCAGCATCAAATAAAGAAAAGAGACGAATACTAACTAGAAAACGTTAAAAAAACACAACCAAACTACCGCCGAATTAAAAACACGGTACTGAAAATGTAAAATATGGATTGTTTTAGATTTCAAAAGTTTTTATTTCTTTGGAAATGAGGAACAATTTTAATTTATCACATTTTCTGAATGGATTTTGGCTTTAAACTCCCAAGTTTTAAAGATGAATGATGAATGACAAATTATTTTTGGTTTGAGTTTTATTACATTTTATTACATTTTTTGTCTGATTATATTTATTTTTCATGTGATGAAGATCAGATTATAGACATTTATAGGTCCAAAAGTAACTCAGGCTCGGCTGGTTCTGGTTTGATCAGAACCGGACCCTCTGTGCTGTCAGTGGTTAATGGTTCTGGGTCCAGGCGGGTTTCTGGAGCCGCCTCAGACGGTCAGCAGCACCTCTGGGTTCTCCAGACGGTTCTGGTGAACAGAACTTTACAGGTTCTGTCAGTGTAACATCAGATCACCGCTCTGGGTTTCCTCCATGTTTTTGGACCTCTGGTTCTGCTCAGTTGTGTTTAGCTAGCTGCGTTCGGCCGGATCCGATCCGGTGGGGATTCATCTGGGTTTCGGATCCTGGAAAGCCAGACTAGATGTTGGACGGTTGGTTCTGTCCAGCAGAACCAGAACCAGGAAGGTTCTGAACGTTCAGTCTGGAGTTTTGTGTTATGTTGTAGGCCAGGTGCTGTTTGGATCATGGTTCTGCCGACTGCCCGGTTCTGACCCAGTTCCTGGTCCGGCTGCCGCAGCAGACAGGGAGAGGTAAATGCTGCGACCTTTGACCTGCAGGAGGCGCCAGGCGGTCAACCTCCGCAGGTTCTACTGATTCCTAGAACCTCGACTGGAGCAGCAGCAGCAAGAATTATTGATCCGTCTGGGATCCGCTCCACGTTTTACTGGAGGGATGGAGGGATGAGGGATGAGGGAGGGATGGAGGGATGATGGAGGATGGAGGGAGGATAGATGGATGGAGGGATGAGGAGGATGAGGATGGAGGGATGAGGGAGGGATGGAGGGATGATGGAGGATGGATGGAGGGATGAGGGAGGGATGGAGGGATGAGGGAGGGATGAGGATGGAGGGATGAGGGAGGATGGAGGGAGGATAGATGGATGGAGGGATGAGGGAGGATGGGGGGATGGAGGGATGATGGAGGGATGATGGATGGATGGATGGATGATGGATGGATGATGGAGGCATGATGGAGGCATGATGGATCATGGAGAGATGATGGAGGGATGATGGATCATGGAGAGATGATGGAGGGATGATGGATGGATGGAGGGATGATGGATCATGGATGGATGATGGAGGGATGATGGATCATGGATGGATGATGGAGGGATGATGGAGGGATGATGGATCATGGAGGGATGATGGATGATGGATGGAGGGATGATGGATGATGGAGGGATGATGGATGGATGGATGATGGAGGGATGATGGATGGATGATGAATGATGAGGGATGATGGATGATGGAGGGATGATGGATGGATGATGAATGATGGAGGGATGATGGATGATGGAGGGATGATGGATGGATGGAGGGATGATGGATGATGGAGGGATGATGGATGGATGGAGGGATGATGGATGATGGAGGGATGATGGATGGATGATGAATGATGGAGGGATGATGGATGATGGAGGGATGATGGATGATGGAGGGATGATGGATGACAGTGAAGTTCAGGATCTGAGTTTTTGTTGTGAGGATAAAACGTTTCAGTGTCAGCAGGAAGTGGATTGTGATGAAGGTCTGGTGGTTTTCATCACGAGGTCTGAGAACCTGTTTGGACCTGCAGCCTGACCGGACCGGACCGGACCGGGTCGGTCCATCAGCAGTCGGTCCATCAGCAGCCGGACCGGGTCGGTCCATCAGCAGCCGGACCGGACCGGACCGGGTCGGTCCATCAGCAGCCGGTCGGTCCAGTCCGGACCGGTCCATCAGCAGTCGGACCATCAGCAGCCGGACCGGACCGGACCGGGTCGGTCCATCAGCAGTCGGTCCATCAGCAGCCGGACCGGACCGGACTGGACTGGGTCGGTCCATCAGCAGCCAGTCGGTCCAGTCCGGACCGGTCCATCAGCAGTCGGTCCATCAGCAGCGGGTCGGTCCATCCTGCTGCCTGGACAGGAAGTGCTTCACGCTCTGCTGACGGTTTGGGCGGGTCAAACATCTGCAGCTTCCTGTGATCTGAAAGCTCCAGAGTCGGGCCGCTGATCCGGGTCGGATCCAAACGGATCTCCTGCTCCGGACTTACCGGGCCTGAGTCAGAATCTGACTGCAGAACCAGCAGAACCATAAAACGTTTAGTATCTCGGCTTCACGTGTAAAACGTCTGGAGGAAGAGGAGGAAGAGGAGCAGCTGCTCTTCACCCTCAGGCTGTGAGGAAGGTTCTGGTCCGACCCGGTCAGAGAGAGAAGTGGGTCCAGGGAGGAAAACGGACCTGCAGCATGTCTGATGCTGTGCTGCCCCCTGCTGGAGGGCCAGAAACCAGACCAGAACATTTCACACCTGAAACATTCAGAACACCAGCCTGATGGTCCTGCTGGACCGAAAACCAGCGGTTCACCTGAGATCCACCTGAGATCCACCTGAGATCCACCTGAGATCCACCTGAGATCCACCTGAGGTTCACCTGAGGTCCACCTGAGATCCACCTGAGATCCACCAGCCTGATGGTCCTGCTGGACCGAAAACCAGCGGTTCACCTGAGATCCACCTGAGATCCACCTGAGGTTCACCTGAGATCCACCTGAGGTCCACCTGAGATCCACCTGAGATCCACCTGAGGTCCACCTGAGATCCACCTGAGGTCCACCTGAGATCCACCTGAGATCCACCTGAGATCCACCTGAGGTTCACCTGAGATCCACCTGAGATCCACCTGAGGTCCACCTGAGATCCACCTGAGGTCCACCTGAGATCCACCTGAGATCCACCTGAGATCCACCTGAGGTCCACCTGAGATCCACCTGAGATCCACCTGAGATCCATCTGAGATCCACCTGAGGTCCACCTGAGGTTCACCTGAGATCCACCTGAGATCCACCAGCCTGATGGTCCTGCTGGACCGAAAACCAGCGGTTCACCTGAGATCCACCTGAGATCCACCTGAGATCCACCTGAGATCCACCTGAGATCCACCTGAGGTTCACCTGAGGTCCACCTGAGATCCACCTGAGATCCACCAGCCTGATGGTCCTGCTGGACCGAAAACCAGCGGTTCACCTGAGATCCACCTGAGGTCCACCTGAGATCCACCAGAGATCCACCTGAGATCCACCTGAGATCCACCTGAGGTCCACCTGAGGTTCACCTGAGATCCACCTGAGATCCACCTGAGGTTCACCTGAGATCCACCTGAGATCCACCTGAGATCCACCTGAGATCCACCTGAGATCCACCTGAGGTTCACCTGAGATCCACCTGAGATCCACCTGAGGTTCACCTGAGATCCACCTGAGGTCCACCTGAGATCCACCTGAGGTCCACCTGAGATCTACCTGAGATCCACCTGAGATCCACCTGAGGTTCACCTCAGGTGGATCTCAGGTCCACCCGAGGTTCACCTGAGATCCACCTGAGACCCACCTGAGGTCCACCTGAGGTCCACCTGAGATCCACCTGAGATCCACCTGAGATCCACCTGAGGTTCACCTGAGATCCACCTGAGATCCACCAGCCTGATGGTCCTGCTGGACCGAAAACCAGCGGTTCACCTGAGATCCACCTGAGGTCCACCTGAGATCCACCAGAGATCCACCTGAGATCCACCTGAGATCCACCTGAGGTCCACCTGAGGTTCACCTGAGATCCACCTGAGATCCACCTGAGGTTCACCTGAGATCCACCTGAGATCCACCTGAGATCCACCTGAGATCCACCTGAGATCCACCTGAGGTTCACCTGAGATCCACCTGAGATCCACCTGAGGTTCACCTGAGATCCACCTGAGGTCCACCTGAGATCCACCTGAGGTCCACCTGAGATCTACCTGAGATCCACCTGAGATCCACCTGAGGTTCACCTCAGGTGGATCTCAGGTCCACCCGAGGTTCACCTGAGATCCACCTGAGACCCACCTGAGGTCCACCTGAGGTTCACCTGAGATCCACCTGAGGTCCACCTGAGATCCACCTGAGGTCCACCTGAGGTTCACCTGAGGTTCACCTGAGATCCACCTGAGATCCACCAGCGGTTCTGTGTTCAAATGTTAAAGCTGACAGGAATTATGTAACTCTATAGAAATGTATCTAAAATAGATTAATTTTCTCCAGTTAAATCCTAATTAATCAGCCACTAGATCTCAAAATGATCTATGTAACAATTTCTATGTCACATTTAAAGTGACCTTAATTAAAGTGGACAACGATGAGTCAGCATTTTTCTATCCTTTACTAAATATAATCAGGTGCAAAAGTTTAGGTATGTTTTACATTAGATTTTGTACGTTTTTAGTGAATTTTATTTGCTGCTGCTGATTGGTTCTGGGCTGTTCTGAGCTTGTGAAGGTCCGGGTCGGGTTCTGTTGGGTTTAATCCAGGATGTTTCCAGAACCTCAGGAGCCACAGGGCTGGGTTGTTGTTGTCCAGCAGGTGGCGCCACCTCCACACAGCTTACTGCAGCTTCTAGGTCCTCTAGTTCTGGAGTCCAGGGCTTCCAGTCTGTGGCTGGCTGAGCGTGTGTGTGTGTGTGTGGTGTGTGTGTGTGTGTGTAGGTCTGCATTAAACAGCGGTGAGATAAAATTAGAAGGTTGTCACATCTCAACCTGTCAGCTGCCATCACTGTCAGTGTGTGTGTGTGTGTCTGCTGTGTGTGTGTGTAGTGGTGTGTGTGTGTGTGTGTGTGTGTGTGTGTGTGTGTGTGTGTGTTGTGTGTGTGTGTGTGCGCAGCCTGACTCAGGCTTTGATAATGAGCCACTCAGGCAGCGGCGTGTGATTTGTGGAAACTGATTGGTGCAGCGGCTGATTGGAGTGACCGGTCAGGTGAGTCCGGTCAGGGGTCCGGTCAGGCGGTCCGGTCCGGTCAGGTCCGGTCAGGTGGTCCGGTCAGGTGGTCCGGTCAGGCGGTCCGGTCGGTCAGGTGGTCCGGTCAGGTGGTCCGGTCAGGTGGTCCGGTCAGGCGGTCCGTCAGGTGGTCCGGTCAGGTGGTCCGGTCAGGCGTCCGTCCGTCAGGTGGTCCGGTCAGGTGGTCCGGTCAGGCGTCCGGTCCGGTCAGGTGGTCCGGTCAGGTGGTCCGGTCAGGCGGTCCGGTCAGGTCAGGTGACCCGGTCAGGTGGTCCGGTCCGGTCAGGTGACCCGGTCGGTTCTCCAGGATTACTGGAGCTCTGGACCTTCTGCTTCCTGCCTGCAGTTCAGTAATCCTCCAGCAGGGGCTCCGACTGTCGGCCTAGTTAAATCCATGTAAACGAGGAAACAGTTGTCATGGCGATATTCAGCAATAACATGGTGTCCTGCTGTGATGATTTTACAGCTGGTGGGTTTAGATCATTATGGGATGTTGGCTAGAAACGTTCAGATTATTCATAATCTCAGTTTAATCTGAAGGATCTGATGATTTTCACCGTCTGAGACGGATGGAGACGATGAAACGTCTTCATTTAACATGAGTCCATGTTCAGATGGGTCCCTCTGTTGTCATGGAGACAGAGCGCCACCTGTCTGCAGACAACCTCCTCCGTTAACGACCACAGTCACATTTACACCAGTGAAGATTTATGAAAACGAACAAGATTTTAAAGTATTTATGAGCCAAAAGATAAAAACAGGCAGATGGTTCAGAGGATCCAACATGGCTGCTGCTCCAACATGGCTGCTGCTCCAACATGGCTGCTGCATCCAGCATGGCTGCTGCTCCAACATGGCTGCTGCTCCAACATGGCTGCTGCTCCAACATGGCTGCTGCTCCAACATGGCTGCTGCATCCAACATGGCTGCTGCATCCAACATGGCTGCTGCATCGAACATGGCTGCTGCATCCACATGGCTGCTGCTCCAACATGGCTGCTGCATCCAACATGGCTGCTGGATCCAACATGGCTGCTGCATCCAACATGGCTGCTGCATCCAGCATGGCTGCTGCATCCAACATGGCTGCTGCTCCAACATGGCTGCTGCATCCAACATGGCTGCTGCTCCAACATGGCTGCTGCATCCAACAGGCTGTGGTTGCGGCGTGTTCAGCTCATTCTGTGCTCCAGTGTGCTCTGTGTTGCTCTCAGTGTTGCTCTCAGTGTTGCTCTCAGTGTTGCTCATGTTGTCTAGTGTTGCTCATTCAGTGTTGCTCTCAGTGTTGCTCCAGTGTTGCTCCAGTGTTGCTCTCAGTGTTGCTCTCAGTGTTGCTCCAGTGTTGCTCTCAGTGTTGCTCCAGTGTTGCTCAGTGTTGCTCTCAGTGTTGCTCCAGTGTTGCTCTTCTCCAGTGTTGCTCTCAGTGTTGCTCCAGTGTTGCTCCATGTTCTCCAGTGTTGCTCTCAGTGTTGCTCCATGTTGCTGGCTCTCATTTTCAGTGTTGCTCTCAGTGTTGCTCCAGTGTTGCTCTCAGTGTTGCTCCAGTGTTGCTCTCAGTGTTGCTCCAGTGTTGCTCTCAGTGTTGCTCCAGTGTTGCTCTCAGTGTTGCTCCAGGTTGCTCTCAGTGTTGCTCCAGTGTTGCTCCGTTCTCAGTGTTGCTCTCAGTGTTGCTCTCAGTGTTGCTCTCAGTGTTGCTCTCAGTGTTGCTCCAGTGTTGCTCCAGTGTTGCTCCAGTGTTGCTCTCAGTGTTGCTCAGTGTTGCTCTCAGTGTTGCTCTCAGTGTTGCTCAGTGTTCTCCAGTGTGCTGCTCCAGTGTTGCTCTCAGTGTTGCTCCAGTGTTGCTCCAGTGTTGCTCTCAGTGTTGCTCTCTTAGTGTCTCTCAGTGTTGCTCTCAGTGTTGCTCCAGTGTTCAGTCTCCCGTGTTGCTCTCAGTGTTGCTCTCAGTGTTGCTCCAGTGTGTTTGCTCTCAGTGTTGCTCTCAGTGTTGCTCTCAGTGTTGCTCAGTGTGCTCCAGTGTTGCTCTCAGTGTTGCTCCAGTGTTGCTCTCAGTGTTGCTCCAGTGTTGCTCTCAGTGTTGCTCTCAGTGTTGCTCCAGTGTTGCTCTCAGTGTTGCTCCAGTGTTGCTCTCAGTGTTGCTCTCAGTGTTGCTCCATGTTGCTCTCAGTGTTGCTCTCAGTGTTGCTCTCAGTGTTGTCTCAGTGTTGCTCTCAGTGTTGCTCTCAGTGTTGCTCCAGTGTTGCTCTCAGTGTTGCTCTCAGTGTTGCTCTCAGTGTTGCTCTCAGTGTTGCTCTCAGTGTTGCTCTCAGTGTTGCTCTCAGTGTTGCTCCAGTGTTGCTCTCAGTGTTGCTCCAGTGTTGCTCCATGTTGCTCCAGTGTTGCTCTCAGTGTTGCTCCAGTGTTGCTCCAGTGTTGCTCTCAGTGTTGCTCTCAGTGTTGCTCTCAGTGTTGCTCTCAGTGTTGTCCAGTGTTGCTCCAGTGTTGCTCTCTCAGTGTTGCTTCAGTGTTGCCTTGCTCAGTGTTGCTCTCAGTGTTGCGCTCAGTGTTGCTCTCAGTGTTGCTCTCAGTGTTGCTCTCAGTGTTGCTCCAGTGTTGCTCTCAGTGTTGCTCCTGTCCATCTCGGTCTTCCAGGGAATGTTGTCCAGATGTTTTCCTTCTAGGGAAATCGTGTCGTTGAACCTCTGTCTCACTTTCAGAGCTTCCTGTTAAGTCGGCGTACATCACAAAATGGAGGCCAGCGGATTTGTTTTATTTGTTAAAATGGATGTTGGAACATTTTAAATCTTCTGTGGTTTAATTTTTTGACGTTAACATCCTGAAGCTTTTTATGGAACCAGAACCGTTTCTGAGCAGTTAACTGCTCAGAACTGAATTATTCTCCAGGTAACTTTCCTGGTTCTGTTGAATGGATCTGACCCAGAAGCGGTTCTGGTTCTCTGGATCAAATCTATAATCCATCAGTAGCATCTGAGTCCTTCCTGGTCTTCATGGGTCCAGCAGGTTCAGCTACAGAAACTAAAACATGATATGTAGGCCTGTTTGTCTGTTCTCACACTCCGACCCGCTCCGGCCCACTCGCCCCCCCCTGGATGACTAACGCTCTGCGGAGGACAGCGACAGACGGTGGGCGGCGTGCAGAGAACCGGCCCGGTCCAACACACCACAGATTCACTCTGCTGCTGTCAGCCAGAGGAGGAATCTCTGCTTCCAGGCTGGATCCGGGATCCGGTCCTCCGCCTCCATGGGAGACCCGGTCCATCAGGGGTCCGGTCCGCTCCAGACCCAATCGGGGGTCCGGTCCGCTCCAGACCCGGTCCATCAGGGGTCCGCTCCAGACCCAATCGGGGGTCCGGTCCGCCCCAGACCCAATCCGGGATCCGGTCCGTCCCAGACCCGGTCCATCAGGGGTCCGCTCCAGACCCAATCCGGGATCCGGTCCGTCCCAGACCCAATCGGGGGTCCGGTCCGCTCCAGACCCGGTCCATCAGGGGTCCGCTCCAGACCCAATCGGGGGTCCGGTCCGCCCAGACCCAATCGGGGATCCGGTCCGCTCCAGACCCGGTCCATCAGGGGCTCCAGCCTCATCCAGTCCTAGAATCGGGGGTGTGCTCGGTCATCCCGCTCCAGACCCAATCGGGGGTCCGGTCCGCTCCAGACCCAATCGGGGTCCGGTCCGCTCCAGACCCGCAATCGGGCTAGCTCGGTCCGGTCCCCCAGACCCAATCGGGGGTCCGGTCCACTCCAGCAACCCGGTCTCCCAATCGGTCGGTCGTCCCAGACCCAATCGGGTCCGTCCACTCCAGACCCATCGGGGTCCGCTCCAGACCAATCGGGGTCCGTCCGCTCCGGACCCAATCGGGGGTCCGGTCCGCTCCAGACCCAATCGGGTCCGGTCCGCTCCAGACCCAATCGGGGGTCCGGTCCAGACCCAATCGGGTCCGGTCCGCTCCAGACCCAATCGGGTCCGGTCCGCTCCAGACCCAATCGGGGGTCCGGTCCGCTCCAGACCCAATCCGGGGTCCGGTCCGCTCCAGACCCAATCCGGGTCCGCTCCAGACCCGGTCCATCAGGGGTCCGGTCCGCTCAGAAACGATGGCGCCGGCCTCTGGGGTGCAGTAACACCTCCGGTCAGAAGGTGGCGCCACCAGAGCAGACCAGGCAGAGCAGCACATCGTGAGCAGAAGAAGAGAGACGAAGAGTTTTGGTTGAAGTGAGAACTGGAACAGCAAAGAATCAGAAACTACTTTCCTTTCCTGCTGAAATAAAAGCTTCTTCTCTGAGTGGAAAGTGAGTGAAGCAGCACTTTATCGCCCCCTAGATGCTGAAGTCCATTAATGCACCACTAAGTGTCTGTTTGGAGCCCATTTTGGACCCCAATTGTCTTCCTGTTGGGAACCAGTATAGCCCAGTAGAACTCCTGAAGGGGTCCAGTTCTGGGCACCAGGGGCCAGTTCAGACCGACTCCGTTTGCTGAAAACTGGGGACGTTGGGTTTATCTCCCAGTTTGGGTTTAATTCAATCCCAGTTTGGGTTTAATTCAATCCCAGTTTGGGTTTAATTCAATCCCAGTTTGGGTCTTGTTGTCCTCTTGAGGCCCAGTTTCGTTTCTAGTTGGAATAATTGATGCTTCTCGTAACTGGAGACACGTAGCCCCGCCCCTTCCCCGTGTAGCCCCTCCCTTCCCCCCGCGTAGCCCCTCCCTTCACACATTTAGCCCCGCCCCTTCCTGTCTCTCTGTCCATCTGTAGCCCCGCCCATCCCACTCGTAGCCCCGCCCATCCCACTCGTAGCCCCGCCCATCCCACACGTAGCCCCGCCCCTGGGATTCTGCCACTTCTAGATGTTTCTTCTCTCTGAAGCGGAAGCCCCGCCCCCTGAATGCTGATTGGCCAGCCTGTTGACGTGTGAATGTGTGATTGGTTCATGTGATTTTCCGCCTGTCCAATACGTTTGCAGTCCGTTGTGTTTTGACCGTCCTGCGGTTTGGACTCGGACGGCGACGGGTCAGACTGTCAGACCATCAGTTCCCGGAACCTTTAACGGCTCACATGGGGTCCGACCCACCAGACGGCACAGAGTAAACGGCTTGTGGGTCCAAATGACCCTGATGGACAGAACCTGCGTCTGCAGAACGTTCTGCTGTGGTTCTGGTCCTGTACCGGTTCTGATCCGACAGAGACACAGAAAAACACCTTGAACTGATTTCATCCAGAACCTGGAGGAGCTGAGAACCCGACCCGGTTGATCAGTCCAACAGAACCGGAGGCTGGGCCAGAACGGCTGGTGTTGTTGAGGCTCTGGTTCCTCCTCTTCCTCTGTCCTACATGGCTCACTCCCCACCCTGTCCTCCTCACGACCCCCCCCCCCCCTCGTTTCCGATGCGTCACGTGACCCCCCCCCCCCCCCCTCGTTTCCGATGCGTCACGTGACCCCCCCCCCCCCCCCCTCGTTTCCGATGCGTCACGTGACGCCCCCCCCCCCCCCCCCCCCCCCCTCGTTTCCGATGCGTCATGTGACGCCCCCCCCCCCCCCCTCCCTCGTTCATGCGTCATGACGCCGAGCGAGCCTCAGCAGACGGCGGAGCCTCTTCGCTCTCCGTCGCTCAGACAGGAGGACCAGGGAGCCGCAGCCCGAGTCGCCGCTCATCCTGGGGGGGGCGTCTCCCTGCAGGACGAGCTCTGGGGGCCGTTTCCATGGAGCGACGCCTGGAATGAGGGCGGATGGTGAGAGCAGGAAGCAGCAGCAGCAGCGGAGCAGGAGGAGATGGAGGAGGAGGAGGAGGAGGAGGAGGAGGCAGCGGCTCGGCCGGCGGCAGCAGCAATGGCAGCGGACGGCGCCGCTCCGCCAGAACCCGGCTGGCGGCCCGCTGTCCCGGGTCCGGCGGGGGGGGCGACTGCTTCTCCCCGATGCTCTGCCACTGCAAGGTGGCCTGCAGCAGCAGCACCATCTCCCTCATGTTCGGCTGCAAGGTGGGTCGGGCCGGGTCAGGTTCTGGATCACAGTCCCGTTTGGGTCCAGGTTAGAGTCCTGCTTTGTTCTGGATCCATGTCGTCCCGTTTGGTTCTGGGTGCGGCTTGGATCCGGCTCACAGTCAGGTTTGGTTCTGTCCTGGTTCTGTTACCAGCCGGGCCTCAGTCCGGAGGGCCCAGCAGGTCCGGTTCTGGAGAACCTTTCACTCCTCAGACTCCAGGATCATTCCACCGGTCCAGTAAAGGTTCTGGTTCTGTTCCTGGATCTGGACCGGGTACCCAGCTGCGGTCCGGTTGGGTTCTGTTCTGTGAGTCGGACCTTGTGTTGCTCTGCTCTGCTTGGAGAGCCAGAATCGGACCGGTTCTGCTGGTGGTTCTGGACCAGGGCCGGTTCTGACGGGTCAGTCGGTTGGTTTTGGGAACAGCTGGAATAAATCCACATTCTGAGGTCGGTGTACTGGACCTGAACCGAGTCGGTGACCTTTGACCTGGGCCGGTTTTCTGGAGACGCTCCTCTTCAGAGCAGCAGGGATGTGGAACAGCGTGTTCTGACCCGGTTCTGCTGCGGTTATGTAACGGAGCGGCGGTGCTGCGGCGTTCCGGGCCTCAGCAGAACCTCCGACCCGGAACGTCCTGCAGATTCCCGACCTGCTTCCTGTCCTGCACCTGTCAGACTCAGCCCAGGGAGTAAAACCCCGTTTTATAGCCACTAAACCTGCCGTCTCCTGATTGGCTGCTGGAGCCGCCTGTCGCCTCTCCCTCTGCGAGCCGACCAATCGGAGGCCGGCCGGGCTGCAGGGCCGAGCCGTGATTGGCCGAAGGCGGCAGGCGTGGCGGTGCATGTGTGAGGTCCATGTGCTGCACAGGAACAACAACAAGTCCTGCAGGAGACGCCAGTTACCCATGATGCATTGTGAGCGATCTGACTCAGGGAGGAAGAAAAAACATGGAGGAATCAGGACAGTCGTTCATGACTGTGACTGGATTCCTGAATGGACGATGCTGGGATGGACCTGTGACCTCAGGTCAGCATGGAGGAATCAATTTCAATATCTATGGCATTGGGATGATGCAACGACCCGATTATTCATCCAACATTAAATATCCAGATCAAATCTTTAGTTGGACATTTTTACCTTTATATCCTTTAGTTTTAATGTGAACTGATATTTATTTCATGATCAGATTAATGAGTTAAACTGGAATAAATTAGTATTGCGATATCAACATATCGTATCGTCATTAAACAAATCGATACCCATCAGCTGATCTGCTGCCTGTTTAGAGGTTTCAGGCTCCAGATTGAGACAATCTGACAAGTTCTGATGACCATCGGTCGTTTCAGCGACCCCAGCCCGTCGCCTAGCAACAGCAGAGCTGTACAATGGCTGCTGGAAAAGACAGCAGCTGTGGTTGGTTGTGCAGGAGGCTCCAGCTCTGCTTTTCAAAGATGCAGATGTTTGCAGCCATGTTGAGTGTAAAGGTTGAGTTGGGAGGCGGAGCCAGCAGGAGCTGCTGTGGATTTAAAGAGACAGAGACGGTCAGAACCCAGCAGGAAAACATCGCATGTAATGACTCATTCATACATCTATGCTGACCTGTTGAAGGAAGGAAACGGCTGAGGTCAGAGGTCACCAAGGAACCACATCCCGTGTCTCTCAACCAGAGCACCTGGTTGGGCCGGGTTCTGTTCTGCAGCAGAACCGACCCGATGGCTCTCAGCTGGGTGACGAAGGCTCCGCTCCTCTTCCTCTTAATTAACCCGATCGATCGGCCGGATCAATCGGGTCGGCGCTCCACGCCGCAGGGCAGAGGCCTGAGCTCTGGCTGCCAGGGGTCAAAGGTCAGGCTGCCTGGAAGGGTTCAAGGACAAACAAGATGGCCGCCGGGCTGGATGGAGCTCCAGAGCTCTGGGACCGATGGGACCAGAACCAGAACCCAGTTCTGTCCGGCGCAGCGGTGGGCCGGGATGTTTGGGTCCACACCGGGTCATCAGCAGAACCAGGGTCCAAACACAACAGCAGGTCCAGAACAGGCTGACTGGAAAAGACACGGACCAGAGCTGCAGTTCTGCAGTGGCCTAGTCAAAGTCCAGAACCATGGTTCTGATTGGCTGCATGGGCTTAGCTTCACTGAGAGCAGAACCAGAACCAGGAAGTAAACCCAGATGATCCTGTGGTTCTGTTCTGGTCGCTTGGTTTCCAACTTTAGTCGGTTTGGATCGAATCCGGACCGATGGGAAACAAACCAGATGTGGAAACATCCGGAAACATTTTAAGGAAATGCATGATGGGAAGTTGCTGCTAGACACACCATTGGCTGGTGGTTGCATGGCAACCAGTCCAGGAGCTGATTGGTTGAACCGTGTGGAGACGAGGAAAAGATGGCTGCCAGTTTACTGATGAATATTTAGAGAAGTAAAGCAATAAATCCATCTGAGATAAACTGTGGCGCCACCTGGAGGTTAGAGTCAGGATGTGTCCAGGATGTGTGGGGTCTGCAGAGATGCTGGCTGACCTTTGACCTGTATCAGCCCTGATGAGTTTTATTCTCGTTTTAACTCATTCATTGTTTAGGAGCAAAAATGTGAATTATTTTCTCTTAAATGTTTCAGGTTCCTGCTGCTTCATCTTTGAGGATTATTGATCTATAAATATATCGATCATAAATCAATAACTGGTCCAGTTCAACCAGTCTGATGGTTAAACTGGTCCAGCCCGTCACCGTGGTCCCGGTTCTGTTGGGTTCTGTCAGAACCAGCAGAGTTGGAACATTGAGACGTTCCCCTGCCTGTTCTCCGGGTCGGACCGGCGCCGCCTGATTGAATGACTCTCCAAAGGATCGGTTCTGTAGAGAACCGATCCGGATCAGAACCGATCCGGTTAGATGGTTCTGGATCTTCTCCTCATGCCTCCATTCATCCCATGTTCTGGTCCTGAAGCGGGTCAGAACCGAGCATTTTGGGCTCAGTTGGCCTTGATCTGGGCCCGGTTCCGGTTCTGCTGAAGCCTGTCAGTCAGAACTCGGGGCTCGCTGACCCGCTGTCCTCCCTGTCCTCCCCAGAAGTACCGGCACCACGATGGGGACTCGTCCCCCCAGGACCAGAGCTCCCCCCCCCTGACGGAGGAGGGGGCGGCGCCAGAGCTGGTCCAGGTGGCCGAGAAGAACCTGAACCAGATCGAGAACGTCCAGGATACGTGACCCACGCCCACATCTCGCCTATGAAGGTAGGGGGCGGAGCCTAACGCTTCCTCTGCTACAGCGGATCCGGATCCGATCCTCAGCGCTCTGAGATCCAGACATGGATTCAGGATCCAGTCTTGGATCTGGAGTTTCTCCTCTTCCTGTCTCTGTCCATCTGTTGCTCGTGCTGGATGTGTTTACCTTTTCCTGTTCATTCCTGTTGCCCCGACCCGCTTCAGCTGGAGCTCCTCCATTCAGGAGGTCAGAGGCCTCCTGTGACCTCTGACCTCCTGGCTGCAGCTGAGGGCTCAGCCAATCAGAGGGAGGATGGAGGATGTTTCTGTCTCTGCTGCCTTCATGTGATTCATCAGGCTCTGAAGCTGCTCTGAGGTCGTCCTGGTGTAGTTCAGGTGTAGTCCAAGTTGTCCTGGTGTAGTCCAGGTTGTCCAGGTGTAGTCCAGGTTGTCCTGGTGTAGTCCGGGTGTCCTGGTGTAGTCTAGGTGTAGTCCAGGTGTAGTCCAGGTTGTCCAGGTGTAGTCCAGGTTGTCCTGGTGTAGTCTAGGTGTAGTCCAGGTTGTCCAGGTGTAGTCCAGGTTGTCCAGGTGTAGTCCAGGTTGTCCAGGTGTAGTCCAGGTTGTCCTGGTGTAGTCAGGTGTAGTCCAGGTGTAGTTCCAGGTTGTCCATGGTGTAGTTCAGGTTGTCCAGGTGTAGTCCAGGTTGTCCTGGTGTAGTCTAGGTGTAGTCCAGGTTGTCCAGGTGTAGTCCAGGTTGTCCTGGTGTAGTCCAGGTTGTCCTGGTGTAGTCCAGGTTGTCCAGGTGTAGTCCAGGTTGTCCAGGTGTAGTCCAGGTTGTCCAGGTGTAGTCTAGGTGTAGTCCAGGTGTAGTCCAGGTTGTCCAGGTGTAGTCCAGGTTGTCCTGGTGTAGTCCAGGTTGTCCAGGTGTAGTCCAGGTTGTCTAGGTGTAGTCCAGGTTGTCCAGGTGTAGTCCAGGTTGTCCTGGTGTAGATCAGGTGTAGTCCAGGTCATCCATGTGTAGTTCAGGTTGTCCAGGTGTAGTTCAGGTCGTCCAGGTGTAGTTCAGTGTAGTCCAGGTCAACCAGGTGTAGTTCAGGTTGTCCAGGTGTAGTCCAGGTTGTCCTGGTGTAGTCCAGGTTGTCCAGGTGTAGTCTAGGTTGTCTAGGTGTAGTCCAGGTTGTCCAGGTGTAGTCCAGGTTGTCCTGGTGTAGATCAGGTGTAGTCCAGGTCAACCAGGTGTAGTTCAGGTTGTCCAGGTGTAGTCCAGGTGTAGTCCAGGTTGTCCAGGTGTAGTCCAGGTTGTCCTGGTGTAGTCCAGGTTGTCCAGGTGTAGTCCAGGTTGTCTAGGTGTAGTCCAGGTGTAGTCCAGGTTGTCCTGGTGTAGATCAGGTGTAGTCCAGGTCAACCAGGTGTAGTTCAGGTTGTCCAGGTGTAGTCTAGGTGTAGTCCAGGTTGTCCAGGTGTAGTTCAGGTTGTCCAGGTGTAGTCCAAGTGTCGTCCAGGTGTAGTTCAGGTGTAGTCCAGGTCAACCAGGTGTAGTCCAGGTTGTCCAGGTGTAGTCCAGGTTGTCCTGGTGTAGTTCAGGTGTAGTCCAGGTCAACCAGGTGTAGTTCAGGTTGTCCAGGTGTAGTCCAGGTTGTCCTGGTGTAGTTCAGGTGTTTTCCAGGTCAACCAGGTGTAGTTCAGGTTGTCCAGGTGTAGTCCAGGTGTAGTCCAGGTCAACCAGGTGTAGTTCAGGTTGTCCAGGTGTAGTCCAGGTTGTCCTGGTGTAGTCTAGGTGTAGTCCAGGTTGTCCAGGTGTAGTCCAGGTTGTCCAGGTGTAGTCCAGGTGTAGTCCTGGTGTAGTCTAGGTGTAGTCCAGGTTGTCCAGGTGTAGTCCAGGTTGTCCAGGTGTAGTCCAGGTTGTCCAGGTGTAGTCCAGGTGTAGTCCAGGTCAACCAGGTGTAGTCCAGGTTGTCCAGGTGTAGTCCAGGTTGTCCTGGTGTAGTTCAGGTGTAGTCCAGGTCAACCAGGTGTAGTTCAGGTTGTCCAGGTGTAGTCCAGGTTGTCCTGGTGTAGTTCAGGTGTAGTCCAGGTCAACCAGGTGTAGTTCAGGTTGTCCAGGTGTAGTCCAGGTTGTCCTGGTGTAGTCCAGGTTGTCCAGGTGTAGTCCAGGTTGTCCTGGTGTAGTCTAGGTGTAGTCCAGGTTGTCCAGGTGTAGTCCAGGTTGTCCAGGTGTAGTCCAGGTCAACCAGGTGTAGTTCAGGTTGTCCAGGTGTAGTCCAGGTTGTCCTGGTGTAGTCCAGGTTGTCCAGGTGTAGTCCAGGTGAACCAGGTGTAGTTCAGGTTGTCCAGGTGTAGTCCAGGTTGTCCAGGTGTAGTCCAGGTCAACCAGGTGTAGTTCAGGTTGTCCAGGTGTAGTCCAGGTTGTCCAGGTGTAGTCCAGGTCAACCAGGTGTAGTTCAGGTTGTCCAGGTGTAGTCCAGGTTGTCCTGGTGTAGTCTAGGTGTAGTCCAGGTTGTCCAGGTGTAGTCCAGGTTGTCCTGGTGTAGTCTAGGTGTAGTCCAGGTCATGGTTTTAACCTGAGCGTTTTGCGTCCTGCAGGAGCTGCAGTATCACCTGATGTCCACTGGGGGTTTATGACCTCAGGATGATTTTAATGGTCTCTTCTTCATCATCATCATCACAGACTCAAATTAATGACTTCATGGATCCTTCCTACCCATAATGCATCTGGCCAGTAGCATGTGTCCTGCTCTCACCTGCAGCAGATGTTAGCGAGCTAGCTGCTAGCGCTGGAGGAAGATGACGATGAAGAACCTCATGGCCACCAGCTGGTCGGAACGGCCAGCCGGTTCTGGTGGATTCTGGTCGGATGCTCAGTCATCCTGCTCTGGACGTCTGTAATGTTTGGTTGTCATGGAAACCCCAGAGTCACTTTGCTTTGATATCTGTAAGTGAAACGGACCCATCAGAAAACGGTTCTTCTTCAGGATCTGGAGAGTCCAGTCGTTTCTTCCTGCTGGGAAGCTGGAATACCGCAGCTCTGACCTCTGACCTCTGGCCTCATAATGTTCTGCTGCTTCATAGTTCAGTCTGGAGGGTTTAGACAGGACTCAGGGTCCGGATGGCGCGGTGCCGCCCCCCAGTGGTGACTCAGAGGAAAGTGAACCTCCATGTTCTTTCTGGTCGTTGACGGGATCTGGTCCGGTTGGACCGTCACTGACCTGGTGCATCTGGTCCAGTGGGTTGGACCCTTGCGCCTGGTCCATCTGGCGGTTGGACCCTGGTGCTCTGGTCCAGTTGGGGTTGGACCCTCAGGTGTCCAGTTGGACCCGGTGCCTGGTCCAGTTGGGGTTGGACCCTCAGTGCATCTGGTCCGGTTGGGGTTGGACCCTAGTGCATCTGGTCCGTTGGACCCTCAGTGCATCTGGTCCGGGTTGGACCCTGGTGCATCTGGTCCGGTTGGACCCTGGTGCATCTGGTCCGGTTGGGTTGGACCCTCAGTGCATCTGGTCCGGTTGGGGTTGGACCCTGGTGCATCTGGTCCGTTGGACCCTGGTGCATCTGGTCCGGTTGGACCCTCAGTGCATCTGGTCCGGTTGGACCCTCAGTGCATCTGGTCCGTTGGACCCTGGTGCATCTGGTCCGGTTGGGGTTGGACCCTCAGTGCATCTGGTCCGGTTGGGGTTGGACCCTCAGTGCATCTGGTCCGGTTGGTGGACCCTGTGCATCTGGTCCAGTTGGACCCTGTGCATCTGGTCCGGTTGGACCCTCAGTGCATCTGGTCCGGTTGGACCCTGGTGCCGTCCGGCTGAGTGGATTCATCATGAGTTGAAGACGTTTTAGATTTAGATTTTTTCCTCTCTATTGAAAAACCGTTTCTGCGTTTTCTCAGGATAATTCTCGTTTAGTGATGTTTGAAACTTAAGGTCAGGAAACTATAATAATTTTTATTTTAAAATTTGTATGACCTTTGTAGCTGTTCTTATTAATTATCCTTATGGCTCTTTTGATAGTATTTTAATGATTTTGTTTCTAAGTTTTGCTCCAAACTTCTGCTCAGTAATTTAACACTGTAACTCTTTTTGACCCAATTCACTCAATTCTGAAATAATAAAAACAACTATTGAACACTTTGCTTTTCACATGTTGATGGAAGGTTTTTGCAGATGCATCTTTTCTACAAATTATCAGAATCCACTAAAGGTGAAAACTTTAGATATCAACAGATATTAGCATGGCTAGCAATATCTATTAGCATGGCTTAGCATATCTATAGCATGTAGTAAGGGTAGGCAACATATATTTGCCTACCATTAGCAGTAGATATTAGCATGTTTAGCATTAGTTGTTAGCATGGTTAGCATTGCTAAAACAGCAGTGTGTCCCCAGAGCAGCTGTGTCCTGCATGTTTTAGATCTGCTCCCGGATCAGAACATCGGGACCGAGTGGTCGGGTCGGCAGGAAGCAGAACCAGCTGGAGGTCCGTCAGCTTCCCCCTGTTGGACTGGAGACGCTTCTGTCTTCAATCAGTAGCCGGTTCTACACTGAAGGGCGGTGCGGTTCTGCTGGAGCCCGATGTGTTTCTGGTTCTGAAGCTGTGGTCCGTCTGGGTTTGTTCTGTTTGATCCGTCTCAGAATGAGACGGTTCTGTTTGCTGTCTTGGGTTCTGATCCATGTCTCGTCTGCTCAGTGTCTCCGGTGTCGTCTGCATCGTCACATCATTAGAAACCAACCTGGCTGGTACCGGTCCAGAACCGCCAGCATGCTGCTGTTCTTATGATGTGCTGACCCGTTTCAGAACCTCAGTGTGGTCCGGTCCGGTCCGAGTCTCAGTCAGCTGCTCTCTGTCCGTCCATCTGTCTCACTCTTCTTCTGTGGTTTCTGTTCCTCCTGATGGCGACCCGCTTTCTTCTTCTGAGGTTTCTGTGCACAGACCCAAACCGGTCCTGGTTCTGATCCTGGTTCTGCTCACCAGCTTGTCCTCTGGCGCCCCCAGTGGACCCACGCTCTAGCTGAAGCCTCCAGCTGGTGTCCAAATCGGACCTCCTGTTCTGGCCGTGTTCAGGACCCAGAACCTCAGAGGTTCCTGAAACAATCCCAGACTGTCTCCCCCAGGTCCAGAACCCTGTCCAGAACCAGGGGTTCTCCTTATTGGACCCTGCTGGTCCAGAACCGAGGACTTGGGTCTGTGCACGAGGAAACGCAGCAGGCAGAGAAGTGGGGAGTGTCGGAATCTGTCCGTTCTGGAGGAGGTCCAGAACCGGTCCCAATCTCAGCTGTCCCCCCCCCCCTGTTGTCCTCCAGGTAGCGTCTCTGGAGTTCCTCCTGACGGCTCCTCGTCGTTAGGACTCTTCCCCCTGGAGCTCCCCTCCCCCACGCCCTCCACCCTGAACCCCCACGGAGAGGACAGCCCCCCCCTCCTGCTCGTCCACCACCCCATACCACCCCCCATACAGGTAACCCCCCTTAAGGTAACCCCCCATACAGGTAACCCCCTTATAGTTACCCCCCATACAGGTAACCCCCCATACAGGTAACCCCCCCATACAGGTAACCCCCTTATAGTTACCCCCCATACAGGTAACCCCCCCATACAGGTAACCCCCCTTATAGTTACCCCCATACAGGTAACCCCCCATACAGGTAACCCCATACAGTAACCCCCCCATACAGGTACCCCCCATATAGTAACCCCCCCATACAGTAACCCCCCTTATAGGTAACCCCCCATACAGGTAACCCCCCTAAGGTAACCCCCCTACAGGTAACCCCCCCATACAAGTAACCCCCTTATAGGTACCCCCATCCCCCTATAGGTAACCCCCATACAGTAACCCCCTTAAGGTACCCCCCATACAGGTAACCCCTTATAGTTACCCCCATACAGGTAACCCCCCCATACAGGTAACCCCTCCCCCTAAGGTTAACCCCCCCCCAATGCCCCCACTTTTTACAGATAACCCCCCCCCCTTCCCTCTCCCACATGCTGCCCTGCTAACCTGAAATCCAAGCAGAACTTGTTTAGGAACAGAACCGGGTCCAACTGGACCTGGTTCTGTTCCTGGTTCTGTTCCTTCAGTCGATCCGGAATCGTTTCCTGCATGTTTCCTCACTGGGTTGATTTAAATCAGGTTTTCCTGAAAGCTCTTTGATTGGAGCTTGGTTCTGACCCGGACCGGTACCAACGGTTCTGGATGGGATGTTGACCTCAGACTGGACAGGAAATGATGTGACCTGAGCCGGAATGCCAGGATGTAGTTTGGAAAAGTTTGGAATCATGTAGAAATAATTTAATCTGATTATCTGAGAACCTTTATTCTGAATATTTAACTATCAAACGTTTTCTGGGAATTGTTCTGCTAATGTGCTAATAGCAGAGCTAATCTTAGCGGTTTTGCTAACTTTGACTGGGAATTGTTCTGCTAATGTGCTAATAGCAGAGCTAATCTTAGCGGTTTTGCTAACTTTGACTGGGAATTGTTCTGCTAATGTGCTAACAGCAGAGCTAATCTTAGCGATTTTGCTAACTTTGACTGGGAATTGTTCTGCTAATGTGCTAATAGCAGAGCTAATCTTAGCAGTTTTGCTAACTTTGACTGGGAATTGTTCTGCTAATGTGCTAACAGCAGAGCTAATCTTAGCGATTTGATAACTTTGAAAAAATTTAGCCACTTAGCTTCCTTTAAATACGTTTTTCCGGTTAAAGTGCAGATTTATTTGGCCGTTTCAGTTGAATGAAGTTTAAAATCTGTGTTAAACTTCCAGGCTGACTGCTTTAATTCTTCAAGTAGTTAATGTTTATATCCATGCTCTTATTTTGAAGTGGAACACGCAGTTTGTTTCCTCTCTTTCTTTTCAAGAAACTTTGAAAAATGAAAACATGCCTCTAAGGAATGAAAGAGGTATACAGAAGAAAACTTGAGATTTAATCAATACACTGTTCAATATTATAACATCAAGAATACTGATCAGTTATCGGATCATCAATCCAAGGAATTTGCATCCCAGTAGGAAGACGTTTTTAAAAAATGTATTTATAATATTGATTGATAACAGATCCGATATCATAATTTTAAAAAATAATCAAAAATTTGATTGAAAAATATCCTTTTTTTTTGCATTTTGTTTTGCATTTTTTTCTTCATCTTCTTTCCAGCATCCTAGGCCCTCATAGCTCCCCCTAGTGGCCCTCCTGGACCGTGACCCCCCACTTTGAAAACCTGCATTAGCCAACAACTGTTACTCTAATCTAAACTGTGATTGTGGTATATTCTCCATGCCTGGTTCTGACCCAGCCTGGTTCTGACCCAGCCTGGTTCTGACCCAGCCTGGTTCTGACCCAGAGTGGTTCTGACCCAGAGTGGTTCTGACCCAGCCTGGTTCTGACCCAGCCTGGTTCTGACCCAGCTTGGTTCTGACCCAGCCTGGATGTGACCCAGCCTGGTTCTGACCCAGCCTGGTTCTGACCCAGCCTGGTTCTGACCCAGCTTGGTTCTGACCCAGCCTGGATGTGACCCAGCCTGGTTCTGACCCAGCCTGGTTCTGACCCAGCCTGGTTCTGACCCAGCTTGGTTCTGACCCAGCCTGGATGTGACCCAGCCTGGTTCTGACCCAGCCTGGTTCTGACCCAGCCTGGTTCTGACCCAGCTTGGTTCTGACCCAGCCTGGATGTGACCCAGCCTGGTTCTGACCCAGCCTGGTTCTGACCCAGCCTGGTTCTGACCCAGCTTGGTTCTGACCCAGCCTGGTTCTGACCCAGCCTGGTTCTGACCCAGCTTGGTTCTGACCCAGCCTGGATGTGACCCAGCCTGGTTCTGACCCAGCCTGGATGTGACCCAGCCTGGTTCTGACCCAGCCTGGTTCTGACCCAGCCTTGGTTCTGACTCAGCCTGGTTCTGACCCAGAGTGGTTCTGACCCAGAGTGGTTCTGACCCAGCCTGGTTCTGACCCAGAGTGGTTCTGACCTCAGCCTGGTTCTGACCCAGCCTGGTTCTGACCCAGAGTTGGTTCTGACCCAGCCTGGTTCTGACCCAGCCTGGTTCTGACCCAGCTTGGTTCTGACCCAGCCTGGTTCTGACCCAGCTTGGTTCTGACCCAGCCTGGTTCTGACCCAGCCTGGTTCTGACCCAGCCTGGATGTGACCCAGCCTGGATGTGACCCAGCCTGGTTCTGACCCAGCCTGGTTCTGACCCAGCCTGGTTCTGACCCAGCCTGGTTCTGACCAGCTGGTTCTGACCCAGCCTGGTTCTGACTCAGCCTGGTTCTGACCCAGCCTGGGTTCTGACTCAGCCTGGTTCTGACCCAGAGTGGTTCTGACCCAGCCTGGTTCTGACCCAGGTGGTTCTGACTCAGCCTGGTTCTGACCCAGCCTGGTTCTGACCCAGAGTGGTTCTGACTCAGCCTGGTTCTGACCCAGAGTGGTTCTGACCCAGAGTGGTTCTGACCCAGAGTGGTAAACCAGCTCATGGCGTTCAGTGACTCGGTGGTTCAGGCTACTGCTAACATGTTTTTTGTAACTTGACATTTTATTTATTTATTGTATTTATTGCAGCTTCTATCTAAGACTTATTTAAAGTAGGTTTTGATCTGAACGGCGTTTTTATTCAGGTAAAATAAAAGTTAAAAACACTGCAGCCTCGCTAGTTAGCTAGCTAGCTAGCTTTTCTGACGTTTGATCACTGTGTAACCCGTATGGAGCGTATGGGTTACACAGCCAACCGTCCAGCGGGTTGCTACGGGGTTACACAGCCAACCACCCCGCGGGTTGCTACGGGGTTACACAGCCAACCACCCGCGGGTTGCTACGGGGTTACACAGCCAACCGTCCAGCGGGTTGCTACGGGGTTACACAGCCAACCACCCCGCGGGTTGCTACGGGGTTACACAGCCAACCGTCCCGCGGGTTTTCTGTCCTAAAGTTCGGTAAAAGGTCCAAACTTGTCTTTAAAAGGTCCGAACCTGTTCAGACCCGCAGCCTGAAGCTGAAACAGCTGCTGTCCATTCAGAACCGGTCCGGTTCCGTCGTGACGGGTCGCACATCTGATGACTCAGCGATTCTCCGGACCCAGATTTCCCCGTCGAGCCGTTTTCATGTTTTCACGCCTTGGAAAAAGGAGCGAAGTGGGACAAAGGTCAGCTGACTGGGCCTCCGTGAGAGGAGGAGGAGGAGAGGAGGAGGAGGAGGAGGAGGAGGAGGAGGAGAAGAGGAGGAGGAGCAGCAGCAGCAGCTGCAGCAGCAGCTGCGTGATGCTGTCAGACTGCGGAGCGATCAGGCGCCGCTCGCCGCGCCGCTCCGCTCGCCGCGCCGCTCGCCGCGCCGCTTGCCGCTCCTCCATCAGCTCCTCAGTCTGTTGCTGCGCCGCCGCAGAGCCATGACGCCTCCGCCGCGCCGCCGCGCCTCCTGAAGCCGCCGCGTTCGCCTCCCTGTTGGTGTCGGGAAGGAGGGAGGAGGGAGGAGGAGGCGCCGGGTGGAGCTCGGCCCCCTCCCATCGTCTCCCATCGTCTCCCCTCCGCACCGCGCCGCGCCGCCCCGCATCGCGCCGCATCATGCTGGAACTCTGCGTGGTTCGCTAAGAAGATGCGGCGCCGCATCATCGGGACTCTGCGGAGGACGAAGACGCTGCCCGCCGCTGTGGTAGGTTCTGCTTCCGCTGCGTCACGGTCCGGTCCGGACCGGAACCCGCTCCGGTCCGGTTCGGGTCGGTCCGGTCCGGTTCGGGTCGGTCCAGAGCCGGTCCGGGTCCTGATGGGGTCCGGCCTGCATGTCGCACATGTCTCTCTGCCGTTGCCTAGCAACCCGTGGTGTCCCGGATGCGCTGCGGCGCCTCGAACATCAGAACCCGGCTGGGCCAGAACCGGGTCGGAACCGGGTCGGAGCAGAGAGGTTCTGCTGCTGCCGGGTCGATGCTCCTCAGAACCATCAGCCGGTTCTGATCCATCCTCTGTGGTCCGGTTCTGAGAAATCGGTTCTGTTCTGGGTTTGGGTCAGACGCCGTGTCAGAACTGGGTCGTGTTCTGGTTCTGGTTCTTACTGGATCTGCGGTTTGACTCTGGTTCTGATCAGAGGCCCGGTTCACCTTCAGACAGTTCTGGAGCCGGTTCTTCTGGGTCAGAACCGGACCGTTTCTCTCCAGATGCATCAGAATCTGGAGCTTCCGGAACCGGCCGCTGTGGTACCGGACCTGTTCCAGCAGGTTCTGGGACCGGAACCAGAGCTGGGTTCTGGTTCTGGGCGCAGTGAGTCGGGCCGACCAGCAGGCGGCGCTGCAGCCTCAGCAGACAGGCTTCAGGAACCCAAAGGTTCTGTTTGACCCGCTTCATGTGGACCTTCAGAACCACGGCGGCTGAAGCGTTCAGGGACCGGGTCCAGTTTGACCCGGTGACCCGGTTCTGATGCCGGGACGGATCCGCTCCAGTCCAGAAGGTTCTGATGGTACCAGACAGCAGCTTGTTGTTGTTTTGTTCTGGGAAGGTTCTGATCCTGTAACCCGACCCGTGTGATCAGAACCGGGCCGTGTGGACCAGAACCGGGCCGTGTGGACCAGAACCGGGCCGTGTGGTCCAGAACCGGGCCGTGTGGACCAGAACCGGGCCGTGTGGACCAGAACCGGGCCGTGTGATCAGAACCGGGCCGTGTGGACCAGAACCGGGCCGTGTGGACCAGAACCGGGCCGTGTGATCAGAACCGGGCCGTGTGGACCAGAACCGGGCCGTGTGGACCAGAACCGGGCCGTGTGATCAGAACCGGGCCGTGTGATCAGAACCGGCCGTGTGGACCAGAACCGGGCCGTGTGATCAGAACCGGGCCGTGTGGACCAGAACCGGGCCGTGTGATCAGAACCGGGCCGTGTGGACCAGAACCGGGCCGTGTGATCAGAACCGGGCCGTGTGGACCAGAACCGGGCCGTGTGGACCAGAACCGGGCCGTGTGATCAGAACCGGGCCGTGTGGACCAGAACCGGGCCGTGTGGACCAGAACCGGGCCGTGTGATCAGAACCGGGCCGTGTGATCAGAACCGGGCCGTGTGGACCAGAACCGGGCCGTGTGATCAGAACCGGGCCGTGTGGACCAGAACCGGGCCGTGTGGACCAGAACCGGGCCGTGTGATCAGAACCGGGCCGTGTGGACCAGAACCGGGCCGTGTGGACCAGAACCGGACCGTGTGGACCAGAACCGGGCCGTGTGATCAGAACCGGGCCGTGTGATCAGAACCGGGCCGTGTGATCAGAACCGGGCCGTGTGACCAGAACCGGGCCGTGTGACCAGAACCGGGCCGTGTGATCAGAACCGGCCGTGTGGACCAGAACCGGGCCGTGTGACCAGAACCGGGCCGTGTGAGCAGAACCGGGCCGTGTGATCAGAACCGGGCCGTGTGGACCAGAACCGGGCCGTGTGACCAGAACCGGCCGTGTGACCAGAACCGGCCGTGTGCTGAGCGGAGCAGCTTCCTGTGCGTCATCCTGCTGACCCCTGGGGGTCATCGATTATTCATGCTCCTCCCCGACCCGCTGCTGAGAGAGACGAATCGGGTCGGCTCAGAGCAGAGCAGGACGGGTTCTGGACGGGTTCTGGACGGCCCGGTTCTGAGGGAACCGGCCCAGGAGGATGACGGCCCACCAGCCCTGCAGGGCGGAGCGGCGCCAACTGGACCCGGCCCTGCAGGAGAGCCTGGCCCACCTGCACCCGCTGCAGCGCCAGAACCAGAACCGCCTGCCGGTCCAGAGCCACTGCCGTCCAGACCGCCCGCCGGTCCAGAGCCGCCTGCCGGTCCAGAACCGCCTGCCGGTCCAGAGCCGCCTGCCGGTCCAGAGCGCCTGCGGTCCAGAACCGCCTGCCGGTCCAGAGCCGCGCCGTCCAAGCCCCTGCCGGTCCAGAGCCGCCTGCCGGTCCAGAGCCGCCTGCCGGTCCAGAACCGCCTGCCGGTCCAGAGCCGCCTGCCGGTCCAGAGCCGCCTGCCGGTCCAGAACCGCCTGCCGGTCCAGAACCGCCTGTCCAGCTTCACTTCCTGTCGCGCCCGCAGCCGCTTCCTGAACCTGCGCGACAGCGTGAAGAAGAACCCGGCCAAGAGCTCCGCCAAGATGGCCGACGGCCGCAGGAGGTCGGCTGGACGCCCCTCAGCCAGGTACCGACGACCGGACGACTGGGCTCAGGTCCAGGTACCGGACCGGACCTGGGCTCAGGTCCAGGTACCGGACCGGACCTGCGACCGGACTGGGCTCAGGTCCAGGTACCGGACCGACCGGACCGGGCTCAGGTCCAGGTACCGGACCGGACCGACCCGGTTCTGCTGGATTAGCTGCGGTCGGTTCAGAGCCGTGGATGTTTTCCGCTCTGGTTGTTTCCTACCTTCAGTTGTTGTCAAAGGTTTTTCTGCTTCATTCGTGGTTTCCTGGTTTTCCTGGTTTCACTGGTTTCACTGGTTTCACTGGTTTTACTGGTTTTCCTGGTTTTTCCGGGTTTCACTGGTTTTCCTGGTTTTCCTGGTTTCACTGGTTTTCCTAGTTTTCCTGGTTTTACTGGTTTCACTGGTTTTCCTAGTTTTCCTGGTTTTACTGGTTTTCCTAGTTTTCCTGGTTTTACTGGTTTCACTGGTTTTCCTGGTTTCACTTGTTTTCCTGGTTTTACTGGTTTTCCTGGTTTCAGTGGTTTTCCTGGTTTTACTGGTTTCACTGGTTTTCCTGGTTTCACTGGTTTTACTGGTTTTCCTGGTTTCACTGGTTTTGCTGGTTTCAGTGGTTTTCCTGGTTTTCCTAGTTTTCCTGGTTTCACTGGTTTTACTGGTTTCAGTGGTTTTCCTGTTTTCCTGGTTTTCCTGTTTTCCTGGTTTCAGTGGTTTTCCTGGTTTTCAGTGGTTTTCCTGGTTTTCCCGGTTTTCACTGGTTTTCCATGTTTTCCTGGTTTTCTGGTTTCACTGGTTTTCCTGGTTTCACTGGTTTTCCTGGTTTCACTGGTTTTCCTGGTTTTCCTGGTTTCAGTGGTTTTCCTGGTTTTCCTAGTTTTCCTGGTTTCAGTGGTTTTCCTGTTTTCCTGGTTTTCCTGTTTTCCTGGTTTCAGTGGTTTTCCTGGTTTCACTAGTTTTCCTGGTTTTACTGGTTTCACGGTTCTGGTTTCACTGGTTTTCCTGGTTTCACTGGTTTTCCTGGTTTTCCTGGTTTCAGTGGTTTTCCTGGTTTCACTGGTTTTCCTGGTTTCACTGGTTTTCCTGGTTTCACTGGTTTCAGTGGTTTTCCTGGTTTTCCTGGTTTCACTGGTTTCAGTGTTTCGTCCAGCAGCAGAGATCCTCTCTGTTTCAGGAGGGCTCACTCTCTCTGTCGCTCCAGATGTAGGGCTTTGGATCAATGCCGTCGATGTTCCGGCTAAATTTAGCGGCGGCTGGTTTTCCATCAGCTGTTGCGTAACGATGGCGGCGGCGGTTTGCAGCGGTTTGCGGCGCTTTGCAGCGTTTGGACGATCAGCAGGAAGTTTAACGTCCTGGAGGGACAATCAGGATTTAGTTTTTCAGTGTCTGTCCATTTAGAGCTGGAAGGAGGGAGGACCTTCTCCTCCTGTGGGTTCCCACGGCAACAGCAGAAAATATAAAACAACTCATGAATCTCTATTTTTGTCATTTTTTAAAACAATATTGGTATTTTATCCATTTATTTTAGCTTAAATTGTTGTGTAATTTATCAAACAAAATCAGAATGTCAGTGATGACTCAGTGATTTTTGGCTGCCGTCGGTCTGCAGAGTTTTGGCCGCTGCAGCTTCCCGTACCTGTTGTCACCTGGTTGGGAGGCGGAGCTTGATTGGTTAAATGAAACAATTTAAACCAATCAGACGAGCGGTGAGTTTATGGAGGGTTTCCCTGACAACAGAAACGTGTTCAAAAATGGAAATAAAATAAATTAATTAAACTTTTACAGTTTACAAGGATTTTATGTCAATATTTTAAGTTTTAAGATGGTTTTAAAAATGGATCTTTAATAAAATGTGAAAACATGAGATTCTTTGTTTTACACATGAGTTTATGAAGAAATGATTTTAAACTGATTAATGTTCTGAACCTTGAACGTGATTAACAGTAAATTTGGACCTTTGGTTCTGATTCAAGTCTTTAATGATGTTTAGTTTAATAAATCAGTGATTCTTGAAAATAGGGACAAAATGGGTTTTAATTTTCCCATAATTTTTTTTTGTTATTTCTCAAATTTATGTATATAAATATGTCAAATAATGTTTTGTAAATGTAAAGATGCTGAGGTTCAGGCTCCCAGTTGCAACATTTTTTAAAAAAATTTCATTTTTAATCGACCCGACCCAGAACGTTGTCATCACATCTGACAAAAATTAAAAAAAAAAAATTAATGACCCTGTTAGTCAATCAATCATCAATCAATCAATCAAATTTTATTTGTATAGCACATTTTAGCAGCAAGGCATTTCAAAGTGCTTTAGACAACTTAAAATTAAAATAAAAACAGAAATAGACAGATTTTGAAAAAGATTAGAAGATAGAAACATTATTAAAAGTAAAACTTAAAACTGAAAACATTTTAAAGCATCTCAAACCTCGACATCATACAAGGATTCAAACCTCAGAGTTTTTGTATCTTACAAGGATTTAAGGCATTTCAAAGTGCTTTACACAATTTGAAATAAAAATAAAAACGGAACAAGACAGAGTTTGAAAAAGATTTGAAGAGTTAAAATCATTATTAAAAGTAAAAACATTCAGTTTATCTGTAAGCAGCTCTAACCAGGTGGGTTTTAATTATAGATTTAAAGGCTCTCAGTGTTTCAGCTGTTTTACAGTTTTCTGGAAGTTTGTTCCAGATCTGTGGTGCATAGAAGCTGAAAGCTGCTTCTCCTCGTCTGGTTCTGGTGATGCAGATCAGAAACCAGACAGATCTGAGGGTCCAGATGGTTGGTACAGCAACAACAGATCTTTAAGGTTGTGGTGCTAAACCGTTCAGTGATTTATAAACTAACACAGTATTTTAAAGTTTTATCCTCTGAGCTACAGGTGGAGGGACTTTAAAACTGGTGTTATGTCTCCATCTTCCTGGTTTTAGTCAGAACAGCAGCAGCAGCTTCTGGATCAGCTGCAGCTGTTTGATTGATTTGTTAGTCAGACCTGTGAAGACGCTGCTGCAGGAATCAAGGCGCTAAAGATAAACACATGATGAGCTTCTCTAGATCTGAGACATTAGTCCTCTAATCCTGGAGATGATTCTCAGATGATAGAATAGGACTTATGTGACTGATTTAGATGTGGCTCTGAAGGTTCAGGTCAGAGGTCAGAGGTCATCACTACTCCCAGGTTCCTGCCTGATCGCTAGTTTGTAGTTGTAGTAACTGAAGCTGCGCATTGACTCTGGTTCGTTCCTCTTTCGGTCCAAAGATAATAATTTCAGTTTTGTTTTCTGTTCAGCTGGAGGAAGTTTTGGCTCATCCACACATTGATCTGTTCTAAGCATCTGTTCAGTGATTGGATGGGGTCAAAGGTCACCTGGTGACATGTGTCATAGTTATGGTAGCTGATCTTATTTCCTGTTATAACCTCAGCCAGTGGGAGCAGATAGATATTGAAGGGGTCCTAGGATTGAACCTTGGGGTTCCCCACATGTGACCTTTGACCTCTTTGATGAGAAGTTTCTGATTGAAACAAAGAAGTCCCTGTTCTTTATGTGAGATTCAAACCAGTGGAGCACCGGACCAGAGAGTCCGACCCAAGTCTCCAGTCGATTCAGTAAAATGTCCTGATCAGCACTGAGGTCCAACAGAACCAGAACCAGAACCAGCACTGTGGTTCTGCCACAGTCTGTGTTTATATGGATGTCATTGAATACTTTGACTAGGCCGTCTCTGTGCTGTGGTGAGAACAGAAACCAGACTGGAAGGAGTCAAAGCGACTCATTATTGTTAGGAAGTTATTTAGTTGTTTAAAAACGGCTTTTTCAATAATTTTGCTGATGAATGGGAGGTCAGAGGTCAGAGGTCGGCCTGTAGTTCTGTAGTATTGATTTGTCCAGATTGTTTTTTTTATCAGTGGTTTGATAACTGCTGTCTTCAAATGGGGAAAAACACCTGGAGACAGCGATGAGTTACTATTTGGATCAGATCATTAGCAACGACTCGCTGGACTTTCTTAAAGAAACGTGTTAGTGATATTTTTACTCATTTTACAGACAAATGTTTCTCAAGAAACAAAATAAATATTATTTAAAACAAAAAACCATCAAAAGTTAATCTGACGGAGTCGACACTGAACTGAAGGTGACAAACTGAAAAACTTGGTATATGTGAAGTAATGAAATTTATGTAAAATAAAATTAAAATGAATTGAACTGCACATTTAAGTGACATTTGACAACAATTTCACTGAAAGAGTCAGAAAAACTGATGGAGGTGACAAAAAGCCAAACTACCTCAATTTATATGATGTTAATCTGAAGGCGGCCATATTGTAGCTCATCAGGTCCATGAAATCTTTACATTTTACCAAACTTAAGCTTTTATTTCACAAAACTTCATCAAAGTTTTGTAAAATGTCAGTTATGGTGTCGACACATCATGGTTGTGACAAACAACTTAGGAATAAAAAGAAGAAAAAACTAAAGAATTACATCAGCTAACCAGAGCTAACTAGCCTAAGCTAACCAGAGCTAACTAGCCTTAGCTAACAAGCTACTACCAGAGCTAACTAGCCTCTTAGCAAAGGAAGAGACAGGAAGTGGTCATGGGGTCCTCAGAAGTTCTGCTGCCCCCAATAATGCCTGATTTTTTTTACATTCTTTTCATTTCTGTTGACAAAAACTAAGGACAAATTTAAATGGAGTTGGAAAATATATAAAAATGATTTTTAATTCAATTTATTGATACCTTTATAATTATTTATATGACTACTTATAACTTAATTGTCATAATATATAGTTGTAGTATTTCTTTAATTGTTTTAAACTATTATAATGTACTGAGTTCTGCTCCTGGACAAAGGCTTTTACAGGCATCATCCACCGACTACAGTGTTTAAAATAAACAAATATTCAGCAAATACCTGGAAAATATACTTTGTTGTGTCACATGACCAGGTTAGTTTAGTCAGATATTTGAAAAAATTATATTTTGTATATATTTATTCAAATTTTGTGTTTCATCCATAGGACCTGATTTGTCCCAAATCTGAAGAATCACTGGAATGAGATTGAAACAGTAGAATTAGCATCACAGCGGCCTGAACATGATCCATATTTATGTTCATGATGTCGGTCAGTAACTCTGGTTCTGACCCGACTGATCAGGTTCTAGAACCAAACCGGCTCAGATTCTGGTTCCGGTCCAGCTCTTACAGTTTCTGGTGTCCTGTTGACCTTTGACCTTGTGAGACACATCATGGCGGTGACCCTCAGAGCAGCAGACGCGCCTGAAACTCCTCCTCTGATTGTCGATTCCAGCTGTTTCCAGTCCGGTTCTCCTCCATCCTCCTGCTGCCCATCTGTGTGTCTGACCTTTGACCCCACCATGCTATTGTCCAGCAGGCCGAGTCGCCCTGCTCTCTGTCCTCTGTCTGACCTTTGACCCCACCATATTGTCCAGCAGGCCGAGGTCGCCCCGCCCTGCTCTCTGTCCTCTGTCTGACCTTTGACCCCACCATGCTATTGTCCAGCAGGCCGAGGTCGCCCCGCCCTGCTCTCTGTCCTCTGTCTGACCTTTGACCCCACCATGCTATTGTCCAGCAGGCCGAGGTCGCCCCGCCCTGCTCTCTGTCCTCTGTATGACCTTTGACCCCACCTTGCTATTGTCCAGCAGGCCGAGGTCGCCCCGCCCTGCTCTCCCATAATCCCTGTGATCCCCGTCGCTCCAATCCCAGCTGAGGTCGCCGCCGTTCCCACAGCGTCACAGGTTCCATTTTTATTTCCTTCACTTTTCTTTCTCTCTGTTCTCCATCCATCCATCATCCATCCATCAATCATCCATTCATCCATCATCCATCCATCCATCATCCATCCATCCGTCATCCATCTATCCATCATCCATCCATCAATCATCCATTCATCCATCATCCATCCATCCATCATCCATCCATCCGTCATCCATCCATCCATCATCCATTCATCCATCCATCATCCATCCATCCATCATCCATTCATCCATCCATCATCCATCCATCCATCAATCATCCATCCATCCGTCATCCATCCATCCATCAATCATCCATCCATCCATCATCCATCCATCATCCATCAATCCATCATCCATCCATCATCCATCAATCCATCATCCATCCATCCATCCATCCATCCGTCATCCATTCATCCATCCATCATCCATCCATCCATCATCCATCAATCCATCATCCATCCATCCATCCATCCATCCGTCATCCATTCATCCATCCATCATCCATCCATCCATCAATCATCCATCCATCCATCATCCATTCATCCATCCATCATCCATCCATCCATCATCCATCCATCATCCATCCATCCATCATCCATCCATCATCCATCCATCATCCATCAATCCATCATCCATCCATCCATCATCCATCAATCCATCATCCATCCATCCATCCGTCATCCATCCATCCGTCATCCATCCATCCATCATCCATCCATCCATCCATCCGTCATCCATCCATCCATCATCCATCCATCCATCCATCATCCATCATCCATCCATCCATCATCCATCAATCCATCATCCATCCATCCATCCATCCATCCGTCATCCATCCATCCATCATCCATCCATCCATCCATCCATCCATCCATCCGTCATCCATCCATCATCCATCCATCCATCATCCATCCATCCATCATCCATCCATCCGTCATCCATCCATCATCCATCCATCATCATCCATCCATCATCCATCCATCCATCATCATCCATCCATCATCCATCCGTCATCCATCCATCCATCCATCCATCATCCATCCGTCATCCATCCATCCATCATCCATCCATCCGTCATCCATTCATCCATCCATCATCCATCCATCCATCAATCATCCATCCATCCATCATCCATCCATCATCCATCAATCCATCATCCATCCATCCATCATCCATCCATCATCCATCCATCCATCATCCATCCGTCATCCATCATCCATCCATCCATCATCCATCCATCCATCCATCATCCATCCATCCCAGGGTTTCCTCCAGTGTGTGATCAGCCTGGCGGCCCGCCAGGCTTTACTAGCCCCGCCGCCAGGCTGAGTGTTGCTTGTTTACGTCTCGTCTCAGTTGCTGTCAGCATTTCACCAGCGGAGCAGCTTCATTCCTACAGGACAGTTTGATAATAGGTAGTTTATAGTTTATGCATGTAAACCAACAGTTCGTGGACCAATCACAGCTGGAGCCTCAGCGCTTCGCCTCGCCTGCTTTACCTCTACCTGGACTCAGGCTGACCTGTGTGGATGTTTACATCCACCCACTGAGAGGAACTCTGACCCTCTGCTGGCTCAGAGTTTGAAACCAGCCGTTAGCTCAGGTTGTAGCTCCATGCGAACCGCAGGAACAACAGTGAATTCAGAGGCGCGTTGTGAAGCGATCATGATTTATCTCTGTGAACCAGCGTTTCCATGGCAACACGCTGCCCAGCCTGTGGCTCTGCGTCCGTCTGCCATGTTTCTGTCTGTGGATGACGAGCAGCGCTAAGCTAACCTCATCATGCAGGTTCAGCCTGGTGAGGAGCTGATTTTATATTATTTTAGTATTATTTTTAGTGTTATTTTTCCGGTTACACGATGCATCAAACCATTTCAAATGCGTCGTCTACTTGGAGTTAATATGCGGCCGGACAGAGATCTGAGAAACTCGACCAACCAGAATAGTTTCTGTGTTAAACAGAGACGAAATGTTAGAGCTACTAAAGCCACATTAGCAGCATTGAGTTAAACCTCCGTTTGTTGCTCATCTCTGCTAGTGCAGCAGGTTACAGGGCCGGTTAAAGGCTGGATGGGGCCTGGAGCAGAATCTGACTTATGGGCCCCTTTTAAACCATCAGCAGCTCTAACAGCTTCTGGGTTTGATTTAGTGAAATATGGAGAAGTTTAACTGTCCAGCCTAGAAAGGTATTTGTAAATTCAAAGATTAAACTCCCAGCATCAGATTGTTGCTATGGTAACAAAACAATCTAACTATGAATATTGTTCTTTAAGTTTTACAAAGTAAACTTGCCAACTTCTTAAAATCTTTAATCTTTACAATTTAAAATCTTTCAATTTATGTAGCCTAAACAGTTGAATCAAATTTAACAGCGTTGATAATATCAATAAACAAATGTTACATTTATGTATCTGGTCTGTTTTAAAATATTAGTGTTTAACAGTAAAATATTAGTGTTTATGGGGCCTGAAGCCCTGATGGAGCCGCTGACTTAATTATGATTAAACAGAAGTTCAAATTTGTTGTTTTTAGACTAGTTGTGTGTTTAAATATCATTTCACTGGAGATATTTTCCCGTATCATTTAATTACACAGAAATACTTTTACATTTCCTGTCAACTTAACATCTTTTAATACAAAAACACGGTAGAATGACGGTGGAACGACTCGACCACCAGGCTGAGCAAGTTTTCGGGGGGAAACTCTGCATCCATTCATCCATCCATCCATCCATCCATCATCCATCCATCCATCCATCCATCCATCATCATCCATCCATCATCCATCATCCATCCATCATCCATCCATTATCCATCCATCATCCATCCATCCATCCATCCATTCATCCATCCATCATCCATCCATATCCATCCATCCATCCATCCATCCATCCTTCATCCATCCATCCATCCATTCATCCATCCATCCATCCATCCATTCATCATCCACCATCCATCCATCCATCCATCATCATCTGTTGGTTGTTTTGCTCCCCGTTTCATTGGTTCAGTTCAGTTTCTGATGGACGCAGCAGATTAGAGTCGCCTGCTGCTGCAGAAACTCGTCTGGTTTCGGCCAATCAGGAGAGGTTTGAAGCAGGAGCCATCGGTCCGCCATCGGTCCGCCATCGGTCCGCCATCGGTCCGCCATCGGTCCGCCTGGCGGCGTCTCGTTCCTTTGACTCCAGCCTGGCGTTGGGGGCGGAGCTCAGGGTTCCTGCCGGATGCTGACGTCTGTTCTCTCCTCAGGCTAACCCTCCGCCTGTGGTGGTCAACACCGACAGCCTGGACACGCCGCCATACGTGAGTCTCCATCAGCCCCGACCAACCGCAGCGCAGCCTGGTTAATGTTAGCCTGCTAACGCTAATGTTAGCTCTCTGATGTCACCAGCTGATTCTCAGATTTATTGCAGACTTTCAAATGCAGCAGTGAGACAAATCACTTCAGTGCTAAAAGTTACCAAGATACATGCTAGCACCAGAGTTAGCTGCTAGCACCAGAGTTAGCATGTTAGCACCAGTGTTAGCATGCTAGCACCAGAGTTAGCAGTAGCACCAGTCTTAGCATGTTAGCACCAGTGTTAGCATGCTAGCACCAGAGTTAGCATGTTAGCACCAGTCTTAGCATGTTAGCACCAGTCTTAGCATGTTAGCACCAGTGTTAGCATGCTAGCTCTGTTTATTACTTATTTTGACAATAGAAAACAGTTTATCTGATTTTCGTAACGTGTTTGACAGTTTACTCTGCTACTGCTACATGTAGCATGCTAATGCTGCATGTAGCAGTAGCATGCTAATGCTACATGTAACATTAGCATGCTAATGCTACATGTAGCATGCTAATGCTAATATCCACAGTCAGTGACTCAGTAGGTCACATGCTGCTGTGAACTACAGTTATAGACATTCAGACTTGTAGACTTTATCAGATTTTGTGAATAAATAAAATCAGTTTTCAGATTGAACAGGAACATTCGGACATTTTGAGCTCCAGGTGAATCTGCTGCTCCGTTTCCTCCCCATCACCTTCCTGCTGTTTGTGTCTGCAGGTCAACGGGACGGAGGCTGAGTATGAGTATGAGGAAATCACGCTGGAGAGGGTGAGGACCGGCAGAGTCTCACATCACATCAGGCTGAAGTTTAGGTTTAAACCTCCCTGAATCTGGAGCTGCGACTCAGAAAAGTCCTGAAACGTTTAGTAAAAACTACAACAGGGAAGCAGCAGCAGGTTCCTGTGTGTCCGTCCCAAACCAGATAGAAACTGTGACTCGTTAGAAACTCAGATGATAAATATTCTAATCGTCATGCATGTCGTGTCTTTGCTGCAGGGAAACTCTGGTCTGGGCTTCAGCATCGCCGGAGGGACAGATAATCCCCACATCGGTGACGACCCCAGCATCTTCATCACCAAGGTCATCCCTGGAGGCGCCGCCGCTCAGGATGGACGGCTCAGGTAGCGGCGCCGTTCACCGGGATCGTTATGGCTCAGAAAGAGGCCTGTAACCACGGCAACGCTCCGATCTGCCCAACCACAGCTTCAGATTAAAGGTTTAGGGAACAATCAGGGAACAGCATCGCTGCGCCATGTTGGCGGCTAAGCTAACTGCAGCTACAATGGCTAGAGGTTATCTGAGGTCAAGATCCCAGCGTTAACCAAAGAGCATCGTGGGTAAGACACCAGACACATGGAGGAAACGGAGAACATGACGACACAAAGCCTTTTTCAGGGTGTCTAAACCTTGGAATGTGTTTAATCTTCTATATTCTGTGTAAAACTGGATTTTATTTAGTGGGACTTTTCCACCAGGTCAAGTCTGAGACATCCTGAATCTCCAAAATGTTTAGTGACTCAAAGGGTTGAGGCTATCGCTAACTAGCTGCTAGCATAATGTCAGAGGTGGACAGTTAGCTACTGCCTACAGAAACCATTTTAACAGCCAAAGGCTGATAATAATAAGACTTTAGTTTTATGTGAGATTGTTGAGATAATTTTATTATTTCTAGATTAGACAGTTAAGATGCTGCATAACATGGTAAATATCATAGATAATGGTTAGCATGTTAACATAAGTTTCTGTTAGCATAAAGTCTGACATGAGTTAAACTGTTGATCGTAGCAAAGATGAAGTGTTAGCATGGAGCCGTTAGCTTAAAGCCTCCATCTTGTTTTTACTTCTACTGAATCAGTCCAGATGTTTTACGGTTCAGTTCATCACTGATGTGAATTTATTAAGTATTGACTCCAGTTAAAAACGGTCCGAGTTCTGATGGAGGTTTAGCGTTAAACGTCTGGTTCTGCTTCAGCATCAGGGATGATCCAGTGATGATGAGCTCAGTGGTTCTGTCGTCCTCAGGGTGAACGACGTCATCCTGCGGGTCAACGAGGTCGACGTCCGGGACGTGACCCACAGCCGGGCGGTGGAGGCGCTGAAGGAGGCGGGGTCTCTGGTGCGGCTCTACGTCCGGCGCAGGAAGCCGCAGTCCGAGAAGCTGATGGAGCTGAAGCTGGTCAAAGGACCCAAAGGTCTGGGCTTCAGCATCGCCGGCGGCGTCGGCAACCAGCACATCCCTGGAGACAACAGCATCTACGTCACCAAGATCATCGAGGGCGGCGCCGCGCAGAAGGACGGCCGGCTGCAGATCGGAGACAAGCTGCTGGCCGTGAGTCCCTGTCCAACATGGCCGCCGGCCGCTCAGCTGTCCATCATGGCCGCCCTGCCCCGTCCATCATGGCCACCCTGCCCCGTCCATCATGGCCACCCTGCCCCGTCCAACATGGCCGCCCTGCCCCGTCCATCATGGCCGCCCTGCCCCGTCCATCATGTTCGTCTGGCGCTCTGCTGTCCATCATGGCCGCCCTGCCCCGTCCATCATGGCCGCCCTGCCCCGTCCATCATGGCCGCCCTGCCCTGTCCATCATGTCCGCCCTGCTGTCCTTCATGGCCGCCCTGCCCCGTCCATCATGGCCGCCCTGCCCCGTCCATCATGGCGGCCCTGCTGTCCATCATGTCCGCCCTGCCCTGTCCATCATGTCCGCCCTGCTGTCCGTCATGTCCGCCCTGCTGTCCGTCATGTCCGCCCTGCCCTGTCCATCATGGCGGCCCTGCTGTCCGTCATGTCCGCCCTGCCCTGTCCATCATGGCGGCCGCCTGACGCTCCTCTGTGTGCCTGCAGGTGAACAGCGCCGGTCTGGAGGAAGTGACCCATGAACACGCCGTCACTGCCTTGAAAAACACTCCTGATGTCGTCTACTTGAAAGTGGCCAAACCCAACAGTGTCTTCATGAACGACGGCTTCGCCCCGCCGGACCTGCCCAACTGTGAGTCCAGCTGCCGCCAGAACCAGGACCGGAACCAGAACCGGGACGGTCCTCTGGTTCTGGCGGCCATATTGACCTCAGCTGATGGACGGCCGGTTTCCACGGAGCCACTGATTGTTTCACAGGAATGTTTCCAACAGCAGAACAAAGTTATTCGTTGTTTTTCCCTCAGATTTGTTGCTGGTCTATTTCAGGTCCGTTTCTTTAAAAAACAACTGAAAAAGTTGCTGAATTTGTTTCTGGTCACGTTAAAAACTACATAAAATCACTGGAATCTGTTGCTATAAAATAAAATCACTGGAGCGTCAGTGTCTCTCACCCTGACCTCTGACCTCCACTCAGCCCGTCTGTCTTAGCTCCGCCCCTTTTTGGGGGCGGGGCTAAGCGTTGACATGAAGTAACAGCCAAACCTAAACTCTAAGTTCTCTAACTGAGTTTGGATGAAAGATGCAGAGATGCTGGATTTACTGGGATTTACTGGGATTTGCTGGGATTTACTGGGATTTACTGGGATTTACTGGGATTTTATTGGGGTTTTTATTCTGAATTCCTGATGATCCTTTAAATGTGTAACAACCTTCAGTTCCTCAGAGGAGCGATCTGATTGGCTCCGGCCTCCACCAGGTGTCTTCACGTCTCTCCGGTTCTGTTCCAGGCTTCACGCCTCACCTGGACAACCATATCAGCCCCCCCTCCCTCCCCCCGCCGGCGTCGTCGGGGCGATACTCGCCGACGCCCCAGGGCATTGTGGGAGAAGACGACGTCACACGGTGAGGACCTGGTTCGGGTTTCCTTCTCCGGATCAGAACCGGTGAGGTTCTGTAACCAGACCTCCATGTTGAAACATGATGAAGGTTCAGGAGTTTAAACCTTCAGCTTTCAGCCGAACGTTTCCAGGCCATTAGAACCTGAGGTGACGACTGACCTCTGCCGACCTGAGGTCACGTGACCTGAGGCTGACCTGAGCGGCTGTGTGACCCCAGGGAGCCGAGGAAGGTGGTTCTGCACCGCGGGGCGACGGGTCTGGGCTTCAACATCGTGGGCGGCGAGGACGGCGAGGGCATCTTCATCTCCTTCATCCTGGCCGGCGGCCCGGCCGACCTGAGCGGCGAGCTGAGGAAGGGGGACCGCCTGGTGTCGGTAGGAGCTCCGCCCACGGCCGCCCCGCGCTCTGATTGGCTCACGCCGACAGCTGACCTCCCGCCCCCAGGTGAACGGCGCGGACCTGCGGAACGCCACCCACGAGCAGGCGGCCGCCGCCCTGAAGAACGCCGGCCAGGCGGTGACCATCGTGGCCCATTACAGGCCAGAAGGTGAGGCTACCTGAGGGAGGACGGCTCACCTGGACGGCACTGATACCTGAGACAGGACAGGACGACCTCCAGGCTCACCTGGACGACCTCCAGGCTCACCTGGACGACCTCCAGACTCACCTGGACGACCTCCAGACTCACCTGGACGACCTCCAGACTCACCTGGACGACCTCCAGACTCACCTGGACGACCTCCAGGCTCACCTGGACGACCTCCAGACTCACCTGGACGACCTCCAGGCTCACCTGGACGACCTCCAGACTCACCTGGACGACCTCCAGGCTCACCTGGACGACCTCCAGGCTCACCTGGACGACCTCCAGGCTCACCTGGACGACCTCCAGGCTCACCTGGACGACCTCCAGACTCACCTGGACCTCCAGACTCACCTGGACGACCTCCAGACTGACCTGGACCTCCAGACTCACCTGGACGACCTCCAGGCTCACCTGGACGACCTCCAGACTCACCTGGACGACCTCCAGACTCACCTGGACGACCTCCAGGCTCACCTGGACGACCTCCAGGCTCACCTGGACGACCTCCAGACTCACCTGGACGACCTCCAGGCTCACCAGGACGACCTCCAGACTCACCTGGACGACCTCCAGACCTCCAGACTCACCTGGACGACCTCCAGACTCACCTGGACCTCCAGACTCACCTGGACGTCCAACTCACCTGAACCACCTGGACCTCCAGACTCACCTGGACCACCTGGACGACCTCCAGACTCACCTGGACCTCCAGACTCACCTGGACGGCACTGATACCTGAGACAGGACAGGACGACCTCCAGGCTCACCTGGACGACCTCCAGACTCACCTGGACGACCTCCAGACTCACCTGGACCTCCAGACTCACCTGGACGACCTCCAGACTCACCTGGACCTCCAGACTCACCTGGACGACTTCCAGACTCACCTGGACGACCTCCAGACTCACCTGGACGACCTCCAGACTCACCTGGAAGACCTCCGGACTCACCTGGACGACCTCCAGACTCACCTGGACGACCTCCAGACTCACCTGGACCTCCAGACTCACCTGGACGACCTCCAGACTCACCTGGACCTCCAGACTCGCCTGGATGACCTCCAGACTCGCCTGGACCTCCAGACTCACCTGGACGACCTCCAGACTCACCTGGACGACCTCCAGACTCGCCTGGACCTCCAGACTCACCTGGACGACCTCCAGACTCACCTGGACGACCTCCAGACTCACCTGGACGACCTCCAGACTCACCTGGATGACCTCCAGACTCGCCTGGACCTCCAGACTCACCTGGACGACCTCCAGACTCACCTGGACGACCTCCAGACTCACCTGGACTCACCTGGACGACCTCCAGACTCACCTGGACCTCCAGACTCACCTGGATGACCTCCAGACTTGCCTGGACCTCCAGACTCACCTGGACGACCTCCAGACTCACCTGGACGACCTCCAGACTCACCTGGACGACCTCCAGACTCACCTGGATGACCTCCAGACTCGCCTGGACCTCCAGACTCACCTGGACGACCTCCAGACTCACCTGGACCTCCAGACTCACCTGGACTCTCTGACCTCTGACCCCCTGTCCTCTGCTCAGACTACAGCCGCTTCGAGGCCAAGATCCACGACCTGCGGGAGCAGATGATGAACAGCAGCATCAGCTCCGGCTCCGGGTCGCTGAGGACCAGCCAGAAGAGGTCGCTCTACGTCAGGTGAGCCGGGGTCAGCGGAGACCCACCCGGGGTCACCTGGAGGTCGCCGGAGGTCAGGACCGTCCGCTCTGTCGCCCTCAGGGCTCTGTTCGAGTACGACAGGACGCGGGACTCCGGTCTGCCCAGCCAGGGCCTCAACTTCAAGTTCGGGGACATCCTGCATGTGGTCAACGCGTCGGACGACGAGTGGTGGCAGGCGAGACACCTGACCCCCCAGGGGGAGCAGGAGGAGGTGGGGGTCATCCCCAGCAAGAGGAGGTCAGTCCCCCCGCAGCGGCTGGGGTCAGGGGGCAAACCCGCTGATGGGACCACAACGGTCCTCCGCTTGGTCTCACCGAGTTTCTTCTTCTGTGGTTTCTGCAGAGTGGAGAAGAAGGAGCGATCCAGGTTAAAGACGGTGAAGTTCAACGCCAAGTCCAGAGACCGAGGGGTGAGTCACGGTCTCTGGTTTTACAGTAGAACTGACGAAATGTTTGAACATGGCCGCCTTTTATCTGCTGCATGACCTTTGACCCTCTGCCATGTGGATTTGAGCTGCTGCCACCTGATCTCTCCACCTACTAATGACTAATGTCTGGCTGTTAGCCGCCGCTAGCCCGTTAACAGGCCGTTAGCCACCGCTAGCCCATTAACAGGCCGTTAGCCACCGCTAGCCCGTTTACAGGCCGTTAGCCACCGCTAGCCCGTTAACAGGCTGTTAGCCAACGCTAGCCCGTTTACAGGCCGTTAGCCACCGCTAGCCCGTTAACAGGCCGTTAGCCACCGCTAGCCCGTTAACAGGCCGTTAGCCACCGCTAGCCCGTTTACAGGCCGTTAGCCACCGCTAGCCCGTTAACAGGCTGTTAGCCACCGCTAGCCCGTTAACAGGCCGTTAGCCACCGCTAGCCCGTTAACAGGCTGTTAGCCACCGCTAGCCCGTTAACAGACTGTTAGCCGCCTCCAGCCTGGTAGCCGTTAGCAGCGCCCGGCCCGTTAGCCGTTAGCAGCGCCTGGCCTGTTAGCCGTTAGCAGCGTCCGGCCCGTTAGCAGCGTCTGGCCTGTTAGCCGTTAGCAGCGTCCGGCCTGTTAGCCGTTAGCCGCCTCCGGCCCGTTAGCAGCGCCTGGCCTGTTAGCAGTTAGCAGCGCCTGGGCTGTTAGCCGTTAGCAGTGTTTGGCCTGTTAGCCGTTAGCCACCGCTAGCCCGTTAGCACCATGCCCACCTGGGGCTCAGCAGCAGTTCTCCCTTTAGAACTTGTGCCACTTTAACATGCGTCGCCCTCAGAACCTGCATGACCTCTGACCCCTCACAAAGAAACGCTTGACCTTGATGTCTGACTGCTGCTTCCTCCTCTTCCTCTCTGGTCCCATCGTCACTCAGCAGCTGATCGTCTGTCAGCTTCAGGTTCAAACATCTGGAGAGTAAAAAACTAAAATTATAAGTTATTGTCATTTAGTTACATGTAGAAATAAGCAGCTTTGTATTAATTATACCAAATTAAATATGGATAATTAAATTGCAGTGCTGCCCTCTGGTGGCCAAAGCAGGATTTAATCTCTAAATGTCTCATTTTAGTTAAAACATATTTAACTTGTTTTATTCTATGATTGGTTATGTTGCTCAGCGTCAGTTTGGCTGAGATCTGATTGGTTGGAGCGAATCCTGCATGTTTCAGATTAACTCAGTTTAATCTACATGAATTAATCTAATGGATTAAACCAGATTAACGGGTCTGAATGTTGCCTCAGCAACAGGCGGAGGAGGGGAGCCGTTTGTCCAGGACCGGGCCGGGTCCAGAACCGGGTACAGAACCGGGTCTGGGTCCAGAACCGGGCCTGGGTCCAGAACCGGGTACAGAACCGGGTCTGGGTCCAGAACCGGGCCTGGGTCCAGAACCGGGTACAGAACCGGGCCTGGGTCCAGAACCAGGCCTGGTCCAGAACCGGGCCTGGTCCAGAACCGGGCCCGGGTCCAGAACCGGGCCGGGTCCAGAACCGGGTCTGGGTCCAGAACCGGGTCTGGGTCCAGAACCGGGTCCGGGTCCAGAACCGGGCCTGGTCCAGAACCGGTCCGGGTCCAGAACCGGGTCTGGGTCCAGAACTGGGTCTGGGTCCAGAACCGGGTCTGGGTCCAGAACCGGGTCCAGAACCGGGTCTGGGTCCAGAACCGGGCCTGGTCTAGAACCAGGTCCGGGTCCAGAACCGGGTCCGGGTCCAGAACTGGGTCTGGGTCCAGAACCGGGTCAGGGTCCAGAACCGGGTCCAGAATCGGGTCTGGGTCCAGAACCGGTCTGGGTCCAGAACCGGGTCCAGAACCGGGTCCAGAACTGGGTCTGGGTCCAGAACCGGGTCTGGGTCCAGAACCGGGTCCGAGAACCGGGTCTGGGTCCAGAACCGGGCCTGGTCCAGAACCAGGTCCGGGTCCAGAACCGGGTCTGGGTCCAGAACTGGATCTGGGTCCAGAACTGGGTCTGGGTCCAGAACCGGGTCTGGGTCCAGAACCGGGCCTGGTCCAGAACCAGGTCCGGGTCCAGAACCGGTCCGGGTCCAGAACCGGGTCTGGGTCCAGAACCGGGTCCACAGCTTCCTGCCTGCTGCCTCTAACCTCCTGCTGGTCTTCGGCATGCCCCCCCCGCGCCCCCCTAACAGAACCTGTGGCTCCGGGCCCTGACCTCTGACCTCTGACCTGGTCTCAGCCGTTGTGTTCACACCCTCCTCTTCCTCAGCAGTCCGTCAGTGACAAGCGTAGAAAGATCCCGTTTTCCAGAAAGTTTCCGTTCTACAAGAGCAAAGAGCCGAGCGAAGCGGAGACCAGCGACGCCGACCGTAAGTCCCGACCCGACCCGACCCGACCGGCCGGAGGAGAGATCAGCTGGCGGCGCCACGCGCAGCGGGCGGCACGGCAACGGGCGGCACGGCAACGGGTGGCATGGCAACAAGCTCCCAAAGACCTGCCAGATTGGGCTAACGGCTAAAACCCAAACAGAACCAGACGGGGCCAACATGGCCGCCAACATGGCCGCCAACATGGCCACCAACACGGCCGCCAACATGGCCGCCGCCAACATGGCCGCCCCGCTGCGCTCCCTCTCTGCTCTCTCTCGTCTGCCGCCGGATCAGTAACTCTGTGTTTCTCTGGTTGTTTGTTTGTGCCGACCAGGACAACGACCTCGACCCGACACACAAGAACCACAGTGAGTAGAACCACGCAGGACCGAGCGTCTCCACCGGGACGGGGGGGGGGGGAACGGGGGGGGGGGAAAGGGGGGACGGACAGACAGGGGGGGACGGGGACAGACGGGGCGACGTCCCTCAGTGGGACGACCTGCTGCTGTCGGGTTTCAGCTAAAACTAGAAACTATGGATTCACTGTTTCTTTATTAATCTGGATTCATTCTGTGAAAACAAGAAACAAATAATCTTAAATTAAATAACTAATAAATAAAAAGTAGAAAGTGTCGAGATTAATGTGATATTCTTCAGTTTTTTGGTGAATTCTCAGTTTTTTAGAACTGATTCTGAACAGTTTCTAGAGTTGATGTCCTGGTGGAGACGCTGAGACCTTCATCCTCCTCAGACCTTCATCCGTTTGTTTCTCATCAGCATTTTGTCTCGTTTTGTTTTGTCTCGTTGGTCCAACATCCTGGACATCTGAACATTAAACTGTGTTTATCCCAGAGGGACGTTAAACGTTGTTGTAGCTCAGATGGTGTCAGAATCATCAGAGTCGTTGTGGCCTCTGCTCCTGTAGCAGTCAGTCTCACAGCGGGTCTGAAGGGGCCTCTGCTCCTGTAGCAGTCAGTCTCACAGCGGGTCTGAAGGAGCCTCTGCTCCTGTAGCAGTCAGTCTCACAGCGGTCTGAAGGAGCCTCTGCTCCTGTAGCAGTCAGTCTCACAGCGGGTCTGAAGGGGCCTCTGCTCCTGTAGCAGTCAGTCTCACAGCGGGTCTGAAGGGGCCTCTGCTCCTGTAGCAGTCAGTCTCACAGCGGGTCTGAAGGGGCCTCTGCTCCTGTAGCAGTCAGTCTCACAGCGGGTCTGAAGGGGCCTCTGACTGAAGACTGGATGACAGCCTGATGCTAACATGCTAACAGCTCCGTCTCCAGCCAGCTGCTCTGCTGATCCGCCTCCTTTGCTTTTGCTAGGATTCAGGTCAGATCCTTCAGCCATGTTCCTCTGGATGAATGAATGAATGAGGCCCTTCAGCCATGTTCCTCTGGATGAATGAATGAATGAGGCCCTTCAGCCATGTTCCTCTGGATGAATGAATGAATGAGGCCCTTCAGCCATGTTCCTCTGGATGAATGAATGAATGAGGCCCTTCAGCCATGTTCCTCTGGATGAATGAATGAGGCCCTTCAGCCATGTTCCTCTGGATGAATGAATGAATGAATGAGGCCCTTCAGCCATGTTCCTCTGGATGAATGAATGAATGAATGAATGAATGAGGCCCTTCAGCCATGTTCCTCTGGATGAATGAATGAATGAATGAATGAGGCCCTTCAGCCATGTTCCTCTGGATGAATGAATGAATGAGGCCCTTCAGCCATGTTCCTCTGGATGAATGAATGAATGAGGCCCTTCAGCCATGTTCCTCTGGATGAATGAATGAATGAGGCCCTTCAGCCATGTTCCTCTGGATGAATGAATGAATGAGGCCCTTCAGCCATGTTCCTCTGGATGAATGAATGAATGAATGAGGCCTTTCAGCCATGTTCCTCTGGATGAATGAATGAGGCCCTTCAGCCATGTTCCTCTGGATGAATGAATGAATGAATGAGGCCCTTCAGCCATGTTCCTCTGGATGAATGAATGAATGAATGAATGAATGAGGCCCTTCAGCCATGTTCCTCTGGATGAATGAATGAATGAATGAATGAGGCCCTTCAGCCATGTTCCTCTGGATGAATGAATGAATGAGGCCCTTCAGCCATGTTCCTCTGGATGAATGAATGAATGAGGCCCTTCAGCCATGTTCCTCTGGATGAATGAATGAATGAGGCCCTTCAGCCATGTTCCTCTGGATGAATGAATGAATGAATGAGGCCCTTCAGCCATGTTCCTCTGGATGAATGAATGAATGAGGCCCTTCAGCCATGTTCCTCTGGATGAATGAATGAATGAGGCCCTTCAGCCATGTTCCTCTGGATGAATGAATGAATGAGGCCCTTCAGCCATGTTCCTCTGGATGAATGAATGAATGAATGAATGAGGCCCTTCAGCCATGTTCCTCTGGATGAATGAATGAATGAATGAGGCCCTTCAGCCATGTTCCTCTGGATGAATGGATGAATGTAGCTCTGAACTCTGACCTTCTGCTCCATGAAGCTTCTCACTCCTCTGGGGTCAAAGTTCAGGGTTTATTTCAGCAAACAGCTTCTTGTTGCCATGGTTACGCACCGTAACTACGGGAACCACTACCAGCGGACTCTAGAAACCCTTTAGCTGCTCAGCATCCAGAACCACTGAAATGTTCTGACGGGTCCCAGACGGGCCAGAAACCTCCTGGTTCCACCAGATTCTGACCCGGAAGTTACATCTGGGTTCTGATCGGTTCTGCTGCTGGAAGCTCCAGCTGTGGGTTGGACCGAACCTTTCCAGCCCAGAAGGGTAACAGAACCAGAACCAGAGCGTGTTGGACCAATCAGAGAGCTGGATCCTGGTTCTGTCCAGCTGGACTTACAGAACCGGACCATCCTGGTTCCTGCTGTGCTGTGATCTGGACCTGCAGGCTGACCCGGTTCTGACCCGGTTCTGACCCGGTTCTGACCGGGACATCGGGTCTCTGAATCTTTGTCCTCCGATGTTTTTAGAGAAACTACCTGACTTTTAGTCAAGGCTTTTATTGTGGAAGGTTCAGTCTGGAGGCTCCTGATTGGTCGGTTTAAAAGTGAGGCAGCAGATTCTGTCACCATCTGTGGTCATTATATTTCTGTGAACTCATTAAACTGCCGTCGGCTCGGAGCAAAGCATCATGGGAAGCTGGCGTCTGATTGGCTGTTTCCTGTGATTTCAGAACATGTGACGTCTAACGCCAGCGATAGCGAAAGTAGCTACCGTAAGTTTTACCGCCGACGGTTCACTAATGAGCTGAAGCCTGGGGCTAACCCATTAGCTTAGTGTACACTAACCCATTAGCTTAACCAACGCTAACCGATTAGCTTAGTGAACGCTAACCCATTAGCTTAACCAACGCTAACCCGTTAGCTTAACGAACGCTAATCCATTAGCTTAGTGAACGCTAACCCATTAGCTTAACCAACGCTAACCGATTAGCTTAGTGAACGCTAACCCATTAGCTTAACCAACACTAACCGATTAGCTTAGTGAACGCTAACCCATTAGCTTAACCAACGCTAACCCGTTAGCTTAACAAACGCTAACCCATTAGCTTAATGAACGCTAACCCGTTAGCTTAACGAACGCTAACCCATTAGTTTAATGAACGCTAACCCGTTAGCTTAACAAACGCTAACCCATTAGCTTAATGAACGCTAACCCGTTAGCTTAACGACTGCTAACACCTGATTGGTTCATAACGGCTAACCCGTTAGCTTAACGAACGCTAACCCATTAGCTTAATGAACGCTAACCCGTTAGCTTAACGAACGCTAACCCGTTAGCTTAATGAACGCCAACCCATTAGCTTAACGAACGCTAACACCTGATTGGTTCATAACGGCTAGCCCACTAGCTTAGCGAACTCTGACTGCTGATTGGACAGATATAGCATGACATCACAGCTCATCTCTGCTGTTGAATTTCTTCAGGCTGGTTCTGTTCTGGTTCTGAAGTTCTAGGTTTTTGGACCAGGTTGTTTCCAGACCTTTACCTGTAAAGTTTCTGATTTCTATCTGTGGAGCTTTAAATATTTAATCCTCCTCAGATTGAGATTATTGATCCATTCATTGATCATCTGGATTATTTATCATTTATTTCATCTGAACAGTTTTCATGTTCATCACTGGTAAATAAATTAGACTGGTTTATGAATCCAACCAGTTCTCCTTCTATTCCTCTTCCTCCTGCTCCTCCTGCTCCTCTTCCTCCTCCTCCTCCTCTTCCTCCTGCTCCTCCTGCTCCTCCTCCCCACCGTCTCTCTGTTTCTCCTCTTCCTCCTCTTCCTCCTCCTCCTCCTGCTCCTCCTCCTCCTCATCCTCCTCCTCCTCCTCCTCCTCACCGTCTCTGTTTCTCTTCCTCCTCCTCCTTCTATTCCTCCTCTTCCTCCTCCTCCTCCTCTTCCTCCTCCTCCTCCTCCTCTTCCTCCTCCTCCTCCTCCTCCCCACTCTCTCTTCTCCTCTTCTCCTTTCCTCCTCCCTCCTCTCTCCTCCTCTCCTCCTCCTCATCGCTCTCCTCTCTCCTCCTTCCTCCTCTCCTCCTCCGTCCTTTCTCTCCTCCTCCTCCTTCATCCTCCTCCTCCTCCTCCTCCTACCGTCTCTGTCTTCTCTTCTCCTCCTCCTTCTATCCTCCTCTCTCTCCTCCTCCTCCTCTCCTCTCTTCTCCTCCTCCTCTCTCCTCCTCCTCCCCCTCCCGTCCCTCTCTGTTTCTCCTCTCCTCCTCTCCTCCCTCCTCCTCCTCCTCCTCCTCTCCTCTCTCTCCTCCTCCTCTCCTTCCTCCTCTCCTCACCGTCTCTGTTTCTCTTCCTCCTCCTCCTTCTATTCCTCCTCTTCCTCCTCCTCCTCCTCCTCTTCCTCCTCCTCTTCCTCCTCCTCCTCCTCCTCCCTCACCGTCTCTCTGTTTCTCCTCAGGCGGGCAGGACGACTACATTCTGTCCTATGAACCCGTCGTCCAGCAGGAAGGTTAGTTCTCCAGACCCGACCTGATGATGTCACTAAACCCAGAACCGACCTGATGATGTCACTAACCCATAACCGACCTGATGATGTCACTAACCCAGAACCGACCTGATGATGTCACTAAACCCAGAACCGACCTGATGATGTCACTAAACCAGACCCGACCTGATGATGTCACTAAACCCAGAACCGACCTGATGATGTCACTAACCCAGAACCGACCTGATGATGTCACTAACCCAGAACCGACCTGATGATGTCACTAACCCATAACCGACCTGATGATGTCACTAACCCAGAACCGACCTGATGATGTCACTAAACCCAGAACCGACCTGATGATGTCACTAACCCAGAACCGACCTGATGATGTCACTAAACCCAGAACCGACCTGATGATGTCACTAACCCAGAACCGACCTGATGATGTCACTAAACCCAGAACCGACCTGATGATGTCACTAACCCAGAACCGACCTGATGATGTCACTAACCCAGAACCGACCTGATGATGTCACTAACCCATAACCGACCTGATGATGTCACTAACCCAGAACCGACCTGATGATGTCACTAAACCCAGAACCGACCTGATGATGTCACTAACCCAGAACCGACCTGATGATGTCACTAACCCATAACCGACCTGATGATGTCACTAACCCAGAACCGACCTGATGATGTCACTAACCCAGAACCGACCTGATGATGTCACTAACCCAGAACCGACCTGATGATGTCACTAACCCAGAACCGACCTGATGATGTCACTAACCCAGACCCGACCTGATGATGTCACTAAACCCACAACCGACCTGATGATGTCACTAAACCCACAACCGACCTGATGATGTCACTAACCCAGACCCGACCTGATGATGTCACTAAACCCACAACCGACCTGATGATGTCACTAAACCCACAACCGACCTGATGATGTCACTAAACCCACAACCGACCTGATGATGTCACTAACCCAGAACCGACCTGATGATGTCACTAAACCCAGACCCGACCTGATGATGTCACTAACCCCAGGTTTCTTCTTCTGTGGCAGTGACCTACAGTCGACCCGTCATCATCCTCGGCCCGATGAAGGACCGGATCAACGACGACCTGATCTCCGAGTTCCCGGACAAATTCGGCTCCTGCGTCCCGCGTACGTCCAGCGGCGCCGCTCCGCTCCGCCCGGACCGGGCCGGTTCCGACCCGGCTCACGCTGTGGCTGTGTGCAGATACGACCCGACCCAAACGGGACTACGAGGTGGACGGGCGGGATTATCACTTCGTGGCGTCGCGGGAGCAGATGGAGAAGGACATCCAGGAGCATCGCTTCATCGAGGCGGGACAGTACAACAACCACCTGTACGGCACCAGCGTCCAGTCCGTCCGCCGGGTGGCCGACCAGGTACGGACCCGGCCGACCCGCCTCGGGCCGCGGCCCGGACCCGGCCTGAGTTCTGGTTCTGTTCAGGGGAAGCACTGCATCCTGGACGTGTCTGGAAACGCCATCAAGAGGCTGCAGCTGGCGCTGCTGCACCCCGTCGCCATCTTCATCAAGCCCAAGTCCGTGGAGAACATCATGTGAGTGACCCGGTCCGAACAGGTCCGGTCCGGTCCGAACAGGTCCGGTCCGGTCCGAACAGGTCCGATCCGGTCCGGTCCGATCCGAACAGGTCCGATCCGACCCGGTCCGATCCGAACAGGTCCGGTCCGGACCGAACAGGTCCGATCCGGTCCGGTCCGATCCGAACAGGTCCAATCCGGTCCGGTCCAGTCCGGTCTTGTCCGAACAGGTCCGGTCTTGTCCGGTCCGGTCCGATCCTGTCCGGTCCAGTCTTGTCCGGTCCGATCCGATCCGGTCCGGTCTTGTCCGGTCCGGTCCGGTCTTGTCCGGTCCGGTCCGGTCCGATCCGGTCCGGTCTTGTCCGGTCCGGTCCGATCCGGTCCGGTCCGGTCCGATCCGGTCCGGACCGGTCCGGTCCGGTCTTGTCCGGTCCGGTCCGGTCCGATCCGGTCCGGTCTTGTCCGGTCCGATCCGGTCCGGTCCGATCCGATCCGGTCCGGTCCGGTCTTGTCCGGTCCGGTCTTGTCCGGTCCGGTCCGGTCCGGTCCGGTCCGGTCTTGTCCGGTCCGGTCCGGTCCGGTCCGATCCGGTCCGGTCTTGTCCGGTCCGGTCCGATCCGGTCCGGTCCGATCTTGTCCGATCCGGTCCGGTCCAGTCCGGTCTTGTCCGATCAGGTCCGGTCCGGTCCGATCCGATCCGGTCCGATCCTGTCCGGTCCGATCCGGTCCGGTCCGATCCGGTCTTGTCCGTTCCGATCCGGTCCGGTCCGGTCCGGTCTGGGCTTCCCTCCAGCCTGACCCGGTTCTGCTCTTCATGCAGGGAGATGAACAAACGTCTGACGGACGAACAGGGAAGGAAAACCTTCGACCGAGCGGCTAAACTGGAGCAGGAGTTCACCGAGCACTTCACAGGTCAGAACCGAACCGGGTCAGAACCGGGGTCAGAACTGGGTTCAGGACCGGGTTCAGAACTGAGTCTGGACTGGGTCAGAACAGGGTCAGAAACGGGTCAGAACCGGGCCGGAACCGGGTCAGAACCGGGTTCAGAACTGGGTCAGAACCAGGCCGGAACCGGGTTCAGAACCAGGCCGGAACCGGCTGGAACCGGGGTCAGAACTGGGTTCAGGACCGGGTTCAGAACTGAGTCTGGACTGGGTCAGAACAGGGTCAGAAACGGGTCAGAACCGGGCCGGAACCGGGTCGGAACCGGGTCAGAACCGGGTTCAGAACTGGGTCAGAACCAGGCCGGAACCGGGTTCAGAACCAGGCCGGAACCGGCTGGAACCGGGTCAGACCTGGGTTCAGGATCAGGCTGGAACCGGGTCAGAACCGGGTCAGAACCGGGTCAGACCTGGGTCTGTTTAAGCTGTTTGTTGGTTCTGACCCGTCCCTGTGGTCCAGCTCTACTTTATAACTCCAGATGAACCGATTCCCAGGTTTTAATTGGAGGATCCAGTTTAAAGGGACAGTGTCGTGTTTTACATGGAACCACTTTATAATCAAACTCTGTTTCCTTCAGTTTCTATAAAAAAGCTCCATAAATCAAAAATGACTCAGAACAAATCTGACTGTGTAATTTAACACCTTGAAATCGGGTCTCTGTCTCTTTAAGAAGCTCCGGCTCTTCATGAAGCTCCGCCTCCAGGAAGTCGTCCCAACATGGCTCCTCTATTAACCCTTTAGCAGCTGCTGTAACGAGCTCAGCTGGTTGCTAATTGCTGCTGGCTAGTCTGGAGGAGCTGAGCCTCGGGGGCGGGGCTAAGCCCACCCAGGCGTTTTCAATGGTTGCCATGGAGACTGAAGGGTTTTCCAGCATGCATGGAAGCTGATTTTACATGATACTGGCCCTTTAAGGTTCTGTTTGGTTCTGATTGGTTCTGATTGGTTCTGTTTGGTTCTGTTTGGTTCTGATTGGTTCTGTTTGGTTCTGATTGGTTATTTGGTTCTGTTTGGTTCTGATTGGTTATGTTTGGTTCTGATTGGTTCTGTTTGGTTCTGTTTGGTTCTGTTTGGTTCTGATTGGTTCTGTTTGGTTCTGATTGGTTATGTTTGGTTCTGTTGGTTCTGATTGGTTATGTTTGGTTCTGATTGGTTCTGTTTGGTTCTGTTTGGTTCTGATTGGTTCTGTTTTTTCTGATTGGTTCTGATTGGTTCTGTTGGTTCTGCTGTGGTTCTGCTGTGGTTCTGATTGGTTCTGACCCGCCTGCAGCCGTCGTCCAGGGCGACACGCTGGAGGACATTTGGTTCTGATTGGTTCTGTTTGGTTCTGTTTGTTCTGATTGGTTCTGTTTGGTTCTGATTGGTTCTGATTGGTTCTGTTTGGTTCTGATTGGTTCTGTTTGGTTCTGATTGGTTTTTGTTTGTTCTGATTGGTTCTGTTTGTTCTGATTGGTTCTGATTGGTTCTGTTTGTTTGATTGTTTGTTTGTTCTGATTGGTTCTGTTTGGTTCTGATTGGTTCTGTTTGGTTCTGATTGGTTTCTGTTTGTTCTGATTGGTTCTTTGTTTGTTCTGATTGGTTCTGTTTGTCTGATTGGTTCTGTCTGTTGGTTCTGCTGATTGGTTCTGTTTGTTCTGTTGGTTCTGTTTGGTTCTGATTGGTTCTGTTTGGTTCTGATTGGTTCTGATTGGTTCTGATTGCGTTCTGTTTGTTCTGTTCTGTTCTGGTTGTCTGTTTGTTCTGATGGTCTGTTGTTCTGATTGGTCTGATTGTTTGATTGGTTCTGTTGGTTCTGATTTGTTCTGTTGGTTCTGATGTTCTGTTGGTTCTGTGTGGTTCTGCTGTGGTTCTGATTGGTTCTGATTGGTTCTGACCGCTGGCGTCTCCGGGACAGTGGTCAGTTTGGTTCTGATTTGTGGTTCTGATTGGTTCTGTTTGGTTCTGTTTGTTCTGATTGGTTCTGATTGGTTCTGTTGGTTCTGCTGTGGTTCTGATTGGTTCTGTTTGGTTCTGATTGGTTCTGTTTGTTCTGATTGGTTCTGTTGGTTCTGTTGGTTCTGATTGGTTCTGCTGTGGTTCTGTGTGTTCTGTGTGGTTCTGTTTGGTTCTGATTGGTTCTGTTTGGTTCTGATTGGTTCTGATTGGTTCTGTTTGGTTCTCGTTGGTCGCTCTGATTTGGTTCTGATTCTGATTGGTTCTGATTGGTTCTGTTTGGTTCTGTTGTTCTGATTGGTTCTGATTGGTTCTGTGGTTGGGGGGGGGTGTGTTCTGATTGGTTCTGTTGGTTCATGGTTTGGTTCTGATTGGTTCTGTTGGTTCATGTGCTGGTTCTGTTTGTTCTGCATTGTGGTTCTGATGGTTCTGTGTTCTGATTGGTTCTGATTGGTTCTGTTTCTTGGTTCTCTGGTCTTGGTCAGTCTTGGGCGATGTTCTTTTGGTCTGCGTGGTTCGGGTCCTGACGGCGGCGCGTCCAGGCACACGCTGGAGGAGATCTACGACCAGGTGAAGCAGATCATCGAGGATCAGTCGGGTCCGATCATCTGGGTTCTGTCCAAGGAGAAGCTCTGAGGCGGCGCCGCTCCTCATCACCTCGGTTACCATGGAGACGAGTCCAGCTGCAGAGGCAGCCTCACCTCCATCATCCATCCATCATCATCCTCCATCAGCGACGCTCCATGTTGCTTCGCCTCATTGGAAGCTCACAGGAAGTGACATCACTCAACACGGTACAGATCCTTAATGTTTAAGGACGGAGAACTTCAAGGACAGTCGGAAACCTACGAAGCAGATTTTCCTCCTTTCTCTTGTTTTTTGTGTTTTTCCAGCCGTTTGTCGGGTCGAAGAATCAGAGACACAAAGCAAAACTTTGCACGTTTGAGCTTTAACAGCATGTCGGTTTGAACTGTTGATTTCCCATCAGCCCCGTCACCTCGGCGTCTGACATCACGGCTTCTCTTTCTGTTCTCATTTAGTTTTTAACATTTTCGCTCCTCTGCTGCAGGACGTCTGTCAGGAAGCTGCAGGTCAGCGATCCGCCACCAGAGGGCGCCAAGCAAACCCACCTGAGAAACCAGACCATTAAAAAACCATAAAATAAACAGAAATTATCACATTGATTTAATGAACTAACACTTTTGGACATTAAGATAATTGACACAGAAAAAAACTTTAACTTTAGTGCCAAAAATCAAACAGAATCATCAGAGTTTATTTTTACTAATTTTATAAGAGTAAAATTGTAGGAAAACCATTTTATTTTAATAGTAGAGCATTTTATATTATTCTATTATTAAATAGAATAAGATCAATACCATAAAATTAAACATTAGTTGTAGAGATGACAAAAGAAAATGTTAAATATTTTTCCATTTTAGTAAAAAAAAAATTGGAAACCAAATTTTAATGATTTTGATTTTAGAATCAAAAACTAATATTTTTAAAGGAAAAATATTAATATTTTTCTTTTAATTTTACTAACATTGTGCCAAAATCTGTTTTGGAAATGTTTCATATAACCAAAAAATAATATTAAGGTCAGAAAGATTTACACAATTTATGTCAAATATTTGAATGATTGAATTAAAACTAAAGGAACAAAAATCACAAAACAAGAAATCCTGAACTGGATGAAATTTTAAAATTCACATATAAAATAAATGTAGTTTTCTTTCTACTGATACATTCTCCAGGATTCTGAATTTAAGTGTTTAAATTTTAAAGAAAATATTTACTTTTTTTAATGTTCATGTTTATTTTATTTTAGGAATAAAATTATATAATCCAAAAACTCAGGAATGAAGAAAATATTTTTGCCTTAGGATTAAAACTCATGAATATAAAAACATTATTTTTAGACGCTTAGTTGCACATCATGAATTTTTAAAACTATATAAAGAAATTAACAGAATTTAATCAAACCTGCTACAGATGATAAAATAACTTAAATATTTTAATTATTTTAAATAAAAGTTAAAGTTTACAGTAAAATCATTATATTTGTTTTAAAACCAGTTTACCTCGTTCTGACATTAAATTAAATCTGAGTTTTTCCTCTGGTTTTCTCGTTACCATGGCGACACCAGAGCCAATCGTGCTCAGCGGCGCCCTCTGTTACCATGGCGACACCAGAGCCAATCGTGCTCAGCGGCGCCCTCTGTGGCGGAGCGTGACCCCCAGTTGCCATGGCGACGCCGTCAGCAGCGTCAGTGTCTTACCACGTGTTGTTGTGGCTGGAGCTGCTGCCCCCTGGTGGCGCTGCAGGTGAAGCAGATATTTAACCTTCGGTAAAACTGCCTATTTTGTTATAATGAAAGTCTATATTCGGCACTACGGGAAACTTTCTTTGCTTTGGTAATCATGTATGAATAGAGAGTATAAAGAGATTTGAATATGAATATATATATTTTTCTTTTTCTTTGATCACCTCCTCCTTTGTCTTTTAATTTTCTTTTTTAAGCATAATAAAAAGTTAACAAGAAAACCAGAAGTGGACCCGACTCGTCTTTATGTCGGTTCATGTTGGAAACGACCTGCAGAACCTCCAGTGGTTCTACAGGTCAAAGGTCACAATACATATTTTTCTACACCTAAAAGGAGAAAACTAGAAAAACCAGAGACTCTTCAGCTGCAAAGTGGAACAAAATAATCTGTTAAACCTGCCAGGGATTAAAGCTTCATGCAGTTTAGACCATCATTAGTTTATCTCATCTCAGCTGTTTAAACAAAACTTAATGATAAATTATTAATATGATTTAGTACAACATGCTGGATGGTATGTTAGCTTTTAATTATTTTTACACTCTGCTTGAAGTTACAATTCTGCTTTAAAAATAATATCCTGTAAGGAAAACAAGAATATTTTCCAGACGAACTTCATGGTAAAGTGTGTAAACACATTGGAGAAGGTAAATGATGTCAGATCTATAATTTTAATGACAAATATCTGCAGCTCTCATGTTTCCTTCATTCTGCTCATGGCGGCTTGATGGGAGTTTTATTCAGGTCAACATTAAAATGCAGTAAACTTTAAAAACCAGTTGAGCCACAGCAGCTGGTCTGAAGGAAATGGTGGCAAAATCCATGTGGTCCTGCAGGACAAAGCATGAGAAACATGATGGACATCCTGGTTCATGAGCGTTAGCTGAGCTTCACATGCAGTGCAGCCAGTTAATGAAGAACCGACCAGAACTTCAGGGAGGATCGACCTCTGACCTTTCTACTCTGCTGGATCCATGAAGACGGGTGAGACTTTATTCACATTACAGGATTAATGCAGTAAATTTATAATGTGGTGAAACATAAATACAGAACTTTTCTCTGCTTCCAGGATTAATTAACCCCATGAGATTTATTATCTCATTTTCCAGTTTCCCTTATCAAACTTAAAGTAACAGGAATGAGTAAATTTAAAATATAATTAAGTGTCTTTGTACGTTATTTTTTATGACATTATATAACTATCAGAGCTATGAACAGATAAATAAATACATAATAAATACATCTTAGATACATAAATTACCTGAAAAAATGAGCTCAAATTCATTTCCATTTATCATTTTTCTACCAAAAACTACATGATAAAGTCATCAGTCGGGTGTTTTGGTCTCAACTGAACCTTTTTCTGAAGGACAGTTTTATTTAAAGAAACTTCATAATTAATTTTGTTTTTTCTGTTTAATTTATTTTAGATATTTAAAATGTTTTTCCATTTCCAGTGAAAAATGTTGACTAGGACTTAAAAGTTATTGATCTTTCAGAATTAACTTTATATTAAAATGGTCTCATAACAATATTATCATTTATCACAATAACTATGGGACGATTTATCATTCATCTAAATGTGTTATAGTAACACACAGGATGCTGTAATAAAAGCTTCTGTTCTAAATTATAACAGCTGCTGCCAGAGGGGAAACAGCAGCAGCTCCGTGAAAGAACAAGACAAACTTCAGCTGAGCAGGAGGAAGATCCAGATTCCAGCCCTGCATGGATATTTAGAGGAAATCATTTCTGCCCCAGAGGATCCGGTACTGGAGAACCGGCTCTCTGGTTCTGGTTCTGGCTGGTTTCCTGTCGATGGTTTCCAGCATCTCTGAGCAGCAGAAAGTGAACAGCTGTTCAGTTTCCACCTCCTGATGAAACGTTAAACTCAGCTGAGAGCAGAAATATAAACTTCCTGAAGAAACGCTGAGGAGCTGCAGCCTGATGTTCAGAAATCTGCTTGATCCAGTTTGTGATACCAAACCTGAGGAGTGGAGACTAAATCTGAACAAAACCAGTCAGTCAAGTTTTTGCTTTGAGCTGCTTTTATAATAGTTGCTCTGATTTTTGCAGATCTTAATTCTCCAGAGATTCAGCAGAACCTTCAGCTGCTATCAAACCCAAACAGAAACTTTCAGATCCATTAATGTTCAGATCTAAAAACTGTTATTCAGATGCTTTCAGTTCAGGTGTTATTTCTCTCTGGTCAGTTTTTACGTGTCAGTAACAGTTTATGAAAGAGGCTTTAGTCAGTGTTGACCTCAGATAACTGGATTTATAACTGGAAGGAAACCAGAGACACGGTTTCCTGTAAAACAACCCCCCCCCCCCCCAATCTAAGGATTTTGTCTTTACTGATGAACAGGTTTATTAGGAGTAAACTCAAAGTTCAGAGCTGCTGTGTTCAAAGACAAACAAAAGTCACTGTAAGCTACAAATGACTCTTATAACGTTTCAACTACAACATAATGTTCACTTTTATCGACTCTTATTCCAAAAACCAAACCAGTTTTCTTATACAATAAAGCAAATTTACAATTTCAGTTAATATTAAAATAAATGTCCTTATTTACAAAGTAGAAATACTTTGTTGCTAGTAATAAGATACATTTAACAACCTTGTTGCAACTTGTTTTCCTTCTGCTGCCAACAGGTTTCTCTCATCAAAATAAAAGCATTGAAATAAAAAACCGGAAGTCAACTAACAAAATAAAGGCAATAAGCGCTAAAAAGGAACTCAACAAATAAATTGGGATTATTTACATTTCCCTATTCAGATCTAACCTAAACAATGTAAATCATTTAAGCTATAAAATTCTCAGTGTCCCATAATCATAAATATAGCAAAAATTATTCCATAATGTTGACTTGTGGCCACTAGAGGGAGCTGCAACCTTGGATTAGCTGTTTTCTTCCAATGGCTTCAAAATCATGGAGAAACACTTTCAATTTATTAATCTCCAACAATCCCACTGGTAAAACTCACTGCGATAAAAAGACTTTAACTTCAACTCTAGACGTCCTGGAGGATCTGTCAGAAACTCAAAAGCCCAAAGTTAATGTTAAATATTCTGATCCACAGTAACAATCCTAAGGTATCAATTTGAAGCCTCTTTCAAACAGAATTACATCAAGAGTTCAGATTTTTAAAGCTGTGTGATCAACAAAAGACAAAGAGTCAAGGCTCTTGTTCTTTTTAGGACAATTTGAGTTTTTGACTGTAAAGAAACAGATAAAGGTAAAAGTAAAATCATTTATCCTGTTCAATAACTGCAAGGGGGTTAATAAAATATATTCCATTTGTTACTGGGTGGAAGTAAATAAATGAGGCAGATGGTAAAAAGGAAGTTTGCTCATTGTTCCTTTTAAAGCTCTTTGTTTGGTCGCCTCATCCACATCATGCAGATTTACCCTGAAAGTAATTACAACATCCCACTGTCTTCAGATCTCATCCAAATAATGTTTATCTTTTGTTAAAATAAAAGAAAAAACACTTCATAGGTTCCCAATTAGCATAAAAATATCAGAAAATGTTAAATTATAACTGGTTTGTGGCCACTAGAGGGAGCTGTAACCCTGGTTATGGTTTCACAAACACTTTGAACTGATTCAGCAAAAAATAAACACTGTTAGAAGTAAAAACGCTTCATGACCTATTTAAAATGTTATAAATGTCCTTTTAAAAAATATAAACAGAGAAAAAACAAACAATGGATTTTATTATTATTCTGCCAACCTGTCACCTCGTCTGATCTGAAGTTTCAACCTTTTAGTTTTGGTTTCCTGATTCTGTTTCCATGTTATAAAATCTGTTTCATTAATTGGTGGCATGTTTGAAACTCTGACCTTTTTTTATATTTAGATCATAAACACCTGATAAAATGAACATTTCAAACATTCAGAGGTATAATGACCTTCAGTCTTTCTGGAATCGGAATCATCTAAGATGTAGAAATATTAACATAAACCTGCAGCGTAAAAATAACGTCTTAAAATTCCAAGTTTTTTCTCAAAGATTATTTAAGCTGGAGACGGATGGTGTTTATTTTTATAATTAAATGTTAATTAACCTGGTAGAAAGTCAGAAATGTTGTTTTGCTCAAATCTCATGTTTAATGTAAATCTATTCTGTTCTTTTTTGATACCGTGGATTATTATTTTATATGTATTTAAATCCTTATTAGCAGGAAACAACATGGAGCGTCATGAACTTTAAGTACATTCTTTGTATAACCAATGGAACAATGAAACTCCCTGTAATGGTTTGTTATTTTTGATGCTGATGTCTTGCCAACTTTTGATTCATTTTCGTGAGAACAGTTTGTGGTTCAACCAGTTTATTGTGAAACAGGTTTTATCTTTAGTGAAACTGAAGGATCAGACAGTTTCATAGTTCAGCTGAACTTAAATAACTGCAGTTCATTAGGGTCATGGCTCCTCGTGTCCAGCTGGTTCCTCTATCAGAGGCCTGAGAGCTGATGGATGTTTTCAGTCTCCTGGATGTTCCTGCTCTGTTCTGGGCTCAGACGTCTGATGTTTCCATCATTTAGAAGGTCTCATCATCACATCGTTCCTCTGATGCTGACCAAGGATCACAGTGTCCAGCTGGTTAACATTATGTCCCACAGGACCTTTTCTCAGCCATTCTTGGGTTTTGGTTCCCACTCTGACCTTTGGGTCTCCAGGTCAAACTCCACCAGCCACTGGGTGGCAGCGTTCCAGGTTTTCCTGCTGGTTTCCTTCATCCTGCTGTGAGACGATGTATTGATTCTTGATGCACTTCCTGCATCGTTGTTCAATATTAATTCATTATGAATATTTGTAGCATTAAATTCCAAGACTTAACAAAATAATCTGCCTGCTTATAATCTTAACTTGTCAGTTTTATAACCCATACAATTAGATCTTATGAGACCAAGATCCAGCCGGCTGAGATCAACCACATCGACACAACGACATAAAAATTGTAATTGAAACTGTATTGAGTTATTTTAAATGCGAATATCCATCAGTTACAGCAGAAATAATAAAGTGACAGAAAACCTGACACAGTTTCTTCCTCAGTGAGATTCTGACACTGGGAGCAGCTACTGGTTTCTCAGTCAGAAGCTGGTTGGAAACCTGAGGCCAGCAGGTTTTCAAATTTCAAATCAGTCATGGTGGATTTTAAATTTGGTTCAGAAACTACAGACTGACAGGAGGAACCACAGAGTCTGTTGGGTTAAAGTTCATCTTCTGACGTTGGGATGTTTTTCCTCCAACAGGTTCCAGATGAATCACCTCAAACCAGATGTTGGTCTGGATTTTAGTTTCATTTGTGAATCTTAGAGCCTCATTTTCAACAGTGGAGCTATAAAGGTTGAAAAAGGTTATTATTTTAGATAAAATCTCTCCAACATCAATATTTACACTAAATAAGAGAAAAATTTGATAGAGAAAAAGTCTCTCAGACTCAAAGGAAGCTGCCAGACAGCATCAAACTTTTTTTAAAATATTAGACAATTTAATTTCATATAATTATCACGGTAGAAGATATTTGTTTGTTGCGTAATGAAATATATTTGTCCTATTTGATGTTTGTTGTAAATGACTTATCTCACAAAGAACGAGGTAATTAGTCCAAGTTTGTCGTTTATTGAATGTTCAGCGGCTGTGATGAGCCACAGCAAAGGTAAACAAAGGTAAAATAACCTGAACAGGTGATCAACTCTAAACTGCTCCACCTTTTTACTCTCCGTCTCTTTATTGTTTAAGCACAGCCGTTGCCATGGTAACTGCCTAGCAGCAAGTCAAGGAGAGATTACTTAAAAACATAACATTCAGTCGTTACCATATCAGATTTATCAGGCTTGATATTTATTTTCCTATTATTAATAAGCTCTCATGGTGGTTGATTATTAATTTGACCCTGTGTTGTGTTTGTTTCTGAGGTTCAGTATTTATCGTTTCCCTGCTTTTACTAAGTGTCACTCAGAGTGGATGGAGAAAAGGTTCCCGTTAAAAGTTGTATGATTATCTGCTTTCCCACAGTATCCTAGTGAAATAAAGAGTAGTGAGAAAGTGGGCTTGTGTGTATCGCACTAGCTAGTTCAAAGGTCGACATATTTCTTACAAATTGAAAGTGTTTTGTCGACAATATTATAATTTGGATAAGATCCATAGAAAACGTAACTACTTCACCCACATATTTGGAGCTAAAACACAGTTTCTATGTTTTAACTTAACACACATTAGTTTTTAAAAATACATTATTTTGGATTTTTCAACAAGACAAAATCAGCTCATGAACAAAAATGATATCAATCGAGTATTAAGACATATAAATACATTTACAGTGACATATCACAAAAAGAAAAAAAGTTTGTAGAAGGGTTAATATATTTTAAATAAAAATATATAGTACTCAGAGACAGTTAGGGACAGATGGTACCACTATTGTTCATAAATCCTGTTTGAATCAATCTCAAGTACAGGAAGTTTAATCCATCCAGTGGGCAGGCAGGTCTAGTCTATACCTGTCATATTTTATAAAAGATCTTCTAGAAGTTCTGCCTCCAGATTTTTATCTACAGTCACACAACTGAGTATTTCACAAAGTTATATTTTAATTAGAAGGGCTGGTATTTGATTTTCATTTTGATGTAATACATTCCTGATAAAACGACTCATGTAAGATTTTTAGCATAACTTAGTTCAGTTTAGTTTCCTGTTGGATGAATCAAACATAAAACTATTCAAAGGAAACCTGAACAGAAAGTTGGCAGAATGTGACTTGGCTGAACTCCATGTGGGCTCAGTGATTGTTTACATAAGTCACAGAACATTGTTTCAAGATTAACACACCTCAGCCTTCAAGGAAGAGAAAAACCATGTAAAAATGTAAACAATGTTTTGTTACTCAGAGATGTTTCATCCTGAAGTTAGAGTGGAGGTCAAAGAAAGATATTTTCAGTGTTACATGAAACACACTGTATGAATAGTCATAGTACGTGTCCCATATACTATCCATGTATTATTTTCATACCACTTGGACATATTTTATTTTCAGTAAGTTTAGCATATTTGTACCCAGGGGTGAAAGTAGTTTTAATTCTTTGGGATACTAAGAGCAAAAAAAAAACACCAGAGCAATAGAGGCTCAGATCTACCACACCAGACAAGACCCAAGGTGTAGGTTGTGCCATGAGGCCCCTGAGACAGTCCAGCACATAACAGCAGGGTGCAAGATGCTGGCAGGGAAAGCGTACATGGAACGACATAACCAGGCGGCGGCATAGTGTACAGGAACATCTGTGCAGAATATGGACTGGAAGCCCCGAGATCGAAGTGGGAAACACCCCCAAAGGTGGTGGAGAATGACGGAGCTAAGATCCTGTGGGATCCAGATCCAGACAGACAAGATGGTGATGGAGAACCAACCGGACATTGTGGTGGTGGATAAAGAACAGAGGAAAGCCGTTGTGGTGGATGTAGCTATACCAAGTGATACAACATCAGGAAAAAGGAGAAACTGGAGAAATACCAGGGCCTCAGGGAGGAACTGGAAAAGAACTGGAAGGTGAAGACCACAGTGGTGCCTGTGGTCATCGGGGCCCTCGGGGCAGAAACCCCCAAACTGGAGCAGTGGCTAAAACAGGAACAACATCAGACATCTCAGCACTAGGCATAGCCAAGATACTGGAGGAGAACCTGAAGCTCCCAGGCCTCTGGTAGAGGTCAGAGGTCAGAGGATGAAAGAGAGAGAGAGAGGGAACACCCGCAGAGGGTGAGAAGGGAATTTTTTTTTATGTATATATATATATATATATATATATAAAAAAAAAAAAAAAAAAATTCCCTTCTCACCCTCTGCGGGTGGTCTCTTTTCATCCTCTGAACTCGGGTCCTCTACCAGAGGCCTGGGAGCTTGAGGGTTCTGCGCAGTATCTTGGCTGTGCCTAGTGCTGCACATTTCTGGACTGAGATGTCTGATGTTGTTCCTGTTTTAGCCGCTGCTCCAGTTTGGGGGTTTCTGCCCCGAGGGCCCCGATGACCACAGGCACCACTGTGGTCTTCACCTTCCAGTTCTTTTCCAGTTCCTCCCTGAGGCCCTGGTATTTCTCCAGTTTCTCATGCTCCTTTTTCCTGATGTTGTAGTCACTTGGTATAGCTACATCCACCGCAACGGCTTTCCTCTGTTCTTTATCCACCACCACAATGTCCGGTTGGTTCTCCATCACCATCTTGTCTGTCTGGATCTGGAAGTCCCACAGGATCTTAGCTCGGTCATTCTCCACCACCTTTGGGGGTGTTTCCCACTTCGATCTCGGGGCTTCCAGTCCATATTCTGCCAGATGTTCCTGTACACTATGCCCGCCACCTGGTTATGTCGTTCCATGTACGCTTTCCCTGCCAGCATCTTGCACCCTGCTGTTATGTGCTGGACTGTCTCAGGGGCCTCCTTGCACAACCTACACCTTGGGTCTTGTCTGGTGTGGTAGATCTGAGCCTCTATTGCTCTGGTGTTTAGGGCCTGTTCCTGTGCAGCCAGGATGAGAGCCTCTGTGCTGTCCTTGAGTCCAGCTTTGTCCAGCCATTGGTAGGATTTCCTGATATCAGCCACTTCAGTTATTTGTCGGTGGTACATCCCATGTAGGGGCTTGTTCTCCCATGATGGAACCTCTAGCCCCTCATCCTCTGTTCCCCATTGCCTGAAACATTCCCTGAGCATATCATCCGTTGAGGCTTTGTCCTTGATGTATTTATGGATCTTGGATGTTTCATCCTGGACAGTGGCTCTCACACTCACCAGTCCTCTGCCTCCTTCCTTACGGTTTGTGTACAGTCTCAGGGTGCTGGATTTGGGGTGGAACCCTCCATGCATGGTTAGTAACTTCCGAGTTATATATATATATATATATATATATATAACTATATATATATATATAGTTATATATATATATATATATATATATATATATATATATATATATATATATCCATCCATCCATCCATTTTCTTCTGCTTATCCTGGTCGGGTCTCGGGGGCAGCAGCTTCAGCAGGGAGGCCCAGACTTCCCTCTCCAGCCACGTCTTCCAGCTCCTCCAGGAACCCCAAGGCGTCCCCAGCTGAGAGACATAGTCCCTCCAGCGTGTCCTGGTCTCCCCTCCTCCCGGTGGGACCTGAACTCCTCACCAGGGAGGCGTCCAGGAGGCATCCTGACCAGATGCCCGAGCCTCAACTGGCTCCTCTCGACGTGGAGGAGCAGCGGCTCGACTCTGAGTCCCTCCTGATGACCGAGCTTCTCACCCTATCTCTAAGGGAGAGCCCAGCCACCCTGCGGAGGAAACCCATTTCGGCCGCTTGTATCCGTGATCTCGTTCTTTCGGTCATGACCCAAAGACCATAGATGAGGGAGGGAACGTAGATCGACCGCTAAATCGAGAGCTTCGCCTTTTGACTCAGCTCTCTCTTCATATATATGTATATATATATGTGTGTGTGTATATATACACACACACATATATATATACATACATACATATATATATACACATACATATACAGTATATGTATGTGTATGTATCAGTGACGTGCAGTTAGGGGAGGCAGATGAGGTAGAGCCTCACCTGCTTTGAAAAATAATATATAATATAAAACTAATAATATAAAACTATTTTCACCCTGTGGCTTTTTACTTTAAAGTATTGTTTTTTACTTAGCTTAACCAATTCTGATTACTTTTTCTTCAAAATCGCTGGATTTTCGCATTTTCCCATTCAAATGCTCAGAAGCGAAGCCGGGGAGGCAGAAGCAGCTCAGCCTCACTTGGGATGAGCAGCTCTACACCCATCGCCATTATATGACAGCATGTTCATCCTGTCTGCACGCTGGCAATAAAATGGCTTAAAAACATTTAATATATGGACTGATTTTCCATAATTTCGCTTATCTATATAATGTACAGTGTTTTTTGTCACCAGCTGTGTGTGTGTCGTGTTTTGTGTGCGGAGGAGCGATAAGAAACGGCAGAGAACTGACTCGAGGGGAGGCAGGCAGTTCTCTTGCCTCACCGCTATTTTTTTATAGGGGGCGCTCATGTTCCCAGATATGGTGACTGCCCAACCGCAGAGTAAGACACAGTGAGCTAGCCATGGAGCTAGCCAGGAACTAGCCATGGAGCTAGCCACACGTAATAAGGAAAGTAAATTTGTTTTCTCCTCTCTTCGGACATCAACATAAAAGCTACATTTCTACACTTAAACAGTTTTCTAAAGTGGATTTTAAATTGAAGCAGGAGATGAAAACTAAAGGAAGACAAACACGGAGCTAAAAGTTTAACTTAGTAAAAACGACATGCAGAGGATAAACTTGACTTTGGATGAATGGATATTTTTGTGCAGAATTAGCAGTGCATGGATTTCATTGATACATAAAGTAAGACAGCAATAAGATTTTTTTTGTTTAGTTTTTTAATTAAATGTGCGTTTTGTGGGCTGCAGTTAATGTTTAAATAATTCAGTAAAGTAGAAGCGGTAGCTAATCTACCACAGCAATTATTTATTAAAACACTAAGACTAAAACATTCTACAACAACAAACTAAATGTTCTGTTCTGTGTCCAAAATTCTTGAATGTGTTTTTGGTGTTAAATCCTAAAACATGAAGTGGCATTGGTGTCAGTTGCTATGGCAACGAGTCTGCGTAGCGTGGCGAATACAGATAATTTTGCTGTGAATCATAGCACGAAATTAATACCTGCATTTTTAAGTTTCACTGAGTTAACGCGGCTATGGATGACATGTAAAAGATTAGTCTTTTTTTTCCCCCCAGCGTTGTTTGCATGCGCGAAATTTCCGTAGGTCCAAAAACATGGATGGTGTCTAAGTCATAAGTCAGAGCCTCACCAGCAATGAACCTCACCGCACGTCACTGATATATATACATACATGTGTGTATGTGTGTGTGTATATATATATATATATATATAATATAATATATATACTATATATATATATATATATATATATATATACACACACATATATGTGTGTGTATGTGTGTATATATGTGTGTGTGTATATATATATATATATATATATATATATAATATATATATATATATATATATATATATTATACACACACATATATACACACATATATACATTGCTTCTTGTGTACTTTGGAGTTTCAGTGCTGTTGGCACGTCTGGGTTTGGGATGAGAATGATGATCGCAGAGTGTGTACCGATTAGATACCAGAAGCAGTATGACGGTTTAATTTTTTAATCGGCATTTGTGATGTGTGTGGTTCACTCATATGGACGCACACTTGAACAAACACACAAAGCCGGAGCCAACACCACATCTGCTGCTCTTTACAGCTTCTCAAACAATGTTTTTTATGGAAGGAAAAAATACTACCCTCAAACGGCCGCACCACCTGTTGGTGAAGATAGGGACCACAGCACAGCCTTCAGAACAGCCGCCCCCAAACTTGCAACCGCAAGTTTTCAGTATAAAGCTCACTGTCCTTCTGGATTCTGGTACTGCAGGTAGATGGATATGTACATGCGGTCTTTCACCTTGACCTCTGCAGACCGGATCAAGCCATCAGCTCCTAGGAATACTCTACTGATCTCTCCAATAGGCCATGAGGCTCTGGGGAGTTGTGGATCCACTATGGAAAAGTGGGTCAGCGCCCATCTGAATAGGAAAAGTGTCCTTTTGCCATTTCGACCGAGTCTGTAGTGTGGGCAGGTAGTGGCGTATGAATTGTGTCCAGAAACGATCTGATAACACTTGACAGGTCCTCCAATGTCGCTGTCAAATGAGCTCTGAGTCATGATATAACACTTGGGGTAGGGAAGGGTCTAGCTGCCCCATCAGCAACAAACTTGGGGTAATGGGATCTGGGTCGGCTAGATCTGATGATTCATACCCCAATGGTTTCGAGTTGACTATTCTCTCAATCTCGATCAGCACTGTTTGCAGTATTTCCTCCTGTACAACCTGCGAGCCTATTGTAGATTTCAGAGCTGCCTTTATGAATCTGATTTCTCGTTCCCAGGATCCTCCAAAGTGGGGAGCACTGGGAGGATTTTTGATGTTCTGCTAATTGGGATTGTAAGGAGGGGTGTAGAGCATTAAAGGACTCCTGCAGCTCTTTCTCTCCTCCGTGAAAATTAGTTCCTTGGTCGCAGAGTATCTCAGCTGGTTTACCACGATGAGAGACAAATCTTCTTAATGCCATGAGGAATGAGTCAAAACTGAGGCTAGACAGCACCTCAATATGAATGGAACGAGTTGTCAAGCATTTGAAGAGCAAACCCCAGCGTTTTTCCATTCGCCGACCAACCTTCACTTGAATTGGACCAAAACAATCAATTCCTGTTGAAAAGAAGGCTGGATGATTCAATCGGAGGCATGCCAGGGGAAGGTCTGCCATCTTTGGATTGACAGACTGAGCTCTCCATTTCTGGGACTCAGGGCAGAAGCGCTGTTCACTCCTTATGGCTTCATGGCCCCTAAGAATCCAATATTTCCTTCTCAACTCGGCAAACAATCTCTCTGCTCCAGGGTGCTTTAAATCCCTGTCAGCCTGCCGAATGAGTAGCTTGGTAACAGGATGTTTTGGATCTAATACTACTGGATGAGTCATAGCAGGTTCCAAATCACTGCATCCTCTAAGTCTGCCACCTACTCTGATGAGTTGAAGTGATTCGTCATATTCTGGTGCCAGGGTGAATAAACGACTGGATGAATGAACTGGTTTCCTGGTGGTCAACCACTGGATCACATCTGGGAAACTGTCTCTCTGAGCAGATTTTAGGAGAGTAAGCGCAGCCTCTGTAGTTCTCTGCTGTGAGATTGTCACCAGTTGACCCCTGAAGGCATTTAGCAGTTTCCTCTAAGAGGTCATTAAAACTGGTAAATTTCTGCACATCTGGAAGTGGACAGGATTCAGCGGTTACAACCAAGCAAGTTGCTGATCTACGCTGCTCCTCAGCAAAGTTGGTGCATGGGTGTAATTGGATGCTCTGGGCACTGGCCCAGCTTTCCAGATGTTGCAGCTCCTCTTCCCATTGTCTTCATGCAGAAAGCAGATCACTCAGTAACAGTGGATCATCCCACTCGTGCTTTCTGTTCCATAACCGTTGGACTAGTACTTTGGCCCTTGTCGTGAAAGGGACGAGGAAGCCTAGGGGGTCGTATTGACTTGCCAGAACCCGATAGATGTTCCTCATAGTAGGAGGATTACTGTTCAAGTGCCTGGACTTATACTGTAGAGTGTCAGAGTAGCACATCCACCGCAAGCCAAGAGCAGGTTCTTGGGGGTCCATATTGGTTTGATTCAGCCACTGTTCACTGTTTTCTGACCTTAACTCCTTTGGTAGATGGCCAATGAGATCTGGGGTGTTGCTGGCCCACTGCCTGAGCTCAAATCCTGCTTCTGATAATAGTGACCGTGATTTCTCCACCACCTCTTTAGCCACATCTGGAGAAGATAAGCTCTGCAACCAATTATCAACATAGAATTTTTTCTCAATGGAGTCACAATGGGAGTATCTGCCATTCATACACTTTGGGAGGGGTGTCTCTTTGCAGATCACGCCAGATAAAACGTGGCAGTGGTCTATCTTCCGGCAGCAGTCTCACCTGGTGGAACATTCCCTTGATGTCGCTACTAATTGCAATGCAGTGTTCTCTTAAGCGTAATAGCACACTGAAAAGAGAGGCCCCCAGGTTTGGGCCTGGCAACAGTAGCTCGTTGAGGTTCTGGTCTCTGTAAGTGAATGAGCAATTTAACACCACACGGTTCTTACTGTTATGTGTCACCATGTGGAGGGGGATGAACCACGATTCCTTTGAGGCCCTCATCTCCTCTTCACTTACTTCTCTCACATACCCGGTCGCTATTAACTTGGTGATCTCTGCTTGATAAGCTTTAGTCTTCAGTGGATCTTGATTAAGGTGCTTCTCTGTGCCACGTAGACTGGGGAGTACTGCTGCAGGTGGTACTTGGAGTGTAGGCATATCACTGACACGCAGAAGGGGAGTTGCATATCGGTTTACACCTTCAATATCCAGTCTAATTGTGTTCGCCTCCAGGAGTTTCATAGCTTGCTCTTCCCTCCGTGACCGTGCCACTAGTTTCTCACTTCTGAACGGCATAATGTCAAGTTGCCATAGTCTTTCTACTTGACTTAACAGATCTGATTGAGGTGAGGCAGCTGACAGGAAGAGGCATTAATGGGACTGGTCCTTGTAGTACCCAACCAAGCCTAGTTTTGAATGCAGCTGGACCGCCAGGTGGGCCTAGAAGCACAGGTTGGATGGGGATGACTAGGTGGGGAAAGTCTGATCCAATCAAAATGAGCGGCTGAGCATTTGAAAATGACTGCAAAAGAAGCTTCCTCAAATATCTATACTTTTGCTGCAGTGCTTTCACTGGGTATGAATGTTGAGCCAAACCTAGATCATCTGCTGTGAAGGCTCTCTCGATGGTAAACGTTTTGGATGGTTGACTGGAAGAGGAGACTTTGACTGTCACTGATTCACCATGCAGTGTTCTCAGTCCTTGCCTTACTGTATGTAAAGTAAGACTCTCTGTGGTGCCCTGTACACAGTAAATTTTCCAGTGTTAACACTTAGAGTTAAATTTAACACTGTGTCTGAGTCTATTTGGTCCTTATCGGAATTGGTGTCAAGTTAACTCTTTCGATAGTGTTCCATTTTCAGAATACAATTTAACTCAAAATAGAGTTAAAATTTAACACTGCCCAACACTGTACAGTGTTAATACAACTTAACACTCCTAGCCAAATAACTCTGATAAGAGTAAATATGACTTTAATCAGAGTTAATAAGTTACTCCACAGTGGTGACAAAATAAACTCTGATTCTCATGCTTTTCAACACTGCATTGAGTTATTGAGGGTTTACACTGGAGGCTCATATAACTCCAGTGAGTGTTAATCTGACACACTACTGTGTTGATAATTTACTCTTTAGCTGTGAAAAAACAACTCTTGACAGATAAATATGAAGTGCTATTTTTCACTTTTGTAGAGTTAAATGTTCAATTAAATAAAATCAAATTACCACAGAAATGGATTTAACTTTATTTTATTGAACTAAAGCACATTTTTAAGATCCACTGTTAACTTTAGGTAGTGTCACAGAAACATCACATGTTGTACATCCCATAACATTAGACAGCTCGAAGTTTACAAAGCACATTTAAGACAAAGAGTTTTTCCATCCAAGTAACCATGAACCAACTACTCATATATGCCGAACAAGTGCATTTGTGCAACTTAACTCTGCCAAACAGATTTGTTCAAGTACTAGTGAAGCAACTGTTGAGGAAAATATAATCATTTGTAGTGTTTTAGTTAGCTGTATCCTTTACTTAAATTTAGGAGTTTTTGTGTCAGTGAGGTCAGAAGCAGGGAGAGCCGTGCCTGGGTTCAGAATGTCACAGATAAATGATGAATCTACGAAAGCTTTTAGGATCTTTAGGAGGTAGAAAATCTTATCTGTGTGAAAACATCTCAAAGCAGGGAGACATTCAGGTCTCAGGAGATAAGGAGCCTTCAGTGAACATCTGGCATGTTAAACTATGAAACGGCAAACTTCTGAACTTTAAAGCTGTGAACTTTAAAACTGTTTAAATTACTGACATCATATAGATTACTCTTAGTATTGTATGCTCTGACTGAAAATGTATTATTTACCTGTAGAATTAATGTAGTTGGAAAATGATTAGGATGGTTTAATTTTTATACGAATAGTGTAAGTAGATTAGGAATTGTATCTAATTACTTTTTGTAGTTATTATAGCTATTGTATGAGTTTAATATCAGGGAGGATTTGGGAAAAGAGCAGAGAAAAGCACATTACTTTCTGGACGACAACCTTTTATTGAATTAAAGATGTGGTTCTGGAAGAGCTGGAGAAACCAGAGTTTCACAGTTATTTGTGAAATGCTTTGAAGTGGTTCTCCTTGCTCAGAAGACATGAAGCCAGATGGTTGAAGGAAATAAATTAAAAAACTAAAGGGATCTTCAGGTTATAGGAGGTAACCTGATTTAGTGAAATGGACTGAGTATAGTTAAATTTATAACCTATTCTGGCACATTGACCTGTAGTTTACCCGAAAAGTATTTGTTTAAAAGCTTACAAATGCGCCTTTATCTGTTTGGGTGGATTAACAGGGAATTCCAACTACGTTTCTTAAGACATCCAAAAGTAATAAAACTTAGCAGGACTTGAGGGATCTGTTTAACTTCACTAAAGAAAGAAAAAGAAACTTCTCTTTGATCGCTCGAACAGAATTGAAGGGAGGTACCATTTTCGAAAACGGTCAGAGACAACTTCTAATTGGTCGAGACAAGGGACGCCTTGTTTGAATATGCTAAAAACAAGAACACTCCCACAGGAATATAATATGATGCACGGGAGAAATAATGGAGAAAATAGCTGATCTGAGTTGCTTTTGCTCTGGCTCTTTTCCCAAAGACGTTTTTGAATGTTTGTCTGTCTTCTAACTCAGGTAACGAAATGTATGTCTGTGTTTTTCTGTCATGTCTGATACTTTGTTTCTGATTGGATTAAATTCTGCACTTCTGTGACGCCAACACGCAGCGTATGCCTCTGTCTCCTCACGTGGTCTCCAAGACTGTGGAAAAAATTCTGGGACAAAGGAAGAAATTAGAGCAAAGTTGTTTTTTCCTAAATTTAGTCAGTTATAATATTTTCTTCCTTAACACAACCTAGCCCGAATTTCTGCCACACAGGACTTTCTTTCACTTTACCTACATATATTATACACAGTGGTCTGGATGAATGTAAACATGTTGTACAGCATGGGGTTGTATGTTGTGGCAAAGACGTAATGTGCCTTAAACAGTTCGTCGAAAGCACCAAGAGAGGAGGTTGACCTGCAAGCGATGGCATTTTTGTCAAGGATGATGAAGAACTGGTGGTCTACTTTCTTCCTCCGTCCCACAGCCAGGAGATAGGGTTGTGTGCTCGTCGTGATGGCATCAAGATGTCCTTGGATGTTGGTTCCCATCTGTGGGGGGAGTCAAGAGAGGGAACACACAGTACAATTACAATTTAAGTGCTGCAATGCTACACAAAAAACAGCTTTCATATGGGAAAACGGGATTTAACTATTGCCCCTTTTCCACCAGCCCGCCCGGCTCGGCTCCGCTCGCTTTCCTTGTGTTTCCACCGGCCTTTTCAACCGGGCTGGTGCTGCTTTTTTAGGTCCTGCTTCAGAGCAGGGTCAGCAGATCAGCAGGTCAGCAGGCCAGCAGGGCCACAGCCAGGGCCAGTAGGGGCCAGCAGAGCCAGCAGGGTCAGCAAACCAGCAGACCAGCCCGGCCAGACCTGGTGACGTAAGCTTCGCTGCTGTTCACTGATTGGCTGAGGGCGTGGATAGAACAGCGAGGCAAGAGAGAAGAAAAATGAAGGCGCAACGTTTGAAACTCGCTGCAACACGGAAGTGAAGGAAAATATAAACAAGCCGTGAACTAAAAAAAGATGCAGCTTTTTTTGCTTCGGATTTCAATATTCAGCAGCAGCTGATGGAGCCGTGAGGAATGAGTCATTTTTGTCACCATAGTGGAGAGAATGGAAAGACTCGTTAGCCGCTATGGAGCCTCACGGTGAAAACCAGACTCAGACCAGCTGACTCCGCTGCTGCTCTCATCCAGGTGAGCAGTTTGTAGATATATCTGTCTAGTTTTTACTACATTTAAGGTTGTATAACTACAGCCATGGATGACATTTAAAACACTCAGCCTGCTGTATTTTTATTGCTCAAACACAACATGCGCATTTTCTGAAGACACTCAGTTGCAGATTACAGTTATAAATAACTCAATATTGTTCAGCATGTTACCGTCATTTGTTTATCTTTGTGTGAATCTAAGAGCTTCGATTGTTTCTCATTTTGCGGTTGCATCTGAGTTTCCCCCATTGTGAGATAATAAAACATGTTATATGACAACCTGGCTAGATATCAGTTCTCTAATCAAATTGTTATGAATTATTAATTGTAGAATGAACGATAAACCTGAAGAAAACGATAGTGGTATTTTATCCATGGCTGTATGCCTGCATAGGTCTAAAACTGACAAGTAATTAGATTTTGTCTTTAATTTACACAACTATTCCAGTTACTTATAATTATGTATGGCTGGATGGTAAAAAAGTGTTGTATGTATATCTATATATATATATATAAACACACATATATTAACATGTCTGTTAACAATTCCTTATGTGTATGTCACGTCTACATTAGTAACTGTTATTTATCTACATTTATGTGCTATAAGCTATAACATCCGATTCCCAGGGAGCAGAAGGAGCAACATGGCTGACATGATGGAGAACCATCTCCTGGATCTCCTTCAGGAGGAAGCAGCTACCAGCTGAGATGGCAGAGTGTAACAGTTGTAGAATTGACCACCACAGGAACCAGGATTTGCATCTATTTATTCCTGTTGTTGTCCGCCGTCCCCCGTGCACCGCAAGCTCGCCACCAGAGGGGGTTTCCCCAGCTCCCTTCTGACGCCCCACCCCGCTGGTGTGTCTCCACACACCTGCAGGTCATCCGATCATCACCAGAAGCTTAAGAGGAACCGCCTGACAACTCTTCTTTGCCAGAGTGTTGACTTTTGCGGTAACAGAGATCTCTAAGCAAGCCTTGAATTGTGCAAACCTGCGTGTATTAACATCTCCGTCTCCTCGCTCCAGGTCTGATTGAGTCTGGGAGCCGGATCGAGCCAGGAACCCACCAGGCCCGTCTGCTGGATCCAGGTTTTTCTGACGAGCACCATCGAGTCGGCCTCTCTCTCCCTCGGCTCTCCGAACCGACATTCCTCCGGCTCCCGCTCCAGCTCCGACGCTTCTGCCCCGCCTCTAGTTCATAGTTTCCCCAGCTCATGTCCCTTTGATTTGTTTGTAAATAAAACCCTGGATCTTCAGTTTGTTCCTGAGTGTATCACTGCATGTGGGTTCGGAATATTTCTAAGACCATGACAGAACACTCTGGCCAAACGAACCTAGCAGACGCACTCAGTGAAACCCTCGCAGAGCAGCATTCCCAGATCCAGTCCCACGAGGCGGCGCTGCGGTCCCTGAATAAACAGCAGAACGTCACGAATCAGCATCTAGAGTATTTGGGCTCCCTACTCCAGAAGCAGCAGCCTGAACAGACGCCCTCAGCGGGCGGTGAGGCGCTTCCACCGCCGACTCCTCAGCCCATTATGAGCACCGATTACAGGGCGCCCACTCCGGATAAATTTTCGGGGAGGCCGGAGGGACTGGCGGATTTTTACTCCAGTGTTCGCTGGTTTTCCACCGCTCTCCGCTCTCATTTCCAAGTGACGATGCCAAGATATCCTTTGTTCTAGGGCTCCTAATGGGAAAGGCACTCAGGTGGGCGGAGGCAAGGTTTACGGATCCCACAAGGTTTGGCTGCTCCTTCTCAGAATTCGTGGACGAATTCAAGCTGGTGTTTGGAGACACTACCGATCAGACAAGCATTTCCCGTCATTTATGGTCCCTTAGGCAGGGGCAAAGAACCGTGGCGGAGTTCTCAATTGAGTTCCGCACTTTAGCAGCAGCTTCGGATTGGAACGGTTGCGCCCTTAAGAGCGCATTTTTTCACGCACTTAGCGAGGCAATAAAGGACGAGCTGGCTCCTTTAGACAAGCCTAAAACATTAAATGAGTTAATAACCCGCGCCACCCGCCTGGATAATCGCATTAGAGAGCGTAAAAGCCAGAGACAGGAGAGGCAGCCTGTCAGATTCCCTGGTCTAGCTATGCAGCTGGCCGCACAACCCGCGCGGTCCGGGGATCTTACGCCCGGCCCAGAGCCGGAACCCCTGCAGATTGGCCGTACGCGCCTGACCCTGGAGGAACGGCAGCGGCGTAGGGAGTTAAATCAGTGCTTGTACTGCGGCAAGCTGGGCCATTATATTGCTTCGTGTCCGGTCCGCCCAAACACGAAGGTCCGTCAGTCAGAGTGGGGAAACTGATGGGCCGAACCCGCTCACCGACCCCTCCCCGTTTTTTACTTCCTACAATCCTGCAATTTGATAACCAGTCCTTGTCCCTCTCTGTGCTCATAGATTCAGGCAGTGAGCAAAACCTCATCGACCAATCCCTAGTCGAACAGTTTAACATCGAAACCGTAAGGCTTCCCGTTTCTTGTAATGTAACCGCATTGAATGGGAGGCGCCTTCCTAAGATCACTCACAGTACCAAGCCGCTCCAGTTAGTGGTTTCCGGCAATCATCGTGAGACTATCTCCTTTTTTGTTTTTCCCAGCGCCCAGTCACCCCTGGTTGTAGGTCTTACCTGGCTACAGCAGCACAATCCCCATGTGGACTGGGCTAACAACCGTCTCGAGTTGTGGTCAGCTAAATGCCTTTCCTCATGCCTTCAGTCCGCAGTCCAGCCAAGTTCTCCGCCGGCTAACGGTGAGGGGGTGGATCCCGCTGACATCTCGAGGGTCCCGGAGGAATACCACGACCTAAGACAAGTGTTTAGTAAGGACAAAGCGCTCTCTCTACCCCCCCACCACCCATACGATTGCTGCCATCGACCTTTTGCCTGGTGCGCCTCTTCCTTCCAGCCGCCTCTTCAATATTTCTCTCCCCGAACGTCAGGCCATGGAGAAATACATCAGAGAACCCTAGCTTCCGGCATCATCAGGCGCTCCTCGTCTCCTGTGGGGGCGGGGTTTTTCCTTGTTAGTAAGAAGGACGGGTCCCTCCGACCCTGCATCGATTACAGAGGACTCAACCACATTACTGTTAAAAACAAATACCCACTTCCCCTCATTTCATCTGCCTTTGAACCAGTGCAGGAAGCGGCTATTTTCTCCAAGTTAGATCTCCGCAAGGCATATCACCTTGTCCGTATTCGTCATGGTAATGAGTGGAAAACGGCTTTTAAGACTCCTATCGGTCAGTTTGAATATTTAGTTATGCCGTTTGGCCTTTCTAATGCTGCAGCAGTTTTCCAGTCTCTGATCAATGATGTCCTGCGAGACTTTCTGAACATCTTTGTTTTTGTTTTCTTGGACGACATATTAATCTACTCCCGTAATCTCTGACCACCGCACGCATGTCCGCCTCGTTCTCCAGCGCCTCCTCGAGAACTGCCTTTTTGTCAAGGCTGAAAAGTGCGAGTTCCACAAAGCATCGATCAGCTTCCTGGGATACATCCTCGAGGCGGGGCAGTTCGACCTGATCCTGAGAGAATTCAGGCAGTTATTGATTGGCCCAGGCCTAACTCACGAAAGCAGCTCCAGAGGTTCCTGGGTTTCGCAAACTTCTACAGACGTTTTATAAGAAACTTTAGCCAATCTGCCACTCCCCTAACCGCTCTCACTTCCCCTAAGGTTACCTTTTCCTGGACGGAAGACGCGGATCGGGCCTTTAACAACCTCAAGAGGAGGTTCGCCCAGGCTCCCATTTTGATCCAGCCGGACCCCCACAAGCAATTTATTTTGGAGGTGGATGCCTCAGACACGGGGGCCGGAGCCGTTCTTCTCAACACGCTGCCTCTGACGACAAGCTACACCTGTGCGCCTTTTTTCCCGCAGGCTGACCCCTGCGGAGAGGAATTATGATGTGGGAGATAGAGAGCTCCTGGCGATAAAACTGGCCCTCGAAGAGTGGCGCCACTGGCTGGAGGGTTCCGAGCACCCGGTCTTAGTTTGGACCGACCATAGGAATCTTGCTTACCTGCAGACTGCAAAACGTCTCAATACTCGCCAGTCCCGCTGGTTGTTGTTCTTCTCCAGGTTCAACCTTTCCATCACTTACCGCCCAGGATCCAAAAGCATCAAACCCGACGCGCTGTCCCGCCAGCACTCTCCAGAGGATTCCGAGAAAGGACCTACTACCATCCTCCTACCTAGTTGCACCATGGGTGCGCTCACCTGGGGAATTAGGGATCTGGTGAAAGAAGCTCAACAGGACGAGCCCGGCCCAGGGAACGGACCTCCGGACAAGATGTACGCCCCTTCTAAGGTACGGCCACGTTTAATTCATTGGTTCCATACCTCCAGGTTCGCTGCCCATCCTGGAGTCAGCAGGACGATAGCGCTCATCTCGCACCGCTTCTGGTGGCCCGCCATGCACAGGGACATAAGGAAATATGTTATAGCCTGTCGAACCTGCGCCCAGAACAAGCCGTCTCATCGCCCGCCCGCCGGCCGGCCTCCTTCAGCCACTGAGCAACCCGAGGCGCCCCTGGTGGCATATTGCAATCGATTTTGTAGCGGGGCTACCCCAATCCCAAGGTATGACCACAGTACTCACTATTATCGACCGCTTTTCGAAGGCTTGCCACCTTGTTCCTCTCAGAAGGCTCCCATCAGCATTCCAGACTGCGCAGCTGCTTGTTAAACACGTTTTCGCCTGCACGGAATACCTACGGAGATCCTGTCTGACCGGGGACCGCAGTTCACGTCACAGGTATGGAGGCAGTTTTGTCGCGCCCTTGACGCCAAGGTGTCGCTCACTTCAGGCCACCATCCCCAGTTCAATGGCCAGGTGGAGCGCCTCAATCAGGAGCTCGAATCAGCCCTCCGATGTATCTCCCCCTCCAACACTTCTGATTGGTGTAGATTCCTGCCATGGGTAGAATATGCTCACAACTCGCAGGTCTCCACGGCAACAGTTCGATCCTCCTTCGAGGTTTCGTTGGGCTACCAGCCTCCCCTCTTTCCAGAGGACGAGAAAGCCATCACTGTCACCTCGGTGCTTCAGCACATCAGACGCAGTAAACGCATCTGGTCTTCCACTGTCGCTGCTCTCCAGCGGACCGCAACCCTCAATCGCCGCTCGGCCGATCGAAGACACACACCCGCCTGCGCCCCAGTACCTACCTGGACAGGAGGTATGGCTCTCATCACGTGACATTCCTTTAAGATCTGTCTCTAGGAAGCTGGTTCCCCGCTTCATCGGCCCGTACGTCATCGAGTCAGTTATCAGCCCTACGGCCGTGCGCCTCCGTCTCCCTTCCAACCTCTGAGTCCACCCCACGTTCCACGTCTCCCAGGTCAAGCCTGTCATTACGAGCACCTTATGCCCTCCTACCAGACCCCCTCCGCCCGCCCGGGACCACCAGGGAGGTCCGGTCTACACAGTTAGCAGAATTGTGGACGCCCGTCGCCGGGGACGGGGGTGGCAGTACCTTGTGGACTGGGAGGGTTACGGCCCCGAGTACCGTCAATGGGTTCCCCGTTCATTTATTTGCGACCCTTCCCTGATCACCGATTACCATTCATCTCTGCCCTCGACTTCATCTGGACCGCCAGGAGGCGGTCGTTAGGGAGGGGGTGATGTTGTCCGCCGTCCCCCGTGCTACCGCAAGCTCGCCACCAGAGGGGGTTTCCCCAGCTCCCTTCTGACGCCCCACCCCGCTGGGGTGTCTCCACATACCTGCAGGTCATCCGATCATCACCAGAAGCTTAAGAGGAACCGCCTGACAACTCTTCCTTGCCAGAGTGTTGACTTTTGCGGTAACAGAGATCTCTAAGCAAGCCTTGAATTGTGCAAACCTGCGTGTATTAACATCTCCGTCTCCTCGCTCCAGGTCCGATTGAGTCCGGGAGCCGGATCGAGCCAGGAACCCACCAGGCCCGTCTGCTGGATCCAGGTTTTTCTGACGAGCACCATCGAGTCGGCCTCTCTCTCCCTCGGCTCTCTGAACCGACATTCCTCCGGCTCCCGCTCCGACGCTTCTGCCCCGCCTCTAGTTCAAAGTTTCCCCAGCTCATGTCCCTTTGATTTGTTTGTAAATAAAACCCTGGATCTTCAGTTTGTTCCTGAGTGTATCACTGCATGTGGGTTCGGAATATTTCTAAGACCATGACAATTCCTGTTTAAAACAAAAACTTTTTCAGCAGCAGCTTGGCGCAAACTCAGAGGAATGGATTAAAACCAACTAAAGTTCACAAATAATAAAATAAAATCTGCATTCATACAAAACAATTAAACCCCGACATGACAGAACACTCTGGCCAACAATCTGACTCAGCAGAAGCCCTCCGGAAAACCATTCAGGAACAAAACACTTTGATTCAGATGCATGACTCTGCGTTACAAGAATTGGCTAACCGCCAAGAAAAAACGAACAGCCGCTTAGACGAATTAATTAAATTTTTTTGCCAGCATTCTCCCCAGGCTTCCACATCAGCGGCTGCAACGACTCCGGCTCCAGTTTCTACTCCGTCCACAGCACCTCCTGCCTCCTCCGGTTCCATGAGTACGATCCAGCCCATGTTTTCCCACCTACGTCCCCTTAATCCTGAAAGATTTTCTGGTGAGAAAGATAAATGCAAGGGATTCCTTCTACAATGCTCCATTCTCTTCAATTACTCACCTGAAAGCTTTCCTCATGACAACGCAAAGATTTCATTCATCATTTCCCAGCTCTCCGGTCAGGCCCTTTGTTGGGCAGAATCTAGATTTTCTTCACTAATTTATGACTGCACGTTTGAAGAATTTATAAAGGAGTTCAAGATGATTTTTTCTCAAGATGCAAATAAGACGTCCGACTCGCGAGATTTGTGGCTCCTTAGACAAGGTCAACGCACAGTTTCTGAATTTGCAGTTGACTTCAGAATTAAACCGGCAGCCTCAGGCTGGAACCCATCCGCACTTAAAAGTGCGTACTTCCACGCCCTGAACGGACAAATAAAAGATGAACTGGCTACGTTAGATGAGCCAACCACTTTGGATGAATTTATAAATCTTACCATCCGTTTAGATAACCGGATCCGTGCCAGAGAACGGGAGAAACGAAGAAGAGATCCACCTATTAGAACGTTCTCTCCTCTTCACTTCACAACCCCCTCTCCTTCTCAGACTCCGCAGAATAACTTACCGGATCCCGAACCCATGCAGATCGGGCATGCCCGACTGACACCAGAAGAAAGGCAAAGGAGGCTTAAGTCAAGACTCTTGTCTGTATTGTGGTGAGTCAGGGCATTACATCTCAAACTGTGAGCTACGTTTAAAAGCTCAGGTCCGTCAGTAGATGCTGGCATACTGGCGGACCATCTCAGAATGAATGAAACTCCTCGTCTTCTCCTCCCAGCCACTCTGTTCAATAAAGATCAGTCCATTTCACTCTCTGCTATGATAGATTCGGGTTGTGAGCAAAGTCTAATTGATTCACAGTTTGTCCAACAGATGGGAATTGAGACCATCCCGCTCTCAACCCCATTACGGATCTCCGCTCTGAATGGCCGGTCCCTGTCTCAGATCACGCACAAGACCAAACCAGTTAAAATGATTTTATCTGGGAACCATTGAAGTAATTTCATTTGTCTTTCCTGCCGCTAACTCTCCCGTTGTATTGGGATTTTCTTGGTTGCAGCTCCATAATCCGCACATTAACTGGTCTAAAATGCATATTGAATCCTGGTCAGTTTCATGTCACTCCACCTGTCTCCGTTCTGCAGTCCCTCCAGGTTCTTCTCCGGTGAAGCAGCAAGAGGCAGATCCCCCAGACTTGTCTTTAATCCCAGCTGAGTATCACGATCTAGCTCCAGTGTTAAGTAAATCGCATGCTCTTTCTCTACCTCCACACAGTCCATATGATTGCTCCATAGACCTTCTTCCTGGTGCCCCACTTCCCAACAGCTGTCTGTTCAACATCTCACGCCCAGAAAGAGAAACCATGGAGAAGTATATGAAGGAGTCTTTGGCTGCTGGTATTATAAGGCATTCATCATCACCTTTAGGCGCTGGGTTTTTTGTTGTCGGTAAAAAGGACGGCACGTTAAGACCATGTATTGACTACAGAGGGCTGAATCAGATTACAGTAAAAAATAAATATCCATTACCCTTGCTCTCATCTGCATTTGAACCAGTAGTCGGGGCCACTGTGTTTACCAAACTCGATCTCAGAAATGCTTATCACTTGCTTCGTATTCGTCAAGGAGACGAATGGAAGACCGCCTTTAAGACACACATTGGACAGTTTGAGTACCTGGTCATGCCGTTCGGATTATCTAACGCCCCGGCCTTTTTTCAAGCATTGGTAAATGATGTGCTGCGTGACTTTTTGAACGTGTTCGTCTTTGTGTACTTGGACGACATTTTGATTTTTTCCAAAAATCTGTCTGACCACAAGCATCATGTCCGCTCAGTTCTCCAGCGGCTGCTGGAGAACAAACTTTTTGTGAAGGCCGAAAAATGCGAGTTTCATAAACATTCAGTTACCTTTTTGGGTTTTATCCTGGAGGGCGGACAGATAAGACCCACCGAGGAAAAGATCAAGGCGGTGGTTGATTGGCCCATCCCGGAGACGCGAAAACAACTTCAAAGATTTCTTGGTTTTGCTAATTTTTACCGCAGATTTATTTGCAATTACAGCCAAACAGCTCAACCACTCACTTCTCTGACCTCATCTAAAGTACCCTTTTCCTAGACACCAGAGACTAATGTGGCATTTTCTCACTTGAAATCCCTGTTTTCGAGTGCTCCAGTTCTCATTCAGCCCGATCCTGACAAGCAATTTGTGGTGGAGGTGGACGCATCAGACTCCGTAGTAGGGGCAGTCCTGTCTCAATTTTCTGAATCCGATCGAAAGACTCACCCGTGTGTCTTTTTTTCCCATAGGTTGACTCCCGCTGAACGCAACTATGATGTTGGCGATCGGGAACTCCTTACCATCAAGTTCGCTTTGGAGGAGTGGCGGCACTGGCTGGAGGGTTCACAACATCCAGTCCTGGTCTGGACTGATCACAAGAACTTGTCTTACCTGCAGTCAGCCAAACGTCTCAACCCCCGCCAATCACGGTGGTCCTTATTTTTCGCACGTTTTAACCTGTCCATATCCTTCCGTCCAGGCTCCAGGAACATAAAACCAGACGCCCTTTCTAGGATGTTCTCAGATGAGTCTGAAAAGGTCCCAGCCACCATATTGCCCCCCAGCTGTACCGTGGCCACCTTGACATGGGAGATTGAGGATCTCATTCGGCATGCTCTACAATCTGAACCTGATCCAGGTACTGGTCCCCCGAACAGGATGTATGTTCCTTCCTCCGTTAGGGCCCGAGTAATTCATTGGCTACACACCTCTAAATTCTCAGCCCATCCTGGGGTCAGTCGCACCATCGCTCTTGCATCTCGCAGTTTTTGGTGGCCTTCTCTTCATAAAGATATCAAGGACTATGTCCTAGCCTGTTCTACCTGTGCCAGAAACAAATCTTCACATCAGCCTCCTGCCGGTCTGTTGCAGCCACTCGCCATTCCCCAGACGCCCCTGGTCCCACATTTCCATTGATTTTGTTACTGGTTTACCCCCCTCCAAGGGCATGACAACAGTCTTCACAGTGATTGATCGCTTTTCTAAATGTTGCCATCTCATTCCCCTAAGAAAGCTGCCCTCAGCCCTTCAGACTGCCCAACTCCTGGTAAAGCATGTGTTCAGACTCCACGGTATCCCTGTTGAGGTCCTGTCAGATAGAGGCCCACAATTCACTTCTCAGGTGTGGAAGCAGTTTAGTGCTGCTCTTGGTGCTAAGGTTTCTCTCACTTCTGGTCACCACCCCCAATCCAATGGACAATCCGAAAGGATGAATCAAGAACTTGAAAAGACCCTCAGATGTGTAACCTCCTCCAATCCTGTCATGTGGTCTCTGTTTCTGCCCTGGGTGGAGAACGCACATAACTCGCATGTTTCTGCAGCAACTGGATTCTCTCCTTCTGAAGTGTCTCTGGGTTACCAACCTCCCTTACTATCCACCGATGAACAGCAAATTGCAGTAACCTCAGTTCGGCACCACATCCGCCGCTGTAAGTCTGTCTGGAACAAGACCTTCTCCACACTCAATCGTACAGCGGGCCTGAATCGGCGTTTGGCTGACCGTAAGAGATGTCCTGCACCGCAATACTCACCGGGACAAGAGGTTTGGCTATCGTCGAAAGACATTCCTTTAAAAGCCATGTCGAAAAAGTTGTCTACACAATTCATTGGCCCTTACGTCATTGACTCTGTCATTGGTCCATCTGCCGTTCGTCTCCGTTTACCTGCATCTCTTCGGGTCCGTTCCACCTTCCACGTGTCGCAGATCAAGCCCGTCCGGACCAGCTCCTTGTGCCTTCCCGCCGACCCCCCGCCTCCTGTCCTTGATGTGGACGGGCACCCAGCTTATGCAGTCCGTCGGATTGTGGCCTCCCAAGCGGCGGGGTAGGGGGTGGCAATATCTCATTGACTGGGAGGGTTATGGCCCGGAGGACCGTTCTTGGGTGCCTGGTTCCTTCCTGGTAGACTCTTCCTTGCTCTCTGATTTCAATTCTTCCTCCCCATCTTCTTCTTCAGTTGGACCGCCAGGTGGCGGTCGTTAAGGGGGGGGGTACTGTTGGGTTCCTGGGTGTTTCCTTTCTTTTTTTGGGGTTGCTGTTTTTCTTTCCATCCCTAGGGGGCGCCTGGAGGTCTTTCCCGGAGGGCGTGGACCAGTTGATCTTTCCACCTGCACTGCATTATCTTGTCTGGAGGAGAATAAGAGGAGGAGGCAGCCTACTCATCGGTGCCAGAGTGTTTGCCAAGTTTCGGTACTTCAGGCCACCTGTCCTAATTTTTTGCTCTCCTTGAGAACTCCTTGAGAATTTGTTTGTCTTCTTCGCAGAATCACCCCCCTGAGACGCCAGTGGGTTTTAGATGCCTCTGAACTCACCAACTTTGACCAGATTCCCTAGGATCGCCAAGCAGGCTGTCTCCCTCGCTCTCGCCACTGGTCCTGTCCACCCTCCAGTGCCACCCCCTCTGCCGTTCATTCAACCAGCAGCAACCCCCAGCTCCAAAAACACTCACCCAGTGTAAGTCCGCTCCCTTCGTACCTGCAGTTCCTCATCTCCTCAGCCAGTGATCTCACCTGCCTTGTCTCATCTTCTAGTTGAGACAAGGCAGGTATCTCAACTAGAGACACCTGCCTCTAGTTGAGACACCTCCTGCCCAGCGCTTCGGGCAGGACCCCGAAGCGCTGGTTCTGCCAGGAACCTGTTTTGCCAGTCTACTATTGTTTTCTTATAATAAACACTTTTTTACTGATTTTCCTTGTGCCTAGGGGTATTCTTGCATGTGGGTCAGAAAATTAAACCCCAACATGACATTCACCAGAAAAATAAAAAATATGAACTTAACTCAGCTACAAGAGCAACAAGGAGAGTTGAGACAAACAATAAAAATAAAAGTTGTTGTGTCTCAGTGAACAAAGTCTCTTTATTTCTGCTAACTCCACACATTATTGTACTTACTGTATATCAAAGTCCTAATACAATCCTCCCAAAATGTGAGGAGCTTAAGCCAGAGAGAAAATAACATTATATTATATAAATATTTCATTGAACTTAACATTGTAGATTCGGCACGATTACAAGTTTTATCATAGTTTAAAATCATCGTTGTCTCACCTGAACCGTCTGAACCTCCTGCTTTCCTCCCTGCAGGGCGGAGATCAGCTCCTCCTCACCACATCGCAGCTTTTCCTCCCACTGTCACATTTTCTTAAAGTCTCAGAAAAATTGCAATCAGGCTATAAAAAAAATAGCTCAGCTCTCTCTTCCTTTTTTGTATCAGAAAAACAACAACTTGCGTTAGGTCGCATGTAACGAAGCTCAGCATGTAGCTCCTGTAGGCGAGGCGCTACACCCCCCCGCCACCAGGAGGCGGTACCTGCTACAGAGCCGAGAAGAGCCGGTGGAAACGCGGTCACTCCGAAACAGAGCCGAGCCGAGAGCCGAGCCGGGCGGGCCGGTGGAAAAGAGGCATATGTGTGATATGACAGTAAAACTGAAACTCTCGCAGTGAAACAACCTTGAGTAAAATATAAAATAACATTTGCAACAAATACAAACCTTCTTGAAGACAACAAGATGCTTCTCGACTTGGGAGGCAGACACCTTCCCTGGTCTCTTCCGACCCAAGGCAGAGTGGGGAATCAGGTGTAGCAGCAACAAAAATGATGAGGTCACTGTCCCAACCTGTTTTAAGAGAAATTTGATGTTTAATTGACCATCAAAATCTAGTGATTATGCAATTTAAATTATATGTACACCACTAAATGAAGTTCACACTAACTAAATCCTACATAATGTGGAAAGTCATCCTTACTCATATCATCATCCACTTCAGTGCCATCCTCAGGAGTATCAGCTGCCTTCTTCAAGGTCACTGGTGGTTGGAAGCTTCCTGCATTGTTGGATGATCTTTCTCTTGAACTCATTTCTCCAGAAACTTGCCAGACACATCTTCTCCAAACATCAGGACAAAATCCTGTTCCACCTAGGATGTAGATAGTAAAAAACTTAAACATTTCCAAGCCACATTAATTGTATTCAGTTTGACTTGTCACAAAAATAAAATTTTTACATGACTGTGAAATTATCAAAATAACCATTTAAATATTTAGCAAGCCTTTGACATCTTTGAAACGTGGAAAGACAGAGAGTATGTTGCTTGACTATTGGGGGTTGAGGACCATGTTGCACCGGAAGTCAAACGTGAGCTTCATCATCATCTTCTTGATTGTGTCCTCATCGGCTGAATTCCTCATCAGTGCGATGGCTTCCTTACACTCTTCTTCACTCAGGACAGTCTCTGGAACAAACTGGGTCTCCCGTCTAGCAGCTGGTCCTCCAAGCCCATGTTCACACAATGCTTCTTTAGAAGATGCTAGTCAATATAAGAAAATCCTTCAACTTAAAAATAAACAATAAAAATAATGCTCCTTGGGGATCAAAAGGATGTAAAAACCAGACAGACATACAAAGAACATCAGAAAGCTGATGAATTTATATGCAAACCAAACAGTTACCACTACAAGCACTGAATCAGAAAATCAAATACCAATAAAATGTCCGATGACATGATTTTGACTGACACAACCAGTAAATCTGCTGAGAGCAGACATCTCAGAATTTAAATATAACTTGGTAAAAGTAATGTCCACAAATGGATTTATGATTTTAAACTGTTTAAAGCGTTATTTGTTATTTTTAAAAGGTTTATATAAAAAACACTGGTGAAATGTGAAAAAAAAATATCTCAGCAGCAATTTCACAATTGCAACCTAAGGAGAATCATTTGCAAAGCAACCGCATAAGTTAATCATATAATCTGATTAAAAACTAAAAGTTTTTTAAAAGTTTTTTAAAAAATAAAATTTTTAAAAAACTAAAAGTTTGTAATGTGTTACTGTGATTACCGTAACACAGTAGTAGTAGTAGTGGTAGTAGTAATTTATTTCAGACAAACCTTTCACCGGCAGTGTAGAACAAACACAAAGTACATAATAAATTTCTTGAAGACACATCACATCAGTGATTATGAGTCTGAAAAGGAGTATGAAAAAGTATAACTTATATAATCATACCCCTTTTCCAGCTGTTATTTATCACATTATTTTCAGTTTCCAATATCCTTTCTAACAAAATAAAGTAATAATTATTAATATTTCCTCAGCCAAATGATATTACTGCATATACACACATACACATTTGTACACATAGATATATACATATTCACATATACATACATACACCCATATGCACACCCGTCTGCTTATATACAGAATACACAACTATTTACATACCTTTATACATTTACCCACACCTGCACAGACCTGCACCCACTTGATGAAATCATACATAGAGTTTTACTTCCCAGCCAGCCTTGTTCTTCCTTATACCTTTGAATAATAGCTATTTTGAGACCTTTTTAAAAATATCTCATGCTTGGACTTTGCTTCAGCTCTTTAGAGAGTTTATTCCAGATCTTCACACCAACACCAGAAATGCACATTATTTTCATTGTTGTTCGAGCCTTCAAAGTTCTAAAGTTTAGGTTTTCTCTATAGTCATATTCCCCCACTCTATCAGAAAATAATTTTTGAATATTTTCTGGCAATATTTTGTTTCTGACTTTAAACATAATCTGTGCAGTTTGAAACTCTACCAAATCAGTGAGTTTCAGTAAATAAGAATCTATGAATAGATTGTGGGTATGACAATAGAAATCAGCCTTATGAATTAAACGAACGGCTCTTTTCTGTAATGTGCATAATGGTTTAAGTGACGTTCTGTAAGTGTTGCCCCAAATTTCCACACAGTAACTTAGATATGGTAAGATAAGTGAGCAGTACATAATACATAGGGCAGAGGAGTTTAAATATTTTCTAGCATTAGAAAGAACTGCAATATTCTTACAATTTTAGATTGTACATATTTTATATGAGGTTTCCAACAGATCCTGTTTTGAATCAGTTCTCCCAAAAACCGGATTTCAGTCACTTTCTCCAAAGTCATATTATCAATTTTTATTTGTAAATCACTCTTCTCTTTACACTTACAGAACAGCATAAACTTTGTTTTATCTAAATTTAGCGACAATTTGTTAATATTAAACCACTCTTTCAGTTTACATAACTCAAGATTCATTTCAAGCAACAACTGTCGTAAATCTTCACCCGTACCAAAGATGTTTGTATCATCAGCGAATAGGACAAAGTTAAGTCTCTTGGAGACCTTACATATAACATTTATATACAAAATAAACAATTTTGGCCCCAATACTGAGCCCTGGGGAACACCGCAAACAATGTCCAAGCATGTGGATTGGTAATCACCCAACTGCACAAATTGTTGCCTTTTGCTGAGATAACTTTTCATCCAATGCAACACTACTCCTCTTAGACCATAACACTCAAGTTTTCTGAGGAGTATGTCATGATCAATTGTATCAAATGCTTTTTTTTAAATCAATAAATACCCCAACAGCATGTTTCTTTATCTAATGCACTGGTCACTTCTTCTATTAAATGCAAAACTGCCATTGCTGTGGATCTTTGTGGCCGAAATCCATACTGACTTTCAGTCAGTAAATGATGTTTACTAATAAATCTTTCTAATCTAACAATAAATATTTTTTCCACAATTTTGGAAAATTGTGGAAGTAATGAAACAGGCCTGTAATTTGTGAAATCATGTTTATTCCCAGATTTATGCAGTGGGTTGGCTTTTGCAATTTTCATTTTTTGTGGAAATATTCCTGTTTGACTTGACAGGTTACAGATATATGTTAGCGGTCGAATAATTTCGACAATCACCTTCTTAATTATTATCATGTCGATGCCGTCATAGTTGTTGACCTTTTATTTTCACATTTATTTACTATATCTATGATCTCATTTTCCTCCAGTGCTGTAAGAAACATGGAATCTGGATTTCTAACTAATACATCATTTAGTATTTCATGCCCTGTGGGCTGCGGGATTTCCTCAGCCAATTTAGGGCCCACACTTACAAAGTATTTATTAAAATTATGAACTATCTCATCCATGTTATTTGAATATTTATCTCCATTGTTTGTAAAATGTTGTGGATAACTAATCTGTTTGGAGTTTTTTCTAATAACACCGTTTAAAATATTCCAGATACCTTTAATATTTTTTTTTATTTCTATCCAACTGTTTACTATAATAATCTTGTTTTGCTATTCTTAAAACAGCAGTCAATTTGTTCTTATATTTCTTGTATTCATTTTCTGCCCCAGTTGATCTATGCCTTATGAAGTCTCTATATAACTTGTTCTTTTTTTTACAGGCATTTTGCAATCCCTTTGTGATCCATGGAGTTTCAGAATATTTATTTGCAGAAATAAACTCTACATTCAGACAATTTTTCTCATATAATGATTTGAAAATATTCAGAAAATTATCATATGCTTTATCCATGTCATTTTCTTTTAATACTGACTCCCAGTTTTGTTTAGATAATTCATCTTTAAATGCAATTATAGATTTTTCCGTCCTTAATCTTTTAACAATTGGGTTATTTTTAGTCTTGACTTTCATGTGGCAGATATCACAAACAACAAAAACAGGTAAATGATCACTGATATCATGAACTAACAATCCACTTATTGTGTTGTCTATTAAATTTGTAAATATGTTATCGATTAATGTAGCTCTATTGATTGTGATTCTGCTAGGTCTCGTAATTTGAGGGAAAAGGTTCAGACTGCATGTAGTATTAATAAACTCTTCAGTCAATTTGTGATTGTTGACATTCAGCAGATCAGTATTAAAAACCCCACAGATAAAATAGTTCTTTGAAGTTATAGCTGTATATGTTTTCTCAAACCATTCTGTGAAGAGGTTCATGTTAGAACCAGGCGCTCTATATATACAGCTAACAATTGCATTTTTATTTTTTTCCATATATATTTCAACTGTTAAACATTCAAAGTGATCTTTAACCACATTAGTCATGTTGTCAATTAGCTTATATCTAAAACTGCTGTCCACACATACAGCTACTCCTCCACCAATCTTTCCTTCTCTATTAATATAACTAAATTCATAACCATCTAATTCAAAATCGGCTCCCTTGTTAGAAGTAAGTGTTGAAAATGATTACTTCAACACCGATGGATCGAAAATGTGTGAGCACATGGAGCAGAAACTCCGCCAACACAAAGCAATCAGACTTTACTTATTTTATTCTTTTTTAGCGCTAAAAAATGAGACACTTACCCTTACAGACTAGGTGTGGATGTGACCCAGTCTATACAGCATCAGATCAAAAACGGGAAACTTCGTTCAATATACTCCAAGGATGCAACCAATGGTCATCCTACCTCTTACGTCACTTCTGCATCAACTAAGTTTCTATTTCCTTGGAGATGGGAGTCTGAGGAGTTTCTGTATGTGTTACTAATACAAGGGCCTTTTGTGTGAATGGAGTGTGTGAGAGGATGTGAGTGTAGTTGACCTTGATAAGCGCCTCAACATAAGCCAGGTTTCAGAGATAGTGATGACACTAAAAGGTTGTTTAAATTGACTTAAAGTTTGCATATAAGCTTCTGCTATTGAAATGTATTATGGAGAATTTATTGTCTGCATTAACTGATATATTGTATTGTTGAGTCGAGTAGTAGCAACAGTTATTCCCAATGTTATAGAAAAAGTTGTTTTCTGGGTCCAAATCCTTTTCTTTGTCCTGACTCTTATATGCAGTGTGGTCAAATGGTTTCAGTTCCGGGTAATCAGCTTTAGTTAGAGGTGTTAATGTTGTGTCCATAGATGTTGAGGACAACATATTGTTTAACTGAGACATGGTGAATGAGTGTCGTGTGCAATCACCTGAGATCCCAGGTATAACGTAAAGCAATCAGTTGTACTTATCCAGGTCAGCGATGTCCCGAACAACCAGAACCTTTGCCTCCTCTGGAGTTCCATTAAGTTTAACGAAAACTTTACAATTTGTTGTCCATGTTGATTGGATCTTTCCTTGTTTTCTCAGAAACCGAGCCTTTCTGGCGATATCAGCATTCTTCTTGGTCAAGTGCTCATTTATAAATACATCAGATCCTTTCAGCAATCTGCCTTGTTTTAACAGAGCAAACTTGTATTTCCTCTTTGTGAATCTCTTGATGAAGGCAGGTTTATCATCTTTTCCTCTTCTCGGCAGCGGGTGGCTTCCACAGTGTCACAGTCCACCTCTATCCCCTTGGTCTGGAGGAAAGAATTCACCTGTTTCTCTGGAGTCAAGCACTTCGACTGATGGTTCACCAACAGTACTAGGTGCAGCCACTGCGCTGGCATACGAACAGGGCTTAACTCTAAGTCCAGTGATGATCACATCATTTATCTTACTATATTGCTCCAAATCGGCCACTCAGTTCTCCAATGCTGCGATTCGTTTATCCTTTTCCTCAATAAAAAGTCTCCACTTTACTTCTTTCACTAAGTCCAAAATGTTGTTTTGATGCAGCCGTATAGCTGTCACTTCCTCCGAGAGAAAATCCAGGGATTTCTTAATGTCATCAAGATCCTCTGAAGCTTTAGTCTTTCTGAGTCCCATTCTCTTTCAAATTCATTTTTTATTTTATTTATTTAGTCTCCAATGCAAATTCCCAGTGTTGAAAAGGAGTAATTTAAGTAAATTAGAAAATACAATTCGATTCTTTTTCCTTTCCCGGTCCCAGATCCCAGCTGCCGTCTTGGAGCACACGTGAGGATACAAGAGGCGTACGCAGCGTGTTGGCGTCACAGAAGTTCAGAATTTAATCCAATCAGAAACAAGGTATCAGACATAACAGAGCAGAACAGGAAAACATGCAGAGTTACATTTAGTTACCTGAGATACTAGAAGACATACACACAAGACGTCTTGGAGAAATATAACCAGAGCATAAGCAATAGAGATCGGCTATTTTTTCTGACCCATTTTTCTGACCCATCAGTTTTTATCTGTGATGGGAGTGCCTTGGTTTTCGCATATTCAAAACAGGCGTTCCTCAGCCCAACCAACCGGTGACCGTTCCTGACGATTTCAAATTTAGTTCCTCCCTACAATTTTGTCCGAGCGATCAAAGAGAAGTTTTCTCTTTTATGTTATTGAAGTTAACCAGAACTCTAAAGTCCTGCTGACTTTTACAACTTTGCAAATGTCTCAGGAGACGTGGCTGGAACTCTCTCCTAATCCAAACAGATAAATAACAAACCGCATGTACGCTTTTAAACCAATACATTTCGGGTAAACTGCAGGTCAATGCATCCGGGTAGACCATAAATCTTAAGATGTATCCAGGTTTATTCCACCAATTTATGTCATCTCCTGACTCAGGCAGAGTCAGGAGATCTCCAGAATCTGGCTCTTTCCTGAGCCACGAACATCAAAGGATTTCACAAGTCTCTGTGAGATCCTGGGTCTTCTTCATTTCTCCCAACACAAACCCTAAATCCTATATTTAATTCAATAAGAGTTATCTCTAAACTTAATATGCTTTTGCTCTGTTATTCCTCCCAAAGTCTCCCTGATATTAAACTCATACAAACTACAAAAAGTAATCAGATACATTTCCTGTTTCTTAATACAGAATAAAACATTTTCAATTACATTCATCATTGACTGGTTTTAATTCTACTACTAATACAATATTAAAATAAAATATTCAGTTAAAGCATGCAATATTAAAATATTCTATATGATAACAGTCTGAAAGTTTAAAAGTTCACAGTTTCAAAGTTCAGAAGTCTATAGGTCAATAGTTTACCATGCCAGATGTTCAGTGCAGGCTCCTTTTTCCTGAGACCGAATGTCCCCCTGCTTTGAGATGCTTTCACACAGATAAGATTGTCTACCTCCTGTGGTTTTATTATTTTACAACCTCCAAACAGGTTTTGTAGATCCCTCATTTATCTGTGACATTCTGACCCCAGGCACTACAGTCCCTCCATCTGACCTTACTGACACAAAACTCCTAACTTTAAGTAAAAGATAGAGCTAACTCAAACACTAAAAAATAATTTTATAAGTAAAAGATTCACTAAACTAAAGCACTACAAATGGTTATATGATTGAATTCAACAAAACACTAAACAGTGATTATATTTCCTCAACACCAGCCACTGCTTACGAGTTACCTTCCAGATTTCCACTGCTTACCGGCTTCCAGTTAGCTTCCAGTTAGCTTCCACCGCTTGCAGGCTAGCTTCGGTTAGGGTTAGGGTTAGGAATTGTCCTCTCCGAACCATCATCTAGTATGGCAAATGTCTCCAGGGTGTGTTTCCCATTCCGCAGCAAAACTTTACTTATCTTCAGAAGCACTTGGTTGCAGCCTGAACAACGGTGCAGATAGAGCACATCAGTAGATGATTTACTGCCCAGTTCACTGACATGCTCCATTGGTGGTGTAGGGAGAGCAGCTCTGACATTCACTTCATGTAGGGCTTCTGGATGTTTTCCTTTGCATGTGTTGCATTGTACTTTAAGTCAACACTGAGCTGCGTGGTGGTGTTGCCCGCAACGCCAGCAGCAATTGTTGGATTTAATCCAGGTGGCCTTCTGCTCCTTTGTCAGCAGCCTGAATTTTGAACATTGATCTAGAAAGTGGAGAATGTTATTACAATAAGGACAAAAAGCTGTGGGCTTGCCTTGGGCCTCAGCATTGGAGGCGTTTGTGGCCGAGGATCTCTGAGGGGCACCATCGTATATTGATCCATGTAGCACAGTAGTAGTCCCTTTAGAGGTTCTCTTTTCTCTTTTGATGCCATTCCTGTCTCTCAGTCTCTCTTCCACCTTGATAGATCTCCACCCTCTTGAATTCCACATTTCTGTGGGTAGAGGTAGCGGCAAAAAACAGCACGCATGTCTTGGGGTAGCTTTCGTGTGAGTCTTGCTACATGACGCCCCTCACCCAGAAGTCTTCTGGCGTCCCTCACCCAGAAGTGAGGGACGCCGTTTGTGATGTGTGTAACGTAAACCACAGTTTACGTTAAAAAGATGACATTCAGTCCATTACGATATTAGGTTTGCAGGCTTGATATTTATTTTGCATCAATAATAAGCACTCCTTGAACACAGCGGTGGTTAATTAGTTAATTTTAAACTCCTGCTCTGCTAGTTATTTTGGTAATGGAAGCAAAACACACAGAATTGTGTAACACCTTGTTGAAACAATATTCACTGATATTGTTGTTGGTTCAATAATTTGTTGTTATGGTTGTTGTTGTTCTTTAATAAATTTTCAAATGTTTTAAGCGATCCAGAGGAGGACGTCCTGGTCTCAGTGTCCTGATGGCGTTCAGTTTCTCACCTACCGCCGAGATCGACTCAAAATCTTCCACGATCCACGTATTGAACCACTGCTCTAGCAAAGCACAAACATTTCAGAAACAATATGAAATGGGAAAAAAGTTATTTATTAACTGATTAAGTCATGTTTTAGATTCGTCTTGAAAAACTAATCAGTCACGGCTGATTAGTGCACTCACTGCTGCAGAGTGAACCCACTGATTTTATACAGCAGGCAGCTGCTCCCCTCTCTTGCAGGTAAGCATCGCTAAATCTTTTAGGAGTACGCAGTACCCTGCATGCCCCCTTACTTTCACCCCTGTGCACATGTATATATTTGTGTGTGTGCAATTAGTCAGTGATGTGCAGTGAGGTTCGTAGCTGGTGAGGCTATGAACCTTTTGTGGTGTGCTTAACAGAAAAGGGAGAAACCATTAAAGTACAATTGAAAACCATGTCTTTCTTGTTTTCTGTATCAGCGCAGCTACTATATGACTAGCTCACTAGCCATACAACTCTGCAGTTGTGGAGTCACAATGAGCACCCCCAGCGATGAGGCACGAGAACTGCCTGCCTCACCTCGAATCTGTTCTCTGTATTTCTGATCACTCCTCAGCACACAAATCACATTACACACAGTTGGTGACAATAAAAACAGTGCATAATCTAAATTATGGTAAATCACTTCATACATTAAATGTTTTTAATAATTTATTGGCGATGTACAGCGGGAGGAGCATATCTCATAAAGTAGAACGATGTACAGACGGGAGGAGCATACTCTCATAAAGTAGAAACCGATGTAGTTAGTAAGAAGTTGCACTATCCCATGTGAAACTCAGCTCGATACTGCCTCACTGACTTGGCTTCCAAGCATTTGAATGGGAAAATGCCTTCTACTCCTGCTGGATTAACTATATTTTAGCTTCTAATTCTGCTGGTTTCACTATTTTTTAGCTTATCTACTTTTCTGTATGCCTTCTACTTCTGCTGGATTTACTATATTTTAAGGTCTTCTGCAATCTTTAATCAATTTTAGTAAGTACTGCTCCTTTATGCCTTTTTGTTTTGCTATGTTTCACTTCTTCAAATATTTCTGGTTTTATAATAATTTCTGCTTCTCCAATTTTATTCTTTTTCCTATGTTGCTATGTTTCACTGTTCCAACTGAACTATTCCTGGTTTTGTACTGATTTACGCTTATGCTAAATTTATGCTATTTGATTTTTTTTACTGTTCAACTGTTTAAACTATTTCCATTTGTTCTGCTTTCTTTCACTTATGTTTTTCTCCACTTTTTATTGAATTTCTGCAGCAGACCTTCTGCAAATATGCATTCTCACGGCTGTTTCACTAGGAACAGCTATTTATCTAGTTCCACCATGTATTTCAATGGGGCAAAAAATGTGCACAAAAGGGCAATTATTTCAGAAAGTGCAATAGTGAAGTTTACCAAAAGATATAGCACCATTCTCCTGAAGACGCTGAATGTTTTGATGTCTGAATTAGTACAATTAGTGAACGATAGAAAAAGTAATTAAATGACAAATATCGTACGGAACATTGGATAATAAATACAAACATATCTTATCAGTGAGAATAAGATATGTTTATTGATAAGAAAAGAATGCATTGAATGCATTCTAACTGATTACTGCATTCTCACTTATTAAAATCCTGCTCATACTTTTGGTCGTTAACTACTTCTACTTACTTCAATTAATTGTGCTAATTCATATATCAAAGCATTCTGCTTCTTCTGGAGATTTGTGTTGTGTCTTTTGATAAAACTTACTATGGTACGTTTTGAAATAATTGCCCTTTTGTGCACAAATTTGCCCCATTAAAAAACATGGTGGAATTCTCTAACTGTTGTCAGTTGCTAGAGTGTTCACTGTACTAACTGCTGTTTTTTGAACTTTTTATGTGTATTGATAAACAAAATGATGCTGTTCATGCATATTTAACTGTAGAGAAATAATGTATGCATTAAATTGTATCTGCATATGTCTACTTTAAAGAACTATTGCTATCATTGCTACAAGTCTTACGGTTTTCTGTCAAACTCTTCTGGAGTAGACATGTCACACCTTCTCCTATTCCTTCAATGTATTGCTCTCTTGTGGTCTGTTTCTATCTTTGTCTCAGCATTCTGGTTGTCTACCTTTCTGTATGCCCTTTACATTTACTGGTGTTACTGTTTTCAAAGGTCTTCTGCAAATTTTTATCAAGTTTAGCAATTTATATATCAATCTTTTCTTCTTCTTTTGCTCCTTTATGCTATTTGTTTTGCTATGTTTCACTTTAAATATTTGTTTTTTCTGCTTCTGCTAATTTATGCTTCTAGCTGTTTCACTGTTCATTTGTTTCAACTATTTATGGTTTTGCACTAATTTCCTCTTGTGCTCATTTCTGTCTTTCTTAAGCTCTGTTTCACTTTTTGACTTTTTCCAAATAATTCAGGTTGCACACAAACTTCTGCTTCTTCAGCTGAATTCTGCTATTCCTTTGCTAAGTGTCACTACTTGGCAAAGGATTTGTAAAATATATGACTGTAGCTTTCAGTCATAGCCACAGAAACAATTATGCTTCTGTGGCTCTTCTGTGGCTCGTCATGCTCTTTTAGCAATGTAGCTCGTTTAGCTAAGATTCACTTCAAATATTTCTGGTTGTGTACTAATTTCTGCTTCTGCTAATTTATGCTGTTTGCTATGTTCAACTGTTCAACTGTTTCAACTATTTCTTTTTCTTCTGCTTTCTTCTACTGCTTATGCTTTTCTCTACTTTCTTACATTTCTGCAGCAGTTATTCTGCTCACTGTAAACTCTGAGCTGCAGCTCTTTCTGTTTTCTGTCAAACTCTTCTGGAGTACAGCCATGTCAGACTTTCTCCTATTCTTTCAATGTATTTTTCTTTTGTGCTCTGTTTTTATGTATTCTGCTTGTCTACTTTTCTGTATGCCTTCTTCTTCTACTGGTTTTACCATCTGCTGAGGTCTTCTGCAATCTTTAATCAGTTTTAGCTATTCATAAATCAAAATGTTCTGCTTCTGCTCCTTTATGCTTTTTGTTTTACTATATTTCACTTCTTCAAATATTTCTGGTGTTGTACTAATTTATTCTTCTGCTAGTTTATGCTTTTTGCTCTTTCACTATTCAACTGTTTCAATTATTTCTGGTTTTGTACTAACTTCTGCTTCCTGTGATAAGTATGCATTTTCTTAAGCTCTGTTTCACTTTTTGGCTATTTCAAATAATTCACAATGCACACAATCACCTTTTTCTACTAAATTCCGTATATCTTTGCTAAATTTCATTACTTAAACGTTTTCTACAATGTATGTGTCATGGTTTTGAAGTTTTGGTGAGTTGAGTGAGACGCAGGCAGGCCAGGATGAGGAAGAAAATTATTATTTTAATGAAAAAGGCCCAATAGTGGAGGCACAGGGAAACAGACTGACAACGGTGATCCACAACGAGGATCCGACAGACAAAGACAACAGGTGGACTTAAATACACATGGAGGGTAATCAAGAAACTAGACACAGCTGGGATCAATCAACAGGGAGGACAGGACAGAGACTCACAGGGAAACAGGTCTAAACACAGAAAATCTCTAAATAACTACACACAGAAAAAACACAGATCACAACAGTATGACTGTAGCTTTCTTCTGGTTTTCTTCATCTTAATTGTTCTCATGTTTCTTGCATTTCTCAATCAATTTTATAGTTATTATTGGGGCCTGCCTTTAGCAATGCAAAGGGAAGAGCAGTGACTCACTGCCTTTCATGCACAGTTAGTTATACTGTAATATTAGATTAGAAGATAATAGAAGATATATTAAAATGTTTTCAAAATTTTGCTAGAGCTTATGGTTTTTGTCAGTGTCCTTGAGACCGACGCTGGGTGTCTCACAAGTATAGAAACCCTACCTCCAGCATACTGTCTGACAGAGAGAGCCAGCCCAGGTCCAGATAATTAATTACCATAGCAACGGGTCCCAGAGAGAGGCAGTGAGTAGTCTCACAGCAGATACAGGTCTCAGAATGCATTGTGGGAAGAATAAATATTTCCTGTGACTATTCATATTTTGCTTACATAAAATTATTTCTTTGAAATTTTGAGGGTGAATTAAAATCCTTAGTATGAAGGTTGAAAAATTTCGAGACAAAGAATTACTGAGTGTCTATTTTTGTTATTGTGGACCGTGAATGAGAACCACATGTGCAAAGCTTATAGTTGTCAATCTCAGGCTGAGTTTCATCAAGCATGGGGTTCAGCCATTGTTTATAGCAATGAACCAGGTCAGCCATAGCAATATGTTGATGGACCTGGCAAGAGCTTCAGTCATTGCACTTTGGTGATGAACCATATCAAGCCCATGACTACTGCATATATGCAAGAGGATAGGAGCAAAGAGCAAAGGTCTTTTTCACCTATTGTTGCAGCATTTCACCTAAAATGAGCTTGGAGCTAATTTTCATACTTATCAGCCATGTTTAGTATACTGAATGGTCTATGTCATTAAAAGAGAACATGCTAGTCATGCCCACATGCTAACATTAGCATTTTTGCAAATTTCACCTTATGCATTAATTTTAACTAAATGAATGGTGCAAGTAGAACTTAGTCAACATGTTTCTGACTTTCCACAGGTTTTTGACTACTATTAGAACGCTTCTCTTACTTATTAGCAATGTTTCGTATACTGAGAGGAGTAAGTAATGACAGACAACATGCTAATGATACTCCACATGCTACTGATAACATCTATGTACAAGTACAGCTTTGTCAACATGCTTCTGACTCCACAGGTTGACTACATTTTAGCTTTTTTTAGAATTAATGCTATTTTTTAGCATCAGAACGCTTGATTAAAACCGATGGGCACACTTTGGCAAGCCCTCGTTAAATTTCTTTAGGAATTTCCTAACTACTGAGATTATTATTGTTGGGTCATTAATTTGAACTCGTTTTGTTGATTTTTTTTTGTTCTTTAAAAAAGTTATGAATGTTTTAAGCGAGCCAGAGGAAGATGTGCAGGTCTCAGCATCCTGGAGGTGTTCAGTTAGTCGTCTACCACCGAGATCGACTCAAAACCTTCCGCAATCGATGTATTTCACCTCTGCTCAAGCAAAGCATGAACAGTTCAAAGACAATATGAAATGGGAAAAGTTAATTGATTGAGTCGTGTTTTAGATTGTTCTTGAAAAACCAATCAGTAGCGGCTAATTAGTGGGTGAACTCACAGCTGCACAGTGAACTCATTGATTTTTTTTACAGCTGACAGCCGCTCCTCACTATTGCAGGTACTGCGTACCCCCGCTAAATCTTTTAGGGGTACGCAGTACCAGACCGTACACCCCTACTTTCACCCCTGCTAGGATCAGCATGAAGAAGGAAACAATACAGTGACAAATTCATCACACTTAACAATTTGACACTTGTTTCATCTGTGGACAACATGGTCTTTGGCAGAGGGATTGTCTGGGCAACTCAAAGAACCAAGAGGAGAACCAGCTGGACTGACAGGGTCGATCCTTCTCTTTCCTGGAGGAAATCAACTCAAAACCTTCCTCGATCGACGTATTTCACCTTCTCTACTACACTGCAGTCCTCTAGTCACGTTTGTTAAGGAAGAATTATTTGTGTGATTAAATTTAGAAAAGAATCTGGCTCTCCTTCTTCTTGTTTGAATCCCGGGTTCTCTTGAATGGTGGCGCGTTTGGGACAAAACACAACAATGCGTGATGACGTCACAGAATTGCATCCAAATCGGAACAAAGTATAAGATACAACAGAAAACTACAAAATAATAGAGATATACATTCCTTAATGCATGGTCAGGCTGAACTATTGAAAACAGTTCTCATTGTCTCCGCTGTGTGGCAAAAATCTGGTGACTTTGTTTTTAGTCTCATGTTACCCCCCACACAAAACTGTTGTGTGATTGGTCTGAATTTTGTGGGTATATTTATTTGGAAAATGGCTCAAACATCTTAAATTCGAGAAGCATTTTTTTAAACCAGAGTTGGACCTATAGTTTTGAAAAACTATTGTCAGAAACCATGAGGAAATATGCACCGTTGGACCAAAACATTAAACTTGTCCTGCTTGGTTGTGGTCTGATGCAGCTGGGAAACATATCAGAAATGTCTTCTGTTCTTAATTCTCTGACATGCAAGATAAAATAAATTCCATCTCATCTGTCATTATTTTCTCCTCCTCAAAACCTGAGAACTTGTAATAGTTGTTTCTCTCTCCCATGATCACCGTGTTTACCATGTTGTTGAAAACCACACACATTGAAAACATAAGGATATCACTGCAGTAGGGAGCAAGCTCAGGTTGGAGGGTCTGATAGACAATTAATGGTCTGTATGAAAACAAACATCTAAAAAGCACATGACAAAACATCAACGGTTTGATTTAAATTCAACCATGCTGGTCTTTAGAATTTCAGTCCAGTAAAGAAATCAGAACAACTTGTGTTTCCTTTGCTGTTGATTTTATTTCATAATCTAAATGTACAACTTGATAAGAATCAAATCATGGTATATATATATATATATATATATATATATATATATTAATATTCATATATATTTTAATTATATTTTGCCAACAATTGTTTCCTAAGCCAGAAGACATACATGACAGAAATATTAAGAAGATATTAGATCAGTGATTTTAACATATCATCCCAAAAAATAATATGGTTTACAATATCCAGTAATTGCTTCTTTTTTAAAATAATACATCTAATTGAAAGCAACATCCAGAGTGTAGAGAAATAAAGTATGTGTATAAACAGAGAATCAGAAAGAGATGCAGAAAATAATCCAGCAGTGAACTGAACTGTTTCAAGCTCTGATCTTCACCAGCAGAACATCTCCTGCGGAGTCTCACACTTCATGGACATTCATCAGATCAACGACCAGCCTGACTAACAGGACAGATGATCAGAGGAGCAGAGTTTGTGCCTCCATAATTAAGAAAAGGACTGAAGTACGGGCGAAGTTTCTGATTGAGGAAGTCACAGTCAGTAAAGGAGCAGATCTGATCTGCAGTATCAGCATCATAGAAGGAGACCAGACCCTGATCATAATCCACAAACACCCCGACCTTCTCTGGACCAGGATGGAGCGGGAAAAGGACTGAAGTATCTTCACCTGTTGAGTACTGATTTCCGTTTCTCAGCACAAAAGCCCAGATACCGTCTTCAATACACACATTGATTTCTCCCTTCCTGTCTACAGACTCTTTGGCTACTCCTACATCCCAGTGAGTCTTTCCTTTAACCTGAACCTCAAAGTAAAATTTACCCGAAGAGAAACTCTGTTGTCCTAAAACATTAGCAAACACAGTAAATCTCTCTGGATTGTTTGGAAGTTTCCTCCAATTATTTCCATGTTTCACCTGTTTTCTATCTCTAGACAGGATGAGTTTAGGATGAGCCGTATCAGGATCCAGAGTCACATCCACTGCAAACTGCCTGACTCTCTCCAGCTCCAGCAGCTTCTTCACAGTCTCCTTCAAATTAGGGAGACCTCTTTTCACTTTCTCCTGATATGATGATGTTTGGGCCGTTTCCTCTCTCCTGGTCTTGTTGGGTGGATCATCTTTCATGGAGGAATCGTTTTGGGTTACCTCACAGCTCCTCTTTAACAGCTCAGCGATCTCCTCTTCCTGAGCTTTAATGAACTCTTCAGCCTCTTTCTCTGTAGTTTCCTGTTCGTCTTCGATACTGGTTTCCTTCTGTCCTCCTTCAGACGTCTCCATTTTCTGGTCTCCTTCGCCAGACTCCTCCTCATTCTGACCTCTTTCTGCTTTGTACTTTTCTGCAGCTTCTTTCCTGATCTTCATCAACTCTTTCATCTGATGAATCTTCATTTCTCTCATCTTGATCTTCTCCTGAATCTCACTCTCTGTCATAAATCCTTTATAATCCATACTCTGAGAAACAAACTGCTTGTAATCAGAAAGAGAGCAGAAACGGCAGACGAGTGTTTTGCCATCGTCGCTCATCAGGTCCACTGGTGTCTTATGCAGTGGACATGTCTTGTTTTCTGGATTCTCATGGCAACGTAATTTCTCCAGCAGGTCATTCCTGTTAATTTTCTCTAAAATTGTGGTTGTCACATCCAGGCATCGTTGAAGTGTGTAGGTCTGCACCATCAAGTCCACAATTTTTATGCCTTCAACAGCTTCTTCCAGTTGTGTCTTTCTGATAGGTTGGACCCCCGGGAGGCTCTCAGGCTGGTGGAGGTACCACTTGAATTTATTAAACTCTTCCCGACTTAAATCTTCCAAAGCGTGTAAGACGTCCTCTGCCTTCATCTTTGGTCCTAATAAAAACAGAAAACATAGTGAAACATTATCAAACAATGGTAAAATAAAAATAATACTGACCATCAGTTTTTGCAAAGTAAACACAACTATTCATTGTTAAATGTTATTAGTTCAGTTCCCATTTTAATTTGAAATTTTTTTAACCTGCTGTCATAAATTATTCAAATCAAACTTGCTAAGACATTGAAGGTTTGTAGAGTAAATATCCATTCAAGCTTTTTCTATACCAGAAAATGTAGATTAGAGCAGAGTGATGGGGGTTTGGTCCCTGTCTTTGGTTCACTCTCTATACAGCTATATGTGGCTTTAGCACCTATTTTACAGTAGTAAATTCTTACACAACCAACTGATGTGGATGGACACCTTAAATAATATTTAGTTGTTCCCTGATAAAATCTTTCTACAATGTAACATGATATAAACATTAAAACAGTATTTCTGTTTTATTAACCTGAGAAACTCATCAACATCTCAGTTCTCTCTGGGAATTTTTCCTCCAATTTTATCAGATCCAGGCAACTTACCTCAGATTTCTGTTATGTTTCCTATTTACAGTGGTTGATAACAAAAAAGTTCTACAAACATTTGCAACTTTTTGCATGTTTTGGTTTTGTTACATTAGTAATATTTTTTATGTTGTAGTCCTTACTTGCTTTCAACCTGATGATAATTTTGTTATTCATGGCTAAATGTTTGTCCACTTCTGTCCTAGATAGATGTCAGTTTGGTCATTATATTGAATATTTTTGAAGTAAGAGGCTGTTAAAACATATAAATGTTTTAACTTTTACATTATGGGTCTGATGTTAAACTTGTGTTTGACTCCATAGATATAAACTTTTAAAGGTGAAAGATCCTGAGGAAGTTTCTTACTATCTTCAGTTGGAGACGTCATTTCTCCTGGATGAAGGTGCAGCTGTGCCACAAACGTCTGGATCTTTGAAGATGAAGAGAGAAAAATAATGAACGTCAATGTATATCAAAAATTGAATGTAATGTATGACAGCAACCTTCATACTGTTTGGGGTTCAGGAACCATTAGACTAATAATAATTATGTTATTATTAGAATAATGATCTTATTTCAATTATACTTAAATTTCTCCACTGAGGCACAATAAAGGTCATAGCTATTCTTTAGTGATTCGTTTCCATTTTTTCAATGGTTGGTAGACATGAAGAAGAATTGAGAAAAAGGAGGGAGACATTTGATAAAGGTACCATGATTGGGAGTCCGACCAAGATGAACTGCAATGAGGATTATATCCTCCTCATATGGAGTCCCTGCTCTGTCATTACACAACATCCCAGACTATTTCTATTCTAAAACTAGAATAACTGAGAAAATATTGAGTAAAATATTCCAAATTTACTATGGATTTCAGTCACTGTTTTGGGGAAAAACGCATTGTTCACCTAAAATAGTCTAATCAGAACTTCCTGAAAGTGTTGAGTTGAGTCCTGCGCTAGTCCAGCCTGCTGAATCTCAGTAAATATCTGGATTTGTACTCACCAGTATTTGACTCAGGTGTTTAGAAGGTTTTCTGATCTGCAGCTCTGCTGATGCTCTGACAGTGTTTAACTTCAGTCAATCTATTTAGAGCTGCTGTTGCTCCACCCCTAATTTCAGGTATTTGTCGAGGTTTGTTTCCTCCTTCATCCTCATTTTTAACTCTATGGTTTTATTAACACTTGAATAACAAGAGCCTTATTAAAGGCAGTTTCCACAGCTCAACACAGAAGAAATGTAAAATATAAAATGTCTTTATTTTTTATTCCTCACAGGATTGATTGAACTTTTTTATAGTAAATTTCAGTGATTCTTGAGAATAGAGATAAAATGGGTTTAAATTTTCCTAATTTTTTTTATTATTCCTCAACCTTATGTATGCAAATATGACAAATGTTTTGTAAATGTAAAGGTGCTAAGCTGCAGGCTCCCCGTTGCAACATATTTTTAAAAATAAAATTTTGAATGGACTTGACCCAGAACTTTGTCATCACCATCTGACAAAGTTAAATATAACATTATTTTTAATGACCCTATTAGTGATATTTTACTCATTTTACAGACTAATTTATAAGTGTTTTTTTTTCCAGGTAGAAATTCATTTTACCCCCCCCTAACCCTCTAGGGTGGAAAAGGTAAGATAAATTTGTTATTACAGACAAGATAATTAGTAACATTTGTTGAAGCAACATTTCTATCATGTAGTTTGTTTTTTATCTCTAATTACAAAAATGAGATGGGATTATTGTTTGTCTCAGGATAGATTCTATTTTTATATTTTTATGATCTTGTTCCTCTTAATATGAATGACTGACCAGGGAGCTCAAGTCCTCCAGATGCTTCTCTGCTCCATCTCACCTGGACCAAATGAAAGGCTGGTTAGCAAGTCTGATCAGAGCTGATCCTGGTCAGGTGGAGTAAAGATGCATCTAAACCAGAGTTTCTCCATCCTGGTCCTCTGTCCTCCTGCTCTGCATGTTCTAGGTGAGCCTCTGTTCCACAACAGCCAATTTAAATGATTACATGACCATCAGGTGCTGCAGACGCCTGTTAATAACCCAGAGATACAACCAGGTGGCAGAAGAGAAACAACCTAAAACATGGAGGACAGGAGGAGAAACACTGAGCTAATAGTTGCGGGACAGTTCTGATGGATCAGATCTTTACTTTCTACAAATTGTTACTGAATGTTTCAGAACCTTTGACAAACGTTTTTAACTATTAACTAGATTAATACCTAGTCTTCAGAAATCAGCACCAGAGGGTTAAACAAATGTAAATAATTACAGAACAATATCCAGATTATCAGACCCAGTCAAGGTTCCTGAAGTTAATTTAAAGGACCAACTGAATGTTTTATAACTAAAGATATTCTAAATTATTATCTGACTGAAAGAACATTTACATGTTACTGAAACTATAAAAGTTGAAAATGATTTTTCATTTTATCCTAAATAATCTGTTGGTTTGCCTGGTACTAATCTGGGAATGTTTAAATATTTTATCTATATAATGACACTTTTAGCTTTATTTCAGTTATATTATGTAATATCTGACTTTTCATACACCTATCTATCTATCTATCTATCTATCTATCTATCTATCTATCTATCTATCTATCTATCTATCTATCTATCTATCTATCTATCTATCTATCTATCTATCTATCATTATCTATCTATCTATATAGATTTTTTGTTCCACTTTTCTCCTTTTCAGTTTTAGACAAGTTAAATTTATTCTATAGTTACTGGAATCACTGCCCCAAATTAACTAAAGAAACTATAACTTCATTAATAATTTCATTAATTACTAAATTTGATTCCCCATAACAAATAATAGTGTCATTGGTATGTGACAATTAACAGATTTAAATACTTCATTTATGTAATTGTAAAATAAATCAGGGTCTAAAATAAACCCTGTTATTCCCTTAGTTACCTCTAAAAAGATGAGATAGCAGCAGAGACACAGATCCATTTCACAAGAGCCTCAGGACTTGATCTGATCTGTAAAGTTTCCACAAAATGCCCAGTAAAATGTGTGAAGAAGAAAAAGATCTGTGCAGTAAGTGGGTGTGTTTCAGATGATCTACAGAGATTAGCTGCCAAACTGATTACAGCAGAAAACTGTCCTATTTAAAGGATGATGTGAGTCTCTGGCTGTCATCATGAAGCGCCTCAGAGATCAGATCAGCTTTGTTCTTTCTATTGATCTGCATGTGTTGCACATCTTAAAGGTAAATGTATTAAGTTTATTTCCTCTGAACAATCCTGTTCATGTTTGTTGGTAAGGTTTACAGACAATATAAAGTTTGTACCTATTTTCAGGCTCTTAAAAAGGTCAATAAAAGAGAAACACAAAATTGTTTGCAATCAAGAGCATTAATAACATCATTAACAACTTTCAAATTAGCTATGAGACTTTCTGAAATCAGAATGTAAATCAGTTAAAATATTAATTCCAAAATGGAAATTGAATGGAAAGATGACTCAAACCTTGAGTTTCTGAAGTTGAACTCAAACTAGATTTTTTAGAGGTTTTAAAGTCCTTTTAAAAATCAAGGGGAGCCTTTGTCAGGATTATGATCTGTTGTGAGTTTGTGGTGTTGGAGTTGCTCTGAACCACTGGAGGGCGCCATGGAGTTCCTGAGGTCACCAGCAGGCAGTGTCGTGGTTCTCGGATCCGGTCTTGGTCTCGAGACCGTTTCTTGATGGTCTCGGTCTCTGGTGCTGATGACTCGGCATTTTATTTCAAGACCGGTCGAGACCGCAACTGTGAAAATATCACTAAACATGCAGCATATTATCCAGTTCATTTGTTAACATCTTTGTTTTCAGTGGATCCAAAACGCACCGATAAAAACAACCAATTACGTGACTTGCCAGTTAGGTGTTTATGTTTCTCCCTCACCTTTCACTCACACGCGGCGCTCCAGACATGCGCAGTGGTTTCCTCTCAGCGGCAGAAGATCTAATAGTCAGTAATAGAATAAACTGCATAAATCATAATAAATCCGATGGCCACAGTAACTCAGCAGCGCTTCAGTTTCACAGACGGTGGAACAACGTCTAACTTTTTTCGACATATAGAAAAGTAGCTCAAAGAAGGTTAAGCTCCGTTAAAGTGACGTTAGCAAAGCTATTTGTACAGAGACACATAAGCCTTGTGATGAAAAAATGTTTTCACTCACTGCCTGAATTATTGTGCGGAGGTTTGACTGACTTGTTGCACATATGAGACAAACTGTGTCTGAAACTCTGCAATGTAGTGATGCGACATTCAGGAGCAGAACGATTCCTCTGCACGGTCTTTACTTATTAGACAGGACTGGAGTGTCACTGAGAGCCAATCAGGTTACCACACGCTGCCTACAGGGGGCGCCGTGCCATTGCAGGGTTTGGGCCCGGGAAGCCATGTGGATGAAAAAGAAAAACAAAAAAACATGAACGCTGTATGCACTGGGCTTTTACTTTATAACAGCCAACTCTGTTATTCCTCTGTCAATTTGATACAGTAGGAGCTTCTACACTTCCCATATCCATGTCCTCTGTAACTTTTATCAGCAGTTAAAACTGTTTAATCCATTGTTAACATGTGGTAACCTGTTTTTCCGAGCCGCCTTTAAACGCAACATGAGCGCCATGATGCTGGGTTAGTGAAGGAGACCTGATGCTGCTGCTGGGCGGAGCTACAGGTGTGTTAGAATCATGGCAACAAACCAGCAAAACGCAAATAACTTTTCACAGTTTTCCCCCCAAACTGACAGACTGTTTAGTGAAGCTGTTTGATGCAGGTAAAGTTAGCTAAAAGATGACTAGCTAGCTAATATCAATGCAGCACCTTGAGCTTGTTAACAAGTAGCTTATAGGCTAAGTTGTTGTCTATGTTCAGCTGCATAGATTAATTCTTGCTTGTTGCTCCTTGGTCAGTGTTCAGTTGAGCTTTGCCTCTATGCTGTGTTTAATGGTGCAGACGGTGGTTTCTGACATGAGCAACATGGGTAAACACCCAGGGTGTTATCGTTTTAGGGGTGGCAAGAGACCACCGCAGATCGTAGATGGAAGCAAAGCAGAACAAAGTTTGTTAAATTTAATATTGGTTAAATTTATTAAGTATTTAATATCTATATGTTTTTATGGGAATATGGATCTTTGAGATCAATTTGAGAAGTAATTTTGATCATATTTCTCATTCTATGATATCATGTAGAGCGCGGCGCTGGTCTTGGTCTTGACTTGGTCTCAGACCCTAAAAGTCTTGGTCTTGTCTTGGTCTCGGGTTAGGTGGTCTTGAACACAACACTGCCAGCAGGTATTAACTGCTTTCCATCCATCAGGTTCATCAGCAGGCAGGATAAGCAAAGATGGCTGCCAGACCTCTGACCTCTGACTGTTAAACCTAAACTCTCCGTGTCTCCTAGTGCTGCTCCCTGGTTTAAACTCCTGTGTTTTTATTCTCAAAGGTTTTGATGCTGGTGATGGTGAGATGAAGCTTCATGAGGTTTTCTGTCAAATCGGTCAACTTGATCCAACGTGCTGTGGTTCTTCATCTGCTCTACTGCGCCATCATGTGGACAAACATGCAAATGAAATGCTGTGTGAAGCTTCAAATTGTATGAACACATAAATTGTGTTTGTGTTGCAAACACATAAGTTATGAATATGATCAATTAATAAATGAAGTCGTATCTGTACAGCACATTTCACCAACAAAGTATTACAAAGTGCTTCACATCATAAAAACACAAAAATATCATCATCATTATATAGTCAACAATTGTTAAAACCACTGACAGACATTATAGTTTGTCAAGTCCGATAACCAAGATCATCAAATCTGTTGATTGATGTTTCATTTATTATGGTTCTAAAGCAAATCCAAACATGGAAGTTTTTAGAAAAGCTCCATGTTTCAGTTGTAGTTTTAAAGGGAGTTTTGGTGATTTGATTGTTTTTTATCAGAGTTTTGATATCTGCTGTTTTTAAAGCCTGATGGAGAAAAACCTGATCAGAGACGAGTTACTGCCTGTCATCTGTAATGACAGGCAGGACTTTGTTAAAGAAATCTTCTGAGCTTCAGTGTCATAGACATTGATATGCTTCAATATGCTAATCAAACTTTAATCATTAGTGAACTTTATCATAAACCATTAAAAACAGCAGAATTATTCATGCTCCTGCTGGTGAACCATAACTACACATGAGGACCTTTCAAATTAAAAACAACTAATGAGGAAAATTCAATCTTAAAGTCAAGATTTCATCAAAGTTTCCTCACCGTCTCATTCCTCCCTCAGAGGATCAGCAGGATGACGTGAACCACAGGGAGGCAGTAAAACCGCAGTAAGTCTGATTACTGTTAACATGTAAATAATAATCTGGCCTCACTGCACCATGAAGTCACTGGAAAACTTTGGAGCAAATGGGAGAATTGGGAAGAAAATTCAAACTGTTTAGGCCTGATGTACTTTAGTGCTGTGACCTGCAGGGGGCAGTATCTGCCCCTCTGACTCCTAACCCGTTTATAAACTCCCCCCTCCACAGTGGAGTCTTAGTGATAGACTCACAACCCAGAAAGGCTCAACTTGGAGCATCGACTTTCTACCATGTGGATGTAAAACTGAGATTTACTCTCCACCTCACATCAGGTGTTTTTATTTAAATCTAACCAGAGGAGCTTTTGTTTGTCACCTTCCTGACCAATAAACTACAACACTGCTGCCCTCTAGTGCTAAACCTGCAACTGCACAGTCTTAGATTATTTAAATCGTCCCCAACCTACGGGCCGCGGACCAATTGGTACCGGGCCGCACAAGAAATAAATATTTTAGTTTTACGTATTATCTGAGTCTCAAGGATCTTTCATTTTGAAAACCCTTTAACCTGATTCTCTCATTGAGGCCACAATGAGTAAGAAAGAGATTGTTAGGATTCGGGTTAGTGTGAGTGCTCCTTCCTATAGAGGATCTTCGTGGGAAGGTTCTGGCAGGCTGGTGCAGCTGAATCCAGTAAATCAGCTGATGGACTTTTAAGAAGCAGCAGATCAATAACTGACCGGTCGATGGTCCCTCTGGTTGGTCAGAGTCCAACCAAAGTTTATGTTGCTGATGTTTGAGAAACTTTAGGTAATAATTTGTCTTCCCTCAGAACCAGTGGCGCAAATAGTGGATATGCAGTTTATGCAACGATGTGGGGATTTTTTTTCTAGTCAGCATTTAACAGCTGATTGGGTGACACTTTATTTGAAGGGGTGAATAAGACGGTCATAAACATGTCATAACACTGTCATGAACATGAATAAGCCTTTATGAATATTTATGACTGCAGTCATAAAGTGTCATTCGGTAAATTGACACTTTTAATACAAAGTTGACATTATTGAAAATGTCTTTGTTATGACAACTTGACATTAACCAAGAAATTATTACTTATATAAATTTGTTATAAAAGTTTTACTGATTACACTTTAAAAATTAGGTAACTTTATGTTATTAAAGGTAAAATTTAAACAATAATACTTTATTTAAAAATAAAATATGTCTAATTTACGGTAAAGTACCAGCAGGTTGTTTTTTTTTTACCGTTTTTGTACAAAAATTAGAGACATTCTTTTTTTACAGTGTAGCAGAGTTTGAATGGTATAATTGGATTTTATCATTAACAAGTTCACTATTGACGCTGAAATCCTGTCGTACAGAAGAGGATGCATTTCCTTGGTCCTTTGTCAGGTTTCTCAGGATTTTAGGTCATTTTCATTGTGTTGGTATTTATTTTCTCTGGCCTCATAATTCCTCCTCCGTCCTTCACTTTTCCACTTTCCTATTTTTTAAGCAAACCGTGAGTCAAACAGTCACTGGGACTGACTACTATTTATTCCACTGAGGGACAGTAACTTTAACATTCACCATTCTGAACAGGTGATGGCGCTCTTTCTCCGTCTATAATCAGACGTTAAAGCGACTTGAAACCATTCCTCCCTCCCTGGCACCTGCAGACCCGGGTCCCTCCAGGCTCGGGTCGGGGGCAGCCGCAGCTCCCCTCCCCCCAATAGCTCCGCGCCTGGATTACCGTAAGAATTTGCAAGAAAATCTGATTTTTTGGAAGGAAAGTATATAGAGTTAGTGGTTTTACACTTTTCTGCATTGCTGTCATGCCTCCTATTGTGTCTGGGTCCCTGCGCTTTGCCTCTGCATGCCCATTCTGGTTTATCTGGCTTTGGCCAAAGATGTCTTTAAAGATTTGTTTTTCTTTCTTCTTCTCTGCTCTGCTGCACTTTTAGCCCTTTACAGATCTGCTGCTGCTGCTTCTTCTCACCCCAGGCCTGCCGCCTACGTTCATTGTTGATTTGCTCCATTTTGACAATCATTGGTGAACTTTTTGCTCAAGTTTAGCCATTTATTTTCACACTTTGCAAGACTCATGACCTTCTGATTGATCATTTACTTACTGACTGTAGGCTGACCTATTTCACGATACAGCAGGTCAGCTTCGTTCGTCAGCACAGTCATCTGATAAGATCTACACAAGTGTTAATTATTTATATCTACTTAATGTGAACAAATGGTTCAGAGAATGAAGACAAGAAAGTTTTTAAATTATTTAGTCTAAAAACGCATTAAAGGTTACTTTTATCGCTTAGTGTCCACAGGAATGTTAAAACCTTCACTATCATGACCTTAACAGTTTTTGACATTAATCAGGTATGAATCTAAGAAATTAGCTAAAAATTCATAGTAAGGGCCTGATGGATTATTCAAAACAGAAGAATTTGGTTTTAAATTTCTATGAAAATTAAGTGCAATAGAATTGTAGCTAATTTTCGATTTGAGATTAATCAGTAAATGTGATTATAATGGTTGCTACTCATTACCCAGTTATCAAGGAAAAGGATAACAGAAACTCATTTATACTAACACATTTAGAAGGGTTGGACTCTGAATAAGATGTTTTAAAACACTAGACTGGGCTGCGGCTGCCACAAATTACATCCTGTATTAACTGGCATCATGTATTTTTCAGTGGTGTTGCATTTGTTAATTTTTCATGTATAAGTTGTTTGTCAGAGTGGAGCCACTCAGACGGCAGAATGGTGTGGATGCAAATGCCACATTAAAATAAAAGATAAATACATTTAAAACATATGAGTTGCATCTGCTTCACACCTGAGTAACGTCCTTATGCAGCTGCAGATTGGAGGAGACAACAGGGCTGTGAAGGCCTGGAGATGGAGGGACGATTTTTTATTTTACTTTAGCTTATTATTTGACTATAAAACAGAGAAAGAGTTTAAAGTCCATTAAAAGTGCCAACTTTGCATTATTTTATAAATATTGATACTTGAATGCAAAGTTAGCATTTTAAAGCAACTTTTAGAGCAACTTTGCATTAGAAGTGTCAATATTTACCAAACGATCCTTCATGACAACAGTCAGACATTCATAAAGATTCTTTATGTTCATGTCAGTCTTAACACACCTGGTAAAATAAGGTGTTACTGAATCAGCTCCTTACACAAGTTTGTTTTGGTTATATATATTTGTTCTTCATTTAATGAGGTTTAGGATGACCAGAAATTTGAACTAAGAGTATCGATACATCATTATAATACGTCAAATTTAAAAGTACTGTCTAGTAAAACTACTTGTTACTGTAATGTTTTCCCACAAAAATACTCAAGTTATTGCAATTATCTGCTATCCACCAATGTTAATAACTACACTGGCTTCCTGGAAACAGTCCTGCCACTAAGTGACCTTAACACAGCTGGGAAACCTCATTGAGGTCACCTCGGCAGTAAACCAGCTGTTCTGTTCTGGGAGGGTTCAAGTTAATCTTCCCACAGAAAGTGCAACCATAAAACCATGAAAGACGTTTGTAGTTGAGCCAGTATTACAGGAACCAGCTTTTATTTTCACTGACAGTTTATGTCTTTTTGTAGAGCAGGTCATATCATGTCACTCTGTAGTGTATTTAGGAACAAGTTTTCTTTGAGGATTGCTCTTTATTTAATTTCAGCAATATTCCCATCAACGGATTTCCCTCCATTGCTACAGATAATTACACCCAGTGTTGCCACCATCGTGACTTTCCATGCTGACGGTGTATTCAGAGTGCAGACATGTTACATTTTGCCTGTGGGCTCCAGGTGCTGATGAACCTGAACATGTTGCCAGTCAATCACAGGGCAAAAACATTCAGTTCTGATTTCATCCAAACAAAGCAGCTTGTTCCATGTTAGCAGAATCCTATACAAGGCTTTGGGGAAGCCATTGATGCGACTTCTTTATATGTTCTAATATAAATATGGGCATATTTTCTAATAAATATGTATAAACAAAAGATTAAAGTCTGTTTCTTAAAAATAGACCCAAAGTCTAAACAGAGACTTAACTTTTTTAAAATTTTATTAACTTTATTTATGAAGCAATTTCAAACAAAGCACTGATCAAATACAAGGGGACAAAAACTAAAAGGAAACAACGCAAATAAAAGCATAAAAAAACAAAAAAAGTAATAAAACTACAGTTGTAGCAAACAACTGGACTTAAAAAAACATCCTCAGAATAATCTCCCTCACTAACGGTTTTATTTTGCAGTGTGTTTATGTGCTGTAAAATCAATGATGAAAAATTAAGACAACTACAGACTTGTGTGAAAATATTTTAATATTTTTAAAGACTCAATACATTATATCATTCTCAGATTAAGCATAAAAACATGTTTCAGAAAGGAAATGTACATCTATTTCCAAAATGTAAGATTGCACTAGTTCACAGACATTAACAATTAGTAAAATAAAACTGATCAAAGGATCTATTATTCCAGACAGTATTTCAATCTGGAGAGACTCAAACGGAGAAAGAAAGCGATTAGAAGAGTTAAATGACAAAAATAAACATAAAATAAACAAAGTTCTTTGGCGTTCAGGATGTTGAGCTGGACTTCGATGAGCTGGATGAACATTCCTGGTGCAGGATAGGAATGTTGACCCCCAGGGGCCTGAACTGGTGGCAGAGATGAGGCCTGAGAGCCGGGAGCAGAAGGTGGAGATGGGCGGAGGTGGGTTGATCACAGCTGGTGAGCAGAAGAGGCCCTGGATGAAGGTCCTTTTGAACTGGAGCCCAAACGATGATTGGCTGGAGTGAAGCTTGAACCGGCGCTGATTGGTCCAGGTTGCAGGGAGGGAGGTGCTGATTGAGGAGGCAGGTGCAACTAGAGAGTCTTCCAGACTGGACTTTTGTCAAGACTCCATTTCTTTATGTATTTTAGAAATCCATCACCAGAGTTCCTTTTCTCTGAAGCCCAGTGAGTCAGAATGAGAACTTCCTAGTCAGAAAGATGAAAATCAACGATCAGAGAGTCAAACTTGGGGATATTTCCAGTTTCTTTCATCATAGACTCACTGGCTCTTACCCTCTCAGGACTTTCTCTATCTCAATGCTTGTTCCACCATTACCAACATAACCTTAACCCCATATTTAATGGTCCTATAGTTAAATATTTGTTTAAAAGTGTTGCTGTCTGTTAAAGGTGAAATTTGTTCTGATCAATTACATTTATGAATCTCCAGTGAACCTGTAAAAGAAATGTAACGCAGTTAGTCTGTACCAACCTTTTTCCATCACGTTCATTTTCTGACTACATGTTTTCTAGCATCTTCTCCTTCAGGGTCTGTTTTGTGGATCTTTGGCATTTCTGTTCTTACAACTTTTAGATTTTGTTTCTTTACATTTTTTTCTACTATTATTTTAAACACTTTACCTGTTTCAGTTACAGGCTGGCAGGTCTAACATGGGAGGTGGATTTATCCCTCTTTCTGAGTGAATTTGGGATTTTCATCTATTCCACCTACAGCACTGTCCCCAGTGTCCACATGTTGGAAATCATCAGGAGGCAGGTCGACTCCACCCACTGCATGATCCTCAGTACCTGGATACAGGTCGACTCCACCCACTGCAGGGCTGTTAGTTTCTTCTAGAGCAGAAAACATTTTCTTAAAGTATGAAGTCAATCAAATTTTAAACACAAATATTTGTCTCACAAGACATCAGAAATGATCAGATATCTTATGAGATCTAATTTTAATGTTATTTAAAAGAAGATAATGAGACAGGAAGGTGACAGCCTGCTGCTCATAAATGACCCACAAATAAATACAATTCTGAGATCAAATGTTTTCAACATTCACAGAATTAGAAGTGAACTGGAAATTTGAAAAATACTTACGTTGATGCATATTCCGATCACTTCTTACTTTACAAAAAAACTGTTAATGTGAAAAGAAAATAAGACATTATATTTATGTTTGCTCTTTGGTGAGAAGGTCTCAATAAACAGCTGAACTTACTAATCCCATGTTGCTTACAGATCCATAGGTTGCTGCTTTGCTGCAAAATGGACTGGAAACATCTGAGTCCCACCTTAAATAAAGTCCTCCTCCTTTCTTTGATCACGTCACATAAGACAATCCTTATGACTTCTAGTTTCCACAACTGATATCTCACTTCCAGGTTCAATAACCTAATCATTGAATAGACTTCCAACTTTTAACTCAAATCATTTAAAATAAAAATGTGGACTTTTCTAAACTCTCACCTGCACAGTCGAAGGTGAGCTTCGTTCCAACAGTCCTGGTAGTTTAAACTAACTACATGAAGCTACTCCAACTCTCCATCCCTCCACAACCGAAAGGATAAACCAGATTCCTGTGCGCCGCTCAGAGAAACTATCCACAACGATACAAAACAGCAAAACTTCCACGTACGTGTTTTTTCTTCTCACGTTAACAGACAAATGGTTCACAGTTCTGGAGGAGTAAATGCTGACATATGCAAATTGCTGTGTTTCTTTAGATTTTAACTAATTTGAATAAAAAACTGAACTTGACTGCACTGGTTCATAACTGGGATAAACTGGAACTTAACGTATGATTAGATTGAATTTATGTCCTGTTTAGTGAGTTCTGAGTCAGTACTGTTTAAATACATTGTATTGCATGACTGTCTGCAGTCATATCAGTGCAGAACTGAATAAAGTGCAATAACAGCAGAAATGTTATACAAAAATGAATAAACCTGAGTAAGTCTGCAAATGTAAGTAGGGAAGTAAACACATCCATTGGGAGCAACAAATTAAATGCAGCTTTTGCTTTCTGCTTTATATTTCATGTCAAACAATAAATGTGATGTTCTTATGGAAGCTTTTTTATTCTTCTCTTCATCAGCGATTCTTTTGCAGACCAGCTGTTGTGTTTAGGATTATTGTTCTGTTAAATACTCAGTTTAGATAGTTAGACAGGTGGACTCATATTAGACCCTAACATATCAGTCATACACTAACAGAAACTTCAAGTTAATCGCAGAACTGATATGTTTTCATTTATTCCCTGGATATGTAGTATTGCATTTATTTTCAACTGAGAAAATTAAAAATAAAACAGTAGAAGCAAAAGAATGTGTTCATGTTCAAACCACGCAAAATGCTGATATTCCAGGTTCAGAATTAGACTTTTATGATCTACAGTCAATCAATAAAATAAATATAAAAGCAAAAAATGCTTCCAACTAATATCACACTGTATCTCAACCCATTGCTAGCATGTTCATAACCTTAACCAAAACTGAGCTCAGCTGCTTCTTGAGTCCCACAGGCCAAAAAGACCCTATAGGACCTTCAGCTTGACAGCATCCATCACCGAAGGCGTCCACCAACGGGTTCAACGGTTATCGCCACGACAGGCACCAACAACCTTGAAGCCACAGCTCAGATAAGCTGCCTCAAAAATGGAGGCGCGGAACATGGTCCACTCAGACTCAATGTCGCCAACCTGCCCCGGAACGCGTTCGAAGTTCTGCTGGAGGTGGGAGTTAAAGCTCTATCGATCCCCCGTCAATCATCGAACTGCGGCCTAAGGTCTCCTGGTACCAGGTGCACATATGGAAACTCTTATGCCTGAACATGGTGTTCGTGATGGACAAACCGTGACGAGCACAGAAGTCCAACAACAGAACAGAGTTCAGATCAGGGGGGCCGTTCCTCCCAACCAGGCCCTCCAGGTCTCACTGCCCATGTGAGCATTGAAGTCCCCCAGCAGAACAAGGGAGTCCCCAGGAGGGGCATCTCCAGTCCCCCTCTAAGGACTCCAAGAAGGGGGGGTAATCTGAACTGTTGTTCGGCCCGTAAGCACAGACAACAGTCAGAACCCGTCCCCCCACCCGTAGGCGGAGGGAGGCGACCCTCTCGTTCACCGGGGTAAACCCCAACATACAGGCGCCAAGATGGGGGGCAACAAGTCTCTCCACTCCTGCCCGGCGCCTCTCGCCGTGGGCAACTCCAGAGTGGAAGTACGTCCAGCCCGTCTCAAGGAGACGGTTCCAGAACCAGAGCCATGTGTCGAGGTGAGGCCGACTATTTCTAGCCGAAACCTCTCAGCCTCTCAACCAGCTCCGGTTCCTTTGGATCAATTTTTTGGAGGAGTTGTACTGCAATGTCAATTTCCCCCTGGGGATTCATAAAGTACATGCATTCATTCATTTATTCATTGGGTAAGCAGTTGTCCTCTAACAGTAAGTTGTTTCTCTGTGTGTACATGAAGGAGACTGGCAGTGCTAAGACCTTTGTCCTGGTTCTGACTCATTGTTGACGGAACGGTGCATTTCTGTACATGTCATTAGTTGCACTGGGAGGATATGGAGGAACTTGATGTTTTCACAGATTATCTGTCTCAAACCATATTGTGGAAACTTGGTAATTTTAACAAATATGTAAAATATATTTTTTAGAAAAGTTATTACTGCAGCTTTAACAGCAAAAACATTAGAATTGTCATCATTAGTACAACTTTACTCAAATGTACAGGGTCCCTAGGCTATTAACCTCAAACTACTCAAAAAGATCAATTATCTGAAATGCAATAAAACTGTGTGTTGTGTGGGTTGAAGATTGTGAGCCAATAAATGAAACTCCTGGCTGGTTCGCCAATAAGTGTAACCCTTTGTGAATGGAATAGTCCAGGATATCAACTGAATGCATAAGAATCAACCTGATTTGTTAGAACAAGACATCAGAGTCAACACTATTACGGTAATTTCTCCTTTAGATTTTTCTTTATGCTACATATATATAGTTAAGGCAATGTTTTCGGCTGTGTGGCCCCGGCGCTCCTTCAGCTGCAGAGTTCATTGTCCATCTCAATCAATCAATCATCAATCCAATTTTATTTGTATAGTACATTTCAGCAGCAAGGCATTTCAAAGTGCTTTATATAATTACTATAAAAACAGCAAGTGACATTGAATAAACAGTGAGAAAAAGAAAGAGATTTTGAAAAACAAAGATAAAAACATTAAAACTGCTCCCCTTTTAGGACTTCAGTTAAACGTTGTTTAACTGGGATTCTAACCCTCTGGGACTTTAGTCAAAAACACCGTTTGACAAGGACTCCAACCTCTAGGTTTTTAGTTGATATGCCATCAACTGGGACTCTAAACCCCCAAGGCTTTAGTAAAACGTCTTTTAACTGGGATGTTTTCTGGGGGGCGTAACATCATTAAAACGTAAACAGTGAGAAAGAGAAATAAAAAGAAATTAATAAATAGATAAAAAGTAAAGATAAAACCATTAAAAACATCGAAGACATCAAAACCCACACTCCAAACCTAATTTAGCTCTGAACAGGTGGGTTTTAAATTGAGATTTAAGGGCACCAGCTGTTTTACAGTTTTCTGGAAGTTTGTTCCAAATCTGTCTGCAGGATCCAACCAAAGGTTCCTCTTTTGAATTTACCTGTTTTATTGATTTTCCACCCTATGGACCTGTTTGGATTGGCTGGCTCTGTTGCCCTGCTTGTTTTACTGGCTTGTTTTATTTTATTGTTTAGGTAGATGATCTCAGATCCACCTTTGCCTTAGAGATATTGTTCTGTGTTCTTGTTTCAAGGGCTACTCAAAGGTCACCCTCCAAATTGGCCGGCTCACTTTCCTTCTTTCCTCTATCTGCTTTCTGAACAGCACACTCCACTTTCTTTGGTTCCTCTTATGTGTTGGTCTGTGCATCTCATGCTCCACTCAGTTACATTTGCTCTCCTTTCATTTCCATTTTGCCCTTCTATCTGTCTTCAACACAACATAGTGATCTTTGATTGCAGTTACACATTTTACATCATTTCAAGTTCATTGTTTAACTCACATCCATAACTTCTTTAGCTTCTCTGATTCCACATTAAAACATTATTATTATAATTATGTTGCATTGTGTCTTATTCAATTGCTCAAAGTGTTCAGACTTCTTTTAATTCATGCATCAGAATAAGGAATAATCTCAACTCTAAATTTTCAGGCTGGAAACTTACTTCCTCATTTCTCAGGAATCCTGCTATTCCTGTTTCATGACTCTCTGCCTGACTGATTTCTTATGATTAAATTCAAAAAAAAAAGAACTGAGGCAAAACTTGCACTGAAATGGCGACTAGCATGCCTGGATTAGCCACCCACTGAATTGTCAACTTCCTCTGCTCTCCATTAGCACAGATAGGTTTACATAAACATTGGACAGTCTATCATTAACCTTGGCTAAGCTAATAACTGACCTGCCTTGGATGCCAGTTGTAAATCTTTCTTTTTTCTTTGTATGAATTTTTCCAGGAAAGATGGGTGGCATAATATTGGGCAAATTTCTAAAAGGCAATTTCACTTATTCTACCAAAAGGTTATATTAATAATACATAAAATTACATTAAAAATATTTGCTATTTTTTAAGTGGACATGATGAAAATTTTTGTTAACTTGTATTTATTTTTGTGAGTATTGTTTTTTTCTGTGTGCTAATTTAAGTTTCTTTATTCTGTTGAGTCTCCGTGTTGTCCTGTCTACCCCTTGATTGGTTACACCTGTTCCTTGTTTCCCCTGGTTTTCTCCCTGTGTATTTAAACCCACCTGTGTCTCTTACCTCCTTGTCGGATCCTTGTCTTTGCTACTGTCTAGTCCAGGGGTTGGCAATCCTGGTCCTCGATAGCTGGTGTCCTGCAACTCTTAGACGTCTCCCTGGTCCAACACACTTGAATTCAACAGCTGAATCACCTCCTCAGTGCAGTCAGGTTCTCCAGAGTCCTGCTAACAAACTCATTATTTGAGTCAGGTGTGTTGAAGTAGAGAGACATCTAGAAGTTGCAGGACACTGGCCCTCAAGGCCTGAAGTTGTTCACTCCTGGTCTAGTCAGCCATGCTTCCTGTTTCCAGTTGCTACCAGCTCTGAGCTTTTAGCCTTCTGCTTGTCTGTGATGCCTGGATTTTGGATTATTGTATATATCTTCATTAAATCATCATTTCTCTCACTATTATCTGGGTCCACTGCGTCTACCTCCCCACTTCACCTCCGCAAAATATGTAAATTTTGTGGTAATGCAACATTCACCATGTGTATTTTATGTATCAATAATAATTCAGTTTTTGCTTGAACGTTGTATCCAACAGAAATGTAGTTTTAGGCTGAAATGTTGTAGTGATGAAGACTTTGGCTATAGCCCTAAATATTCTTAAAGGATACTCGTCTGTGCATATGGACTTTCTCATGCAAACACTGGACCAGTTGCATTAAAGGCTGAAAAAACTGATATCATCTTGTAAAATGTGTTCCTCTAACTCAGTGGTTTCCAACCCTGGTCCTCAGCCGCCCCCCTCCTACATGTGTCTTATTCAATTGACACATGTGATTTTTCTCACATTTTCTCAGAACGTCCATGGAGACAAATGGACTGATTTTGATGAGGAAACCTGGGTACTCATATTGGTGTTCTTCTTTTTCTTGCTGGGTTGTACAGATCCAGCAATGAGGCCATCGAAAGCCTCTGGGATGCATAAGCTGGTATTGCTATTTTGAGCCAACAATGTCACTTTAGACCGTTAAGCACCCACAGATTTGACACCTTAAATAAAGTCTGACAAGCTTTCTCCCATCCAGGATGTTTGGGAGATATTGGTGCCCAAATAACCCCTCGACTCTGCGTTGTGTAGTTTTTTTTAATGAAGACAAGGAGTTTCTGGGTGATCTGCAGTTTATTTCCTGAATAAGAACATACCGGGTTTGAATCAGTGCAACGCCTCAGCTTCAATCAGCCACTCTCATGCAGCTTTCACAGACTGGCCATAATTACAGTAAAAATCATGTTTTAAAGATCATACAATGAAGAATACAATAATAAATTATGGACCTGAATGAGAGCATATTGGGGATCGAATCAGTGCAACGGCTCAGCTTCAATCAGCCACTATAACAGAGCGAGTGTTATGTTAGCTTTTTAACTTGTATACAGCAAATGTTTTATGATCAAATTAAAAGTACAAAAATTGGTGCCAGGCATGTATCTAGTAAATATTAATTACACACTATTTATCTAAGTTAGTAAAAATTCTGTTTTATCTGTTAACATTTTTCTACTTGTTGTGCTGAAGAACGCAACTCACGTCTCATGCAGCTTCACAGACTGAGTCCAGGAGCCAGCAGCATATAACCAGCCACACAGACAGGGGGCGCTATTTCCCCATTGCACTGATACATAAAGCAAGTGGGATTCTACACCCTAAACACTGTTACATATATGTCATTTTAATATAGCACAGCCTATACAAGAATAATATAATTGTTTCAGAATGCACTCAATAAAAAAAGTTTTTACACAGTAAAAGTAAAAAAAAAATCAAGAGTGTAGAGAAGTACATTTTTGTAGTAAGAGAGAAACAGTCGTTTATATTGATTCGTCATGGAGTTTCATCAGATCAACGACCAGCCTGACTAACAGGACAGATGATCAGAGGAGCAGAGTTTTTACCACCATTATTAAGATAAGGACTGAAGAACGGGTAGAGTTTCTCCTTGAAGCAGCAGCCAGTAAAGGAGAAAATCAGATCTGCAGCATCTACATCATAGAAGGAGACCAGACCCTGATCATAATCCACAAACACCCCGACCTTCTCTGGACCAGGATGGAGATCGAAAAGCTTCGAAGTCTTTTCCCCTGTTGAGTACCGATTTTCATTTCTCAACACTAAGGTCCAGAAACCGTTCTTGGTACTCATTACAAGTATTTCCTTCCTGTCTACAGACTCTCTGGCGACTCCTAGATCCCAGTCAGTCTTTCCTTTAACCTGAACCTCAAAGTAAAATCTGCCTGAAGAGAAACTCTGCTCTGCTAAAACAGAAACACACTTAGAAAATCTCTCTGGATTGTCTGGAAGTTTCTTCCAATCATCTCCATGTTTCACCTGTTTTCTATCATCAGACAGGATGAGTTTAAGATGAGCCGTATCAGGATCCAGAGTCACATCCACTGCAAACTGCTGGACCCTCCTCATGTCCAGCATCTTCTTCATCTTCTCCTCCAGCTGAGCCACAGCTCTCTCCACAGTCCCCTCATATGATGGTGGCTGAACTCTGTCCTCTACCCAGTTCTTGTTTGGTGGATCATCACTCAGAGAGGAGAAACTTTGGTGGAAATTCACCTCAGAGCTCCTCTCCTTCAGCTCAGAGATCTCCTGCTCCAGATCTCTGATGACGTCTTCAGCCTGTTTCTCTGTAGCTTCATGTTTGTCTTGGATCTCCTTGATTAGCTCCTTCAGGCGTCTCTCAGCAGACTCCATCAGAGCCGTGAAGACCTGAACACCTTCTACTGTCTCTCTGTCTGCAGCATCTCTACTGATCTTCACCGACTCTCTGATCTCCTGGATCTTCAGTCGTCTCTCCTGGATCATCTCCTGAACTTCAGCCTCCGTCTTCCTCATCCAATCTTTTATCAATATCTGTGACAGGTCATTCCTTTGAATTTTTTCTAAAATCTTGCTGGTCACCTCCATGCATCCTTCAAGTGTATAATTATGCATCATCACGTCCACAATATTGAGTCTTTTTGTCTTTTTAAGGTATCCCTTCCTGATTGGTGGGAGCCCAGGAATGATGTCAGGCTGCAGCAGGAACCACTCAAATCTTTTTAACTCATCTTCACTTAAATCATCCAAAGCTTTCAAGACATCTTCTGCCTTCATTTTGGCTCCTAATAAAGACAGAAAACACAGTAAAACATAAACTGATTGATACAACAAAATAATCATGGCCAAGTATTTATTGATGCAACAATTGAATGTATTAGCTCTCTGTTTTTATTTCATTTTGAGATCTTCAGTGTTTTTCGTGCACCATTAGCGCATTTCCCCATCATTTAAAAAAACAACTAAATTATTATGTCCAATACAATTTTCCCATTTTGAAAAGGAAAATATCACTTTTAAATGGCATAGAGTTGAACTCAACACCAAAATTATCTCCCATAAAGAAAATTGCAAACAAATAATGCTTGAGGACATTTCCACACAAACATTTTTAACTTTGTCTGTCATGAACTCTGCTAATGTATATGACCATCAGTGGTTTTGTTTTTAGCTCATGTTTCTATGGTTCCTTGCTTGTATTGTGTCACCAAAGGTTTGCAAAGTTTGTCTTCATTGCCAACATAACAACACAACCTTCAACAAATTCACACTTCTCTTCAGTTAAGTTATTAAAATGTCTAAGAATTAGCAGTGTGACTGGCTCCCAATTGGTTGCTTCATGTTTTTGATTTAAATCCTAACTATCGTTGATCATCATATGTGTCCTTGCACCTCCAGTCAGCCTTGTGCTAGCAAAACATACTGATTCATAAAACTCACTGGCATTGAGTTTGCCTAAGCTAAGGGTTTTGTGCTTTCAGTGAGATTTTGTTTTCTTTTTTCAATGTTTCCGTTCCAGTGCTGCTCTAGACAGATTAATCTAAATTAATCTAAATTTGGTCTCCTTTGAAGCAAAATTCTGCTAAAACATAACATCTGTCTCTCATAGTAAAATTTGGTTTGGTACTGAACTTGTTTGACTCCCCAGATCCATGTTTTTATTTGTGAGGAACTCTGAAGAAGTTTTTCATTACCTGTCTGTTTCTCAGGTGTTGCTGAAGTGTCTTTATCCATGTTCCCTGGAGGAAGGTGTAGAAGTGCCACAAATGTTTGGATCTTTTAAGGTAAAGAGAAAAAAAATGTATGTTACTGTAATATAAATAAAAAATCTAAAGAAATATATTAAAGCAATCTAATCTTGTTCATAGTACAGGGACCTTGAGAAGGAGAATTAATGTAATAATCATAACTTTGATTTTAAGAGACAAGGTGTTGAATGCAGATGAGAACCTAGCAAACAGGAGTCTAGTAAGTGTGTTCAGAGCTTCTATGGACGGAGTCTAAGATTAATCATTTTAAGATGTAATGCTCCACTTGTGAAGTACTTTTACTCACACATATATGTGTTTGTCTCTATCTTTGCAGGGACTTTCCAGGGACTTTGATTCATTTTTACAGTCCAGCCTCACCCCAACCCTAATAAAAACTCAATACATATCCTAGTCTTGGTTGTCAACAGTTTTATTGAGGGCTCAGACCTGGACAATAAAACATCAGCAATACAAATTTGTCCTCATTTTTCTTACGTGAACATTAAACATAAGAAAGACACTATGAAAACAAAACAGAAATTACATGAACAAAAATTACACATCCTAGTCTTAAGCCTAACCATTAACCCAAAAACGTAACTTCCCCTTGTGGGGGACCAAATTCTATTTAGTGTCTCCGCAACATAATATGTGTGAGGAAAATGGTCCCACAATGCATGAAATACATGATGCTCACACACACATGGTTGTGTTTGTGTGACTTACAATAACCCAAAAACCTGAGTTTTTGGGTTATTGCTGAGGGAAAACAGCATTTTCCCTCATGGGGACCAAGAATGTCCTCACAAAATAATCAAATAATCAAATAATCAGTTATTACTGACGGTTCCTCGTAGTCGACTAAAGAGGAAAGGAGATGGAGCTTTTTCTGTTGCTGCTCCTGTCTGATGGAATAACTTGCCTTTCCAGATCAGATCTGCTACAACCTGGATCATTTTAAATCGCTTCTTAAAACTTATTTTTACTCTTTGGCATTTAATTGATTTATTGTTTTGTGCTCTGTTTGTTATGTGTGTTGTTGTTCTTGTGCAGCACTTTGGTGCAGTTATGCTGCTGTAAAGTGCTATATAAATAAATTTGACATTGACATTGACACAAAAAGCAGTGGCCCCCCACAATGTAGAGGGACAAAAGTTTCCCATGAACATATAAAAACCTGGTTCACACACACACACACACACACACACACACACACACACACACACACACACACCACACACACACACACACACACACACACACACACACACTAGTTATAACTGAACTCAGAGGGTGTCTACTGCAGGGTTTCAGTTCAAATCTTTTAAAAAGGATAAATTTATGGAGCCACTTATTGTTTCTCTTTTTGTCTTTGTTCCACAGAAAATGCGACTTATTGATTTCTTAATTTTGAAACTATGTTAGGAAACATGATTCCAAACATGATTCCAAACTCTGATGAACTGGAGACCAGAATGAGTCGGTTCCCCAGTCAGTATTTAGTCTCTAGTCATAAAATAGTTTTAATGTTGGAGCTTTGGATCGATTCTCAGGTTCTGCACATCAGGAAAACCAGAACCTTCAGCTGCTTCCTCTACATTAGGTTTTTAAATTAACTAAACTCATTAAGCTAAATATTTTTACCATTATCAATCACTGGCCACTTAAAACAGCTTTTTGTTCTGTATTGTTTTATTAAATTATATTAATTCACAAAGTAAAACTGTTATGAGAACCTATAGACAAGCTCATAAAGACATAAATATGAGTTTAGTTAGATTCTGCTGCAGCATCTTTAAATATCCATCATTGTAATTAATAATGAGGTCAAACTGGCCCTGACCTCCCTGACCTCCCAGTATCTCCTCCACCGGCTCCGTCTGGGACCCTGCAGGTGTTACGTACCTGTTGGTTCCAGGTGTGTGTTGCTCCTCCAGCGGCTCTCTGATGGTTTCTCCCCCTCTGGCTCTCTGAGGCTGAATGAACACACTGCTGGACAGACTCAGATCCAGGACCCAGCGGGCCGCCAGAGGAAGACACGAGGTTTCCACTGCATCATGGACTCACTGCTGCCATCTGGTGGCCGAGTTGAGTCTCTGCGCTTCAGGTTATTTTCTCAGGACTTTAAAAATCTCCTTTAATCCTCCAGATGTTCTTGATCAGCATATTTCAAGGTGCTTTACAAAATTAAAGAAAAAAATAAAAACAGCATGTGGCAATGAATAAACAGTGAAAAGGAGAAAGATTTTGAAAAAAAATGATTAAAAAGGATAAAAACATACCTTTGATACAGAATCTAAGCGCCTGTCGTCGCCGGACTCCGCCGTCCATTTAACATGGGTATTATACAGGTATTTTCCAGGTTTCATCCAGATATTATCCAGGTTTTATCCAAGTATTATTCAGGTATTTTCCAGGTATTATTCAGGTATTTTCCAGGTATTATTCATGTGTTTCCAGGTATTATCCTGACCCCATCACCAAAAAGGACAAGGTCTCCAACCTTGCAGTACCAGGCTCTGTAGAAAGAGGAATAAAAGAAATTAATAAATAGATAAAAAGTAAATATAAAAACATTAAAAACATCAAAGACATCAAAACCCACAGTCTAACCCTAATTTAGCCGTAAGCAGCTCTAACCAGGTGGGTTTTAATTTGAGACTTAAAGGCTCTCAGTGTTTCAGCTGTTTTACAGTTTTCTGGAAGTTTGTTCCAAATTTATGGTACATAGAAGCTGAAAGCTGCTTCTCCATCTTTGGTTCTGGTTCTGGATGCAGATCAGAACCAGAACCAGAAGATCTGAGGGGTCCAGACGGTTGGTACAGCAACAAGCAGATCTTTAAGGTTGTGGTGCTAAACCGTTCAGTGATTTATAAACTAACAGTATTTTAAAGTTTATCCTCTGAGCTACAGGTGGAGGGACTTTAAAACTGGTGTTATGTCTCCATCTTCCTGGTTTTAGTCAGAACAGCAGCAGCAGCTTCTGGATCAGCTGCAGCTGTTTGATTGATTTATTAGTCAAACCTGTGAAGACGCTGCTGCAGGAATCAAGGCAGCTAAAGATAAACACATGATGAGCTTCTCTAGATCTGAGACATCAGTCCTCTGATCCTAGAGATGTTCTCAGATGATAGAAAGCCGACTTAGTGACTGATTTGATGTGACTCTGGAGGTTCAGGTCAGAGGTCATCATTACTCCCAGGTTTCTGCCTGATCGCTAGTTTTCAGTTGTAATAACTGAAGCTGTGCATTGATTCTAGATCTATAACTCTACATCTGTAACTCTAATCTATAACTCTGGTTCGCTCCTTTTTAGGTCCAAAGATAATAACTTCAGTTTTGTTTCTGTTCAGCTGGAGGAAGTTTTGGCTCATCCATACATTGATCTGTTCTAAGCATCTGTTCAGTGATTGGATGGGGTCAAAGGTCACCTGGTGACATTGTGTCATAGTTATGGTAGCTGATCTTATTTCCTGTTATAACCTCAGCCAGTGGGAGCAGATAGATATTGAAGGGGTCCTAGGATTGAACCTTGGGGTTCCCCACATGTGACCTTTGACCTCTCTGATGAAAAATTTCCGATGGAAACAAAGAAATCTCTGTTCTTTATGTGAGATTCAAACCAGTGGAGCACCGGACCGGAGAGTCCGACCCAAGTCTCCAGTCGATTCAGTAAAATGTCCTGATCAGCTCTGAGGTCCAACAGAACCAGAACCAGAACCAGCACTGTGGTTCTGCCAGTCTGTGTTTATATGGATGTCATTGAACACTTTGACTAGGCCGTCTCTGTGCTGTGGTGAGAACAGAAACCAGACTGGAAGGAGTCAAAGCGACTCATTATTGTTATTTTAATATATATATATATAACTTACTGCATCCAGTAAGTTATATATAATATTTATAATATATAATAGACTAAACACATCAGTCTGATGTTTATTTCACTTTCGTTAAGTTTCCATCATGTTCCAGTGATGATGATGATGATGATGATGATGATTCTTCCTCCTCCTGTCATGGCGGCTGCTGCTCGGATTTAAAGCGACAGGCTCACGTTTCCCGCTCCGCCTCCCGCAGCGCTGCGTCTGTCTCTTTAAGGCCTGACGCCGCTTCCCTCAGCGCGGTGCCGCAGACCCGCCATCAGCCTCGCCTCTCTCTGACGAACAGAACCTGACTGGACCGGGACCGGGCCGGATCGGATCGGATCGGACCGGATCGCCATGACGGAAACCAGCAAGACGCACGTGATCCTGCTGTCCTGCGGCAGCTTCAACCCGATCACCAAGGGACACATCCACATGTTCGGTGAGCATCTGGGGGCCCCGGGGGGGGGGACGGGGTCCGGGCCCGGGCCGGACAGCCTCTGGTACCGGTCCGGCACCGCTCGGCCCGGTCCAGCCCCGAAAATAACGGAGAATCTGCGCCGGTTCGGCTGCTGCTGTCCAGCACCGTGGTGCTGAAATGACGTCACCCAGCCCGGAACAGCTGCTGAAACATTCAGCGGTACCGGTTCCGACAGGAAAACAAGTACCGGTCAGATCCGCGGCGCAGAAAGGAGCGAGGCGGGTTCTGAGGTCCAAACGCGTTACAACAACAAACAACCGAACCGGAAGTTCAGGAGAACAAACAGGCCCAACAGAACCAGAACCGATCCTGTTTGAGTCGAAATGAAAACGTTTAATATAAATATAATCTCAAATAAAAAATATATCAGAATTAGTTTATAGATTATCAGCTGGAAAATATTGATCTGAAATCATCTGGAGGATTTTACATAAATAATTACATTTATGCAAATTAGTGTCCTTAGTATTATTCATGGGACTTTTAAAACTCAGAAACATTAAAACTATGATATTAATACTGAAATTTAAAGATGTTAATTTAAATATGAATATTTATTTTTCATTTTTTAGAGATGATTTGAATATTTTCAGTTTTTCGTCCGTCAGTCTGAAAACATTATGAGACAGAAACAACCTCAGCTAATCGATACACAGATATGAGCTTATATGTCATTTTACTCATATTTTCGCTCATAAATTTGCATCCTGGTTGCATTTGATCGGACCAGGTGTTTACAGCGAAAGGGGGCGTGGCCTGAAGCTCCGCCTCCATCCAGGTGTGTCCAATTATCAGGCAGCTTCAGTTTCTGATTGGGTCCAAACAGAGATTTACTGTTAGAAACTGCAACTGATTGGAACTGGTGGACTGTGATTTCAGGTTCAGGACCAGTAAAAGATCCAATGAAACATGAACAGGAAGTCATTCTCCTCGACCTCTGACCTTCTGGGTTCTTCTCCAACTAAACACGTTTAAAAACATCAGAAATGGGAGCTTTATATTAAGCAGAAGTTTAATATAAAAACATGAATGACTCAGAAACAGGAAGTCACCAGAAAAACAAAACAAGAGGATTAAATCTGATTCACATCAAATCTGACAGATTCTTTATGTTTGTTCAGTTCAAACCTGATTAATTCTAGAAGCTTCAGTAAAATAACCTGATATCATTTATTACTGTTATAAAATCAGATCTGTCTTTAAATGAGATCCTGATCTTAATGAAACAACTTGAATAGATAAAGATAAATAAAAATGAGGTTTAGACCTGAAGCTGCAGCTGTGATGAATCCAGGATTCAAATAGGACAGATATAGAACTGGAGCTGAATCCGGTTCTGATGTCTGCAGATGTTCAACCAGATGTTTAAACGTTGTTTCCTTTAAAAACCTTTTTAATCGTTTCCTTCTGGTGAAACATTAATAAATCTTTGGTTTATTTAAACTCCAGGTTTAGTTCAGCTCCTTGTTTCTGTTTGTTCCTCCAGAAAAAGCCAGAGAATATCTGCACAAAACGGGACGATTCATCGTGATCGGAGGAATCATCTCACCGGTTCACGACTCCTATGGAAAACCTGTAAGACAATCACTTTACCAGATTATAATCTAATCCGTGTTGATGTAGTTCACCAGCTGCCCTGATGGTGGCAGTGTTTCCTCCAGTGAGGCAGCAGAATAACGGAGCTGCAGCTGGAAGCATCTGATTTGTTTTCTTATAAAAATAAATAACCAGAAATCTGAAGTGTTTTAATGAAAATGTTTTTGTTTTCATAACAATATTAACTGAAACCACAGAAAGTTTTTTTTCTGTTCTTTCAGCTTCATCATTATTTTCTACTACAGCCACAAACCTGCAGCGTTTTGTTCATGTAGAAAATATTTGTATCATGTATCATAAGAAAAGTTTGATTAGGAACATTTCAGATAAACACATGCGGTGTTTCCCCCGGGGTCAGAGGTCATCTGTTCTAGATGAATCCTCTAGTTTTTCCTCTCCACTGTCGCCTCAGGCTTGGATTGCTGTAAAGAACAAGAGTTAAACTCCAGTCCTGCAGGTTTTATATGAGCCACAGGTACAAAACCCTGGACTGAGACGGATTCATCACCTCCTGGTGTGAATCGGGTCTCCAGAGCCTGAATGACCTGATTATTCTGTTCAGGTGCAGCAGAGGACTGGAGTCTGACTCCCTGCTGTGAAGCCTGGATTATAATCTGTTGGATTAATAAACTGATTTAACGGCTGTTTAGCTTTAGCATCAAACTTTAATGAGCTGATTGAATCCAGATTGATTTGATTTTAGATATTTCTGAGTAATTTGAGGTTTTATGTAAAATATAAACTGAGTGATATTAATTTCAGCAGGTGGTGACTCCAGACTCTCATGTTTACGGATCATAACTTTGCAGCATTATATTAAATCATCTGCAGCAAATAGGTTTGATTCTCTGTAAAGGAGAAAAAACATTCAAGGTGAATTACAGTCAGAACCAGGATGTGGATCGGTCCGCTCCGACCCGATCTTTATCCAGGACTGTTTCAGTTGCTGCAGAACCCGGTTCTTCTCTGATCAGAACCGGTTCTCCCAGCCGATCAGAACCTGGTTCCCCTCTGATCAGAACCGGGTTCTGCTGGGTGGTCCTGTTTGTTTCCTTCCATCCTCTCTGAACAGAACCCGGTTCTCCCAGCCGGATCAGAACCTGGTTCCCCTCTGATCAGAACCCGGTTCTTCTCTGTCAGAACCGGGTTCTGCTGGGTGGTTCTGTTTGTTTCCTTCCATCCTCTCTGAACAGAACCCAGTTCTCCCAGCCGGATCAGAACCTGGTTCCCCTCTGATCAGAACCGGGTTCTGCTGGGTGGTTCTGTTTGTTTCCTTCCATCCTCTCTGAACAGAACCCAGTTCTCCCAGCCGGATCAGAACCTGGTTCCCCTCTGATCAGAACCAGGTTCTGCGGGTGGTTCTGTTGCTTCTGGTCTCCTCGGTGTGTCTGCAGCTGCAGCTCTGCAGGTTTAATGAAATCTTGTCCTACTTTCTTTCTGCCTCCACAGAAACAACATGAATTATTGATGCAGCATAAAAAATCTTTCTCTCTTTTCTTCTCTTTCAGCTGAACGATGAGCAGATTGATCATTAATTATTGATCCATGTCAGTTTTCACCTTATTAACTCCATGTTTGATCAGTTCCGTATCAGAAGATGGAAAATCTACAGGAAGCTCCAGGTTTAAAGGATAAAGTAGAGAAATGTTCTGGTCCTGGTTCTGACCAGGTCCAGATTAAAACCGCCTGGTTCTGGTTTCATCTCCTCTCAGAGCTGCAGGTTTTCCTCCTGACGGTTGGTTCTGTGTCTCTGCAGGGTTTGGTGTCGAGCCGCCATCGCCTCACCATGTGCCAGCTGGCCGTCCAGAACTCGGACTGGATCAGGTGAAAGAATCACTTTGTTTCTGTTCTAACTGAAGAAGTGTGAGTTTGTTCCTCTAAAGGCTGTGGGTGGTGCTGCTCCTGCAGGGTGGACCCCTGGGAGTGTTACCAGGACACCTGGCAGACCACCTGCAGCGTGTTGGAGCACCACCGCGACCTCATGAAGGTCAGTCACTCCCAGCACACAGACTGGTTACAAGATGTTTACTGGTCACATCGAGAAATTTAAACTTTTCATTTTATAACAAAACCAAACTGGTTTATGTTGACATTGAGTCAGAATTTTATTAACTGAATGAAGCTAAAGGAGGATTTTTATCTGTTTGTAAAGTGATTAATTAGGCCTGATGAATGGATGATGGGTCACATGAGGTCAAGGGTCAACAAAACGTTACCCTTAAATAGATTAAAAACTGTAAAAACTAATAGCAAAGAGATGCAACAAAACTACAGGAGGCAAAATAAAAGTCAAAAGCAAATCAGAAAAACTGCAGTGACCACAATAAAAACTTACTGTGAAGATTTGGTTTTTCTCGTAAGTTTATTTTAGGTTCTGTGTTCAGTTGAGTCTCCGTGTTGTCGGCTAGCCTTGGTTCATCACAGCTGTGTCTCGTTCCCTGGTTTCCCTGTGTATTTAATCCCAGCTGTGTCTCGTTCCCTGGTTTCCCTGTGTATTTAATCCCAGCTGTGTCTCGTTCCCTGGTTTCCCTGTGTATTTAATCCCAGCTGTGTCTCGTTCCCTGGTTTCCCTGTGTATTTAATCCCAGCTGTGTCTCGTTCCCTGGTTTTCCTGTGTATTTAATCCCAGCTGTGTCTCATTCCCTGGTTTCTCCCCATGTATTTAATCCCAGCTGTGTCTCATTCCCTGGTTTCTCCCCATGTATTTAATCCCAGCTGTGTCTCGTTCCCTGGTTTTCCTGTGTATTTAATCCCAGCTGTGTCTCATTCCCTGGTTTCTCCCCATGTATTTAATCCCAGCTGTGTCTCATTCCCTGGTTTCTCCCCATGTATTTAATCCCAGCTGTGTCTCGTTCCCTGGTTTTCCTGTGTATTTAATCCCAGCTCTATCTCATTCCCTGGTTTCTCCCCATGTATTTAATCCCAGCTGTGTCTCATTCCCTGGTTTCTCCCCATGTATTTAATCCCAGCTGTGTCTCATTCCCTGGTTTCCCTGTGTATTTAATCCCAGCTGTGTCTCATTCCCTGGTTTCCCCCATGTATTTAATCCCAGCTGTGTCTCATTCCCTGGTTTCTCCCCATGTATTTAATCCCAGCTGTGTCTCGTTCCCTGGTTTCCCTGTGTATTTAATGCCAGCTGTGTCTCGTTCCCTGGTTTCCCCCATGTATTTAATCCCAGCTGTGTCCCGTGTTCCTTGCCGGGTCTTCGTCTCATGTCTGTTCTGTTGTCTCGTTGCATTTGTCAGCTTCCTGTTTCTGAGCTCCTAGCCTTCTGCCTGGACTTTGTATTCAGACATTTTTCATTAAAACATCATCCTTCATTCTACAACCATCCATCGTATCTTCCTCCCCACCAATTACTGCCCATTGTGACACTTACAGGTTACAACAAAATCACACAAACTACCAAAAGAGACCTGAAACATCCTCAGAGGAAGAAACAAAACCTGAAGAAAACTGATGGAAAAGAAGTAAAAATAAAAATATAAGCTTCTAAATACTGGAAATAGAATATCAACCTGCTAGAAAAATTTACCCTAAAAAATATTTAAACAGAAAAAAACTGCTGAGCAAAAACACAAAGAAAACGAATGACGGGAAAAAAAGCTGTGAAGAAACAACAAAGGAAGATAAAAAGAAAAACATGAAAATAGTCTGAGTAAAGAAAGAGGAAAAATTATGAAACTCAAAATAAAACCAAACAATAATTGGATAAAATAAGCAGAACAGAAACCAGTGGTTTTATCTGACCTGGTCCAGATAAAACCAGTGACACCAGTTTAAACCTGGGATTAGTTTCAACCACCAGAGATTCCACCTGTCATTGGTTAGAACGGCATCTTACTGAACTTTGTAGACGTTTTAAACATGGAGTTTCATCTGATCCATGTCAGATAGATCAGATGAAGCTCCATCTGAGCAGAGGCAGGAAGCCCAGTGTGGCCTAGTTCAAACCTGGAAAGTGTCTCTGCCCCTCAGAGAGTCACCGGCTGCATCCTGTCCAACGTCAACACGCCCTCCACCACCCCTGTGATTGGTCAGCCACAGAACCAGACTCCGCCCATCTACCAGGACCACAACAACATGAACCACAAACCCACAGCCAGTGAGTCCAACACCAGTGGTCAGCCGGGGTCAGGCTGCAGGAATGGAGCAGCAGGATGTTACAGCTGTTATACTGGGCATAGAGGAGCATAGCATAGCAACCTAGCATAGCATAGCATCCTAGCATAGCATAGATCAGAGCTACAGCATAGACTAGAATAAACTAGAATAGAAATGTCTCTTGTTAATAATGAATTACTTGTTAGAACATTAAACTCTGATAGTTGAGCCTGATGTTGTCAGTGTTGCTGCTGGTTAACTTCATATCATAATAAATTTATCATTATTATGAAACTGTCGGCCTCTTGGTTCCAGTTGAGCTTCTGATGTGAACCTTTTGTTTCTGTCTAGTCAAAGTTTGGGGGAAGATCAGTGAGAGTTTGGGTAAAATGTGCTGCGTCCGACCCAACATGGAGCGCTTCACGTTCGTTGGTGAGAAAATCTGATTTTATTTCATGTTTTGCTGAAGAAAATTATGATTTAATATTTTATCCACCAGGGAAACTGAATGAATTTGAGTTTTAAGTTGATGATTCACCATGATGTGAAAACATGAATGTTGAATCAAACCAAGTGGTTAAAGCAGAAACAGATGAACTCAGTCAGAGCCACAGTCCGGCTGCATCGGGTTTTGTTGTCTATTAGACAAAAATGCAGCTGCATAAAACTGATTATTATCAGAGACTTGGTGCTAAACTGACTTTATTCTGTCTGACTAATAAAATGCAGCAGTTTGTTATCAGTGAGCAGGAGAGTTTCTGGAGTTGAAAGGTCAGAGTGAAATCTGTGTTTGTGCCTCAGATGAAAACGCCAACCTGGGGACGGCGGTGAGGTACGAGGAGATCGGTGAGTTTCCTCCAGACCCGAGCGGATCCTCTGGTTTCCTTCCTGTCTGAACTCCTTCTGGTCTTGTTGGGATCCAGTAAACATGATGCTTACGGCGCTGAGCGAGTAAACGGCATGTTTACTGAGGACGTGTCTGTCTCTTTCCCTGCCTGTCCGTCCTCTGTAGAGTTGCGCATCTTGCTCCTGTGTGGCAGTGACCTCCTGGAGTCCTTCTGCATCCCTGGCCTCTGGAAGGACAGTGATGTAAGCACTATGTAGCCCCGCCCACATGCATTAGCCCCGCCCACCGACATGTAGCCCCACCCAACTACATGTAGCCCCTCCCCTCAATTAGCTGAGACTCAATAGAAACAAAAAACTCTTAGTTTAATCAAACATTCTGGGAAAAAGATGAAGATTAAATTTGTTTCCATCCATGTTTTTATGGTTATGATAAAAACCCCAGATGGAAACTCTGGAATGATCCATTAAATTAACCGTTTGTAGATCTGAACTCAGGACAGATCCAGCATGTTTCTCTAAATATCTGCATTGCTAGAAATGGCACCCCCTGCTGTTTGAAGTGGGTAATTACCTTTAAATCCACTTGTTTTTCTATAATATCTGTAAACAGGTTTGAATTTGATGGTTTTGTCTGTTACTGTTGGTTATTTGGAGATGAAACCAGGACCAGTTAGCTGGTTTTCTTGACTGACGGCTCCACCCTGAGGTTCAGATGAGTCCGGTCCAGCTGGACCTGGTCCAGGTCTGGACCTGAACCTGGTTCTGTCAGAGGTTCAGGACCCTGAAGTTCGTCTCTCTGCTCTCAGATGGAGGTGATCGTTGGTGATTTTGGCATCGTGGTCGTTCCTCGTGACGGCGTCGACACAGAGAGGATCATGAACCACTCCTCCATCCTCCGCAAGTACAAGGTGGGTTTCTGCACTACGGTGCAGCAAGAGGGACAAAATACTGACTGGTGAGAACGAGGCTGATGTTGAACTGTGCTGTGTTTCCTCCGGTCGCGGTTCTCCGTCCGTTTCTGGTCACTTTGTCCTCATCTCAGAGTTTTGTCTCTCTTCTGCTTCGACGTAAAGTCCAGCAAAGTCAGCTGACATCTAAGATCTTCTGTGTTTCAGGACAACATCGTCGTGGTGAAGGACGCGACTCACCACCCCATGTCCATCGTCAGCTCCACCAAGAGCAGGTTGGTGACAGAACCGAAGGCCTGTTGATCTCCTGATCTGATCACGTTGACTTTCTGAGAGACACGTTCAGGTTTTCCATTGAATGTTCGTCTCTGAAACGTCGATTTATGGGCCAAAAAAGTCCAAACAAAGTTGCTCTATCACTAAAAGACTTTAAATAAAAACTGAACTACACGGAAAAACAGGCTGGTTGATATGAAATGTTCAAATCTCTTCAGAAAGTTTAAAGATAAATTATAAAGACTCAAACGGAGAAGTGAAAGTAACGGTTCATGTTTGAGGCTTTACCTGGACCAGAGCTGATTCCTGCAGTAGGTTTAGGGTTGTGGCTGGTTCTGCCCCCTAACTGCTGTATTTACCCCCAGACTTGCCCTGCAGCACGGAGACGGACACGTCGTCGACTACCTGAGTCAACCCGTCATCGACTACATCCTGCAGAGTCAACTGTACATCAACGCCTCGGGATAGAGACCCGCCTGCATGAGACCCGGACCGTCAATATGGAGGACGAGGTGGGGGGGGGGGGGGTCCAACGCTACCATCTATATACACACATCCCCCCCGAACCCCTGCAGAAAACTGAAACCTGTCTGTCTTCTGTGTCAACATTTACTCTTCTTTGAGCTCCAACAGGAGCTTTAGTTCCTCCGTCTGTGTCATGTGACTTTACCACGGGGGGAGGGGGGAGGGGGGCAATGGGGCATGTAGGGGGGGAGGGGGGGTAAGTTATGTTTAAAAGTTGGAGATGCATGGCAGACTTCTGGGCATGCTCAGTGTGACTCCCCGTCTGCATCAGGGTCTCTGGTTTCATGCATCAGGTCAGGTTGGTGTCTGCAGAAAACAAATATTTTATAATTACTTCTGATTGGCTGAATTTAGTCTGAAATCTGCAGAAAACCATGAAACATCAAATTAATCTCATGATGGAGAATCCGTCCAATCCAATTGGAGCCAATTCAGAAAATACTTCATTAGGATTTCCTCAAGTCAAAAACCCAGAAACATGCAGGTGAAACCACCAGAACCAGAACCAGAACCAGAACCTGTTGGTTCCTCTGAACCCTGCTACCTGCTGAAACCAGATATCAGTCCATCAGAGGTCAGAGGTCACATCAGAGGCTGATGTGACCTCTGATCAGAAGTCAACCCGTAGATATATAAACCCTGTAAGCTATCGCTACATGTTGTTAGCATGGCAGCCATATTGGATCTGAGGGTCGGATGAGGCGAATTTCTGGCTTCTGAGGCTGTTAAACTGATTTTTCCAACTGAAAGATAAGAAATCCCATAATCCTAATCCAGACAGAAAGCTTCATCCTCCACATTAAAACAGCTAATCCAGAAATCTGCTGAACTCTGACCTCCCTTAGGACAGTCCACCCTGTGGCTGCTGTAGGTAATCTGATGTGGGCGGAGTCTAATCCGTAATCTCGTCAAACCGACAGAAGCAGCAGAACATTTAGTGAATTTAAGGATTTTAAACCGTTTCTAGCTGCAGCAACGTGTCACTTCCTCATCAGATTATTTTAGAGACTCAACAGTAAATTAATCTGCAGAAATCAGAATAATTATAAAACATGAGCCGTTTGTCCCCACTGGCCTGTAAATAAAGAAGGTTCTGATCAGACATGATGAGGTTCTGGAGGAAAGACCTGGAAGTTCCTGCAGAACCTTCAGCCACAGAACTGTGAATGTGTTGACCAGCAGGGGAGCTGATGAGCTTTATGATGATGAGGAGGAGGAGAGGAGGAGGAGGAAAGAGGAGGAGAAAGAGGAGGAGGAGGAGGAGGAGGAGGAGGAGGAGGAGAAAGAGGAGGAGGAAGAGACTGCAGGGAGTCAGACAGAGGATGATGATGATGATGATGGTGGTGATGATGATGATGATGATGGTGGTGATGATGATGATGGTGATGATGATGGTGATGATGATGATGATGATGATGATGATGGTGTGTGATGATGATGATGAAGATGATGATGATGGTGGTGGATGAGAATGATGGTGGTGATGATGATGGTGTGATGATGATGATTGATGATGAAGATTGATGATGATGGTGGTGATGAAGAAGCACCTTCAGTAAAGAGCTTTCAGGGCTTTTCTCTCGGTTTGCTCCTGTTCTCCGTCTGCATGCTTTTCTCTGACCGTTTGGTTTTTGGCATGAATGTTTTTCCCTCCTTAGATTATTATGGTCTGTTGTGATCGTGTTTGGGAATTAAAATAGTTATAATAAATATAGATATAAAGAAATTGTAGCTTCAGATCATCTTCTCCAATGTCGCCCATTTTTTTATTCACTGTAAATGTACCGATGTGTGTGTGTGTGTGTGTGTCTGTGTGTGTGTGTGTGTGTGTGTGTGTGGTGTGTGTCTGTGTGTGTGTGTGTGTGTGTGTTGTGTGTGTGTGTGTGTGTGTGTGTGTGTGTGTCTGTGTGTGTGTCTGTGTGTGTGTGTGTGTGTGTCTGTGTGTGTGTGTGTGTCTGTGTGTGTGTGTGTGTGTGTCTGTGTGTGTGTGTGTGTGTGTTGTGTGTGTGTGTGTGTGTGTGTGTGTGTGTGTGTGTGTGTGTGTGTTCATGTTGGTCCGTTTCACCTGGTTTCTGTTTCTGTTTGAACTGGATGTGATAATTTAACGAGTCTTTATGGATCAGGATGTAAATTTAGTCAAAATGTTTCAGGATGTTTGAATCAAAAATGCACTAAAACATTTTTATCTTCATTTGAGCTTTAATAACTGAGTCTTATTCAACTGTGGTTACATTTACACCCTCTGCTGGCAAAATAAAGTATTTCTTCTAAGTAAAGAGCTTTAATTGAATTTATTTGAAGTTTACATGAAAATGTCTGAATGAACTTTATGAATCCAAAATTAGTTTTATTGTTTAAGTTTCTGCGGTTTAAAACTTGAATGATCTTTAAACTATTTTTACCACAACTGGAATAAATTACTGGTAGTAAAACTTAATACTTTATTTACTTTAATTAAAACTATAGTAGGTTCCAGATACAATATTAGATTTCTTAGCAAAACATTGTTTTAAAGGAGCAAAAATAAATTAGACTTTTAAATTTAGAAAAGTTAAACTTGAAATGAAAATCGTTTCTCGCAAAACCGACACAAAGACGGATCCAAAACTCAGAAACATCAAAACATGATTAAACAGAAACAAAGATTTGAAATTGATTTTTATTAGAAATCAATAAGGAAGCTTAATATTTCTGTTGATCCAACATGTTTTGTAACAAAACTAATAAACATTTTTCATATGAGCAAAACATAAGAATCTGTACAAGTATAAATACAGAAAAGATAAAGAAATTTATTCCTGACACTGAGCATCAGGGAGCAACAATAATCTGTTAATAATCCATAAATTCACGGAAATGTTTCCATAACCTGCAGAAACTGGAGAAATTAAAATGTTTTATCTCCTTATTCACACATAAATACTAAAAAAAAAGGTTTAATAAACATCCAAACACTAGAAACGCCATGACAACCACCGTTTCCATGGTTACACATGACTAGCTGGAACCGGTTCCGGAGCGGATGGACCGAGCCGGACCAGAACTGGACCAGAACCGGACCAGAACCGGACCAAACCGGACCAGAACCGGTTCCAGAGCGGACCGACCGAGCCGGACCAGAACCGGACCAGAACCGGTTCCAGAGCGGACCGACCGAGCCGGACCAGAACCGGACCAGAACCGGTTCCAGAGCGGACCGACCGAGCCGGACCAGAACCGGACCAGAACCGGACCAGAACCGGACCAGAACCGGTTCCCCAGGAGGTTTGATATGAACACCAGCAGATGGAAACTCCCAGGAGGAGGAAATCCGTTCCCCTTTCTGGAGTGTCTGAAGCGTGCAACCTGTGACCCCTGACCCCGACCCCTGCCCCCTGCCCCCGTCCTGTGACCCCTGACCCCGACCCCTGACCCCTGCCCCCGTCCTGTGACCCCTGACCCCGACCCCTGACCCCGACCCCTGCCCTGCGGCTCAGGGCTCCTCGATGGGCGGCGTGTTGTAGCAGCCAGTAGGGATGTTGTCCCGGATGTCCTCCAGGTTGGCGATGTCCCTCAGGATGCCGTCGATGTCGGTGTTGATGGCGGTGAGGCGCCGGCGATGCGCCTCCTCCTGGGCCTCCATGTTGTCCAGCTGCGGCCGCAGGCGGACCAGAACCTCGGCCTCGGCCCGGTCCAGAGCCTCATCCAGCCTCCGCAGCTGCTCCTCGTCCACAACGTCTCCGGAGTCTGAGGAGGCAGGAGGGATCGGTCAGCATGAAGGAACGACACAGACCGGGTTCTACTGGGCTCTACTGGGTCCTACTGGGTCCTACTGGGCTCTACTGGGTCCTACTGGGTCCTACTGGGTTCTACTGGGCTCTACTGGGTCCTACTGGGTCCTACTGGGCTCTACTGGGTCCTACTGTTCCTACTGGTTCTACTGGGTCCTACTGGGTCCTACTGGGTTCTACTGGGTCCTACTGGGTTACTACTGGGTTCTACTGGGTCCTACTGGGTCCTACTGGGTTCTACTGGGTCCTACTGGGTTCTACTGGGTCCTACTGGGTCCTACTGGGTCTACTGCCTACTGGTCCAACTGGGTTCTACTGGGTCCTACTGGGTTCTACTGGGTCCTACTGGGTCCTACTGGGTCCTACTGGGTTCTACTGGGTCCTACTGGTGTCCTACTGGGTCCTACCTACGGGTTCTACTGGGCTCTACTGGGTCCTACTGGGTCCTACCGGGTTCTACTGGGCTCTACTGGGTCCTACTGGGTCCTACTGGGTTCTACTGGGCTCTACTGGGTCCTACTGGGTTCTACCGGGTTCTACTGGGTCCTACTGGGTCCTACTGGGTTCTACTGGGTCCTACTGGGTTCTACTGGGTTCTACTGGGTCCTACTGGGTCCTACTGGGTTCTACTGGGTCCTACTGGGTTCTACTGGGTCCTACTGGGTCCTACTGGGTCCTACTGGGCTCTACTGGGTCCAACTGGGTTCTACTGGGTTCTACTGGGTCCTACTGGGTCCTACTGGGTTCTACTGGGTTCTACTGGGTCCTACTGGGTTCTACTGGGTCCTACTGGGTTCTACTGGGTTCTACTGGGTCCTACTGGGCTCTACTGGGTCCAACTGGGTTCTACTGGGTTCTACTGGGCTCTACTGGGTCCTACTGGTTTCTACTGGTTTCTACTGGGTCCTACCGGGTTCTACTGGGTTCTACTGGGTCCTACTGGGCTCTACTGGGTCCTACTGGTTCTACTGGGTTGTACTGGGTTCTACTGGGTCCTACTGGGTCCTACTGGGTTCTACTGGGTCCTACTGGGCTCTACTGGGTTCTACTGGGTCCTACTGGGTCCTACCGGGTCCTACCGGGTCCTACTGGGTTCTACCGGGTTCTACCGGGCTCTACTGGGTTCTACTGGGTCCTACTGGGTCCTACTGGGTTCTACTGGTCCTACTGGGCTCTACTGGTTCTACAGGGTCCTACTGGGTCCTACTGGGCTCTACTGGTCCTACTGGGTCCTACTGGTTCTACTGGGTCCTACTGGGTTCTACTGGTCCTACTGGGTCCTACTGGGTCCTACTGGGCTCTACTGGGTCCTACTGGGTCCTACTGGGTTCTACTGGGCTCTACTGGGTCCTACTGGGTCCTACTGGGCTCTACTGGGTCCTACTGTGTCCTACTGGGTTCTACTGGGTCCTACTGGGTCCTACTGGGTTCTACTGGGTCCTACTGGGTCCTACTGGGTCCTACTGGGTCCTACTGGGTTCTACTGGTCCTACTGGGTTCTACTGGGTCCTACTGGTCCTACTGGGCTCTACTGGGTCCAACTGGGTTCTACTGGGTCCTACTGGTTCTACTGGGTCCTACTGGGTCCTACTGGGTCCTACTGGGTTCTACTGGGTCCTACTGTGTCCTACTGGGTCCTACCGGGTTCTACTGGGCTCTACTGGGTCCTACTGGGTCCTACCGGGTTCTACTGGGCTCTACTGGGTCCTACTGGGTCCTACTGGGTTCTACTGGGCTCTACTGGGTCCTACTGGGTTCTACCGGGTTCTACTGGGTCCTACTGGGTCCTACTGGGTTCTACTGGGTCCTACTGGGTTCTACTGGGTTCTACTGGGTCCTACTGGGTCCTACTGGGTTCTACTGGGTCCTACTGGGTTCTACTGGGTTCTACTGGTCCTACTGGGTCCTACTGGGCTCTACTGGGTCCAACTGGGTTCTACTGGGTTCTACTGGGTCCTACTGGGTCCTACTTGTTCTACTGGGTTCTACTGGTCCTACTGGGTTCTACTGGGTCCTACTGGGTTCTACTGGGTTCTACTGGGTCCTACTGGGCTCTACTGGGTCCAACTGGGTTCTACTGGGTTCTACTGGGCTCTACTGGGTCCTACTGGTTTCTACTGGTTTCTACTGGGTCCTACCGGGTTCTACTGGGTTCTACTGGGTCCTACTGGGCTCTACTGGGTCCTACTGGGTTCTACTGGGTTGTACTGGTTCTACTGGGTCCTACTGGGTCCTACTGGGTTCTACTGGGTCCTACTGGGCTCTACTGGGTTCTACTGGGTCCTACTGGGTCCTACCGGGTCCTACCGGTCCTACTGGGTTCTACCGGGTTCTACCGGGCTCTACTGGGTTCTACTGGGTCCTACTGGGTCCTACTGGGTTCTACTGGGTCCTACTGGGCTCTACTGGGTTCTACAGGGTCCTACTGGCTCTACTGGGTCCTACTGGGTCCTACTGGGCTCTACTGGTCCTACTGGGTCCTACTGGTTCTACTGGGTCCTACTGGGTTCTACTGGGTCCTACTGGGTCCTACTGGGTTCTACTGGGTTCTACTGGTCCTACTGGGTTCTACTGGGTCCTACTGGGCTCTACTGGGTCCTACTGAGTCCAACTGGGTTCTACTGGGTTCTACTGGGTCCTACTGAGTTTTACTGGGTCCTACTGGGTCCTACTGGGTCCTACTGGGTCCTACTGGGTCCTACTGGGTTCTAGTGGGTTTTAATGGGTCCTACTGATTTCTACTGGGTCCTTCCAGGCTCTACCGGTCCTACTGGTTTCTACTGGGTTCTACCGGGTTCTACTGGGTTCTACTGGGTCCTACTGGGTTCTACTGGGTCCTACTGGGTCCTACTGGGTTCTACTGGGTTTTACTGGGTCCTACTGGGTTCTACTGGGTTCTACTGGGTTCTACTGGTCCTACTGTGTCCTACTGGGTTCTACTGGGTCCTACTGGTCCTACTGGGTTCTACTGGGTCCTACTGGGTTCTACTGGGTCCTACTGGGTCCTACTGGGTTCTACTGGGTCCTACTGGGTTCTACTGGGTCCTACTGGGTCCTACTGGGCTCTACTGGGTCCAACTGGGTTCTACTGGGTCCTACTGGGTTCTACTGGGTCCTACTGGGTCCTACTGGGTCCTACTGGGTTCTACTGGGTCCTACTGTGTCCTACTGGGTCCTACCGGGTTCTACTGGGCTCTACTGGGTCCTACTGGGTCCTACTGGGTTCTACTGGGCTCTACTGGGTCCTACTGTGTCCTACTGGTCCTACTGGGTTCTACTGGGCTCTACTGGGTCCTACTGGGTTCTACCGGGTTCTACTGGGTCCTACTGGGTTCTACTGGGTCCTACTGGGTTCTACTGGGTTCTACTGGGTCCTACTGGGTCCTACTGGGTTCTACTGGGTCCTACTGGGTTCTACTGGGTTCTACTGGGTCCTACTGGGTCCTACTGGGCTCTACTGGGTCCAACTGGGTTCTACTGGGTTCTACTGGGTCCTACTGGGTCCTACTGGGTTCTACTGGGTTCTACGGGGTCCTACTGGGTCCTACTGGGTTCTACTGGGTCCTACTGGGTTCTACTGGGTTCTACTGGGTCCTACTGGGCTCTACTGGGTCCAACTGGGTTCTACTGGGTTCTACTGGGCTCTACTGGGTCCTACTGGTTTCTACTGGTTTCTACTGGGTCCTACCGGGTTCTACTGGGTTCTACTGGGTCCTACTGGGCTCTACTGGGTCCTACTGGGTTCTACTGGGTTGTACTGGGTTCTACTGGGTCCTACTGGGTCCTACTGGGTTCTACTGGGTCCTACTGGGCTCTACTGGGTTCTACTGGGTCCTACTGGGTCCTACCGGGTCCTACCGGTCCTACTGGGTTCTACCGGGTTCTACCGGGCTCTACTGGTTCTACTGGGTCCTACTGGGTCCTACTGGGTTCTACTGGGTCCTACTGGGCTCTACTGGGTCCTACAGGGTCTACTGGCTCTACTGGGTCCTACTGGGTCCTACTGGCTCTACTGGGTCCTACTGGGTCCTACTGGGTTCTACTGGGTCCTACTGGGTTCTACTGGGTCCTACTGGGTCCTACTGGGTTCTACTGGGTTCTACTGGGTCCTACTGGGTTCTACTGGGTCCTACTGGGTCCTACTGGGCTCTACTGGGTCCTACTGAGTCCAACTGGGTTCTACTGGGTTCTACTGGGTCCTACTGAGTTTTACTGGGTCCTACTGGGTCCTACTGGGTCCTACTGGTCCTACTGGGTTCTAGTGGGTTTTAATGGGTCCTACTGATTTCTACTGGGTCCTTCCAGGCTCTACCGGGTCCTACTGGTTTCTACTGGGTTCTACCGGGTTCTACTGGGTTCTACTGGGTCCTACTGGGTTCTACTGGGTCCTACTGGGTCCTACTGGGTTCTACTGGGTTTTACTGGTCCTACTGGGTTCTACTGGGTTCTACTGGGTTCTACTGGGCTCTACTGGGTCCTACTGGGTCCTACTGGGTTCTACTGGGTTCTACTGGGTCCTACTGGGTTCTACTGGGTCCTACTGGGTCCTACTGGGCTCTACTGGGTCCTACTGAGTCCAACTGGGTTCTACTGGGTTCTACTGGGTTCTACTAGGTCCTACTGGGTTCTACTGGGTTCTACTGGGTCCTACTGAGTCCTACTGGGTTTTACTGGGTCCTACTGGGTCCTACTGGGTTCTAGTGGGTTTTAATGGGTCCTACTGATTTCTACTGGGTCCTTCCAGGCTCTACCGGGTCCTACTGGTTTCTACTGGGTTCTACCGGGTTCTACTGGGTTCTACTGGGTCCAACTGGGTTCTACTGGGTTCTACTGGGTTCTACTGGGTCCTACTGGGTCCTACTGGGTTTTACTGGGTCCTACTGGGTTCTACTGGGTTTTAATGGGTCCTACTGATTTCTACTGGGTCCTTCCAGGCTCTACCGGGTCCTACTGGTTTCTACCGGGTCCTACTGGTTTCTACTGGGTTTCTACTGGGTTCTACTGGGCTCTACCGGGAACTGGGAACTGGGTTTCTCTAGAACTGGGTTGCACTGGTCCTACAGTTCATCAGAACCGAATCGGACCGGACAGGAAGCAGAACCTACTCAGGTTGGCCAGCATGTTGCTGACGGATTTCAGCGTTTCCTGAACGGCGTCTTTGCTCTGCTTGGCGTTGGCGAGCGCCGCCGTCGCTCCGGCAGCCGCCTGCAATGGAAACACCTGTTACACCACTCCCTCGGCTCCGCCCCGGCTCCGCCCCCGGCTCCGCCTCCTGGTCGCCATGGTTACCTCCTGGGCTCCAGCAGCCAGCTCCTCCGCCTCCTTCAGCCCGTCGTTCAGACCTTTGGCCGTCTGCTCGGCTCCGGCCTTCAGGTTCTTGGCCTCCTGGTTCAGTTTGTCGGCTTCGCTCACCAAACCACCAGCATCCAGCAGCGACCCGGCCGTGTTCTGACGGACAGAACCAGAACTTCACAACACAGAAACCCAGAGGAGAAAATGTCTCCTGAGATTCTCTGCAGACGTCGTGGTGAACGTCAGGCTAACAGACGAGAGTTTAGAGCCAAACCGAGATCAGAAAGATCAGTTTGGTAAAGACCAAACATCCTGGGATGTAAATATTAACAATCTGTTTCCTGTGATCCGTTTTGAGTTTAACCATTCGGACTGACCTGCTGAAACGGACCGAGCTTCAGGTTGGGTCTCATGAACGTTTTGGTTCCCAAAAACAAAGAATTTCTATAGTTTTACATGTAAAAGCCAGTTTGTAAAATGTTCATATCAGGCCTGTGTGAAGCAGAGTCACTGAAACAAACCAAAAACCAAAACCAGGTTGAACTTTGACCTTCCTGATCCCGGGTCGTTCGGTCAGAGGTTTAAAAATCCAACAAATATCAACTTTTCTTTCAAAGATGTTTAAAAGTTTTCATTGCCACTAAAAGTAGATAGTTTGACCTTTTGAAGCTCAAATATTCTGGACATTTGGAAATAAACAACTGAAGCATCATATTTTTTAGAACTACTCAGTATTTATATATTAATCTATTCGGTATTTATGTTCAAAATTATATGTTGTATTTTATTCTTCATTATGTTTTTACATTTTGCATATTAATATATTTGCTTTGATTTTCTGTTGATTTGGCGACATTACAATTAAATTTCCAAACTGAGGACAATAAAGGATATTTCTACTCGATATAACAAAAACACAGTTTATGGTCACAGGGCCTAGTCCAAGTAAAGCTTCAAATTTCATGTGAAGATTTTAATTGACTGAGAGGAAACAGTAGGAGACAGGAGATATGATGGGAGAAACATTAGCATAGCTTTAACCTAGTGTAGCTTTAGCCTAGCATTGCTTTAACCTATCATAGTTTTACCTTAGAACAGCTCTAGCCTTGCGTAACTTTGGCCGTTCTCTGGTCATTTTTATGGTCAATAGTCAAAACATTTGATTTGCTGTCAGAAAATAAGAACTAAAATCCATCCAGAGACAAGCAGTCAGGCTGTGAATCCTGAACCAAACTGCAGCTGATCCTCGGCCTGCAGGGGGCGCAAAACCTCAGCTCATGCTAGGTGTTGCTTAGCTTTAGACGTTTGCCCTCCTTTAGGGTCTAACTGCTGTTTTTACCTGGAGGTTTTTAGCCAGGCTGTCCAGCGCGTTGATGTTTCCCATCGCCTCGTCGTGATCTTTGGACGCCGCGTCCAGAACCGACTGGGCCTGGACGTTTTTACCCACAGCTTCCTGGATGGTGCCGTTGATGTTCGGAAGACGCTTGATGGCGTCACTGGCTTCAGCTTTACTGTCGCTGATCTGCTGGTCGAAACCTGGAGGCACAAACAGACGAGTGAGGAAAAGACGACGAGATCTACTGGGGAGGAGAACCGAGTTCTGACTGGTTCTGACTGGTTCTAACTGGTTCTGACTGGTTCTGACTGGTTCTGACAGGCTGCCTGGTTATATCTGGTTCTGACTGGTTCTGACTGGTTCTGACAGGCTGCCTGGTTATATCTGGTTCTGACTGGTTCTAACTGGTTCTGACTGGTTCTAACTGGTTCTGTCTGGTTCTAACAGGTAGTAAATCCGCTCCCTGGTACCAGATGAAGCCCGGTTCTGGTGAGCTCCAGACCCGGAGGTGGGTTAGGGTTAACAGGTCCCACGGCGCCACCTGCTGGCGGGGCGGGTCCGTACCTCTCAGGGTGCTCAGGGTGTTGTCCAGGTCGTTGTTGAGGCCGACGCTCTGCAGAGCCTTGTCGGTTTCAGCCTTAGCGGTTCTGACCCGGTCCAGCAGCTTGTTGAACTCCTGCAGACAAACGTCCAGCTGATCAGAGGAGCAGCTTCTTCTTCCTGACCGACTTTCTGTCATCGTAACTGAAATATTGAGCTCCGTCTGCTGGGTTCTGATTGGTCGGTACCTGCTGGGCGGTTTGTCCCTGATCCAGCAGAACTTCGGCGTCGGTCCGTTTGTCCTCCACAGCGTCCAGCAGGTCGTCCACGGCGGACATGTTCTTCCTCGCCGCCTCCTTCAGGGCATCCAGCCTGGTTGCCATGGCGTCCACAGCGTCCTGAGCATCATCACACACCTCTGGCTCAGAGACCTTCAGGAGCCACTGATGCTAATGCTAATGCTAGTGCTAATGCTAATGCAGCAGCTCCTACCTTCATCGACGATGGGAGGTTCTTCTCCAGCCCGGAAATGTCTTTCTGCATGCTGTCGGCCATCTTGCTCTCCTGTTTGGCGTCGTCACTCAGACTTCCTGCTCGCTTCTCCAAGCTCTTCACATCTGCTGAGGTTTTATCGTATCTGGATGCAAACAGGAGAAAATGACACGGTTTTGTATCCAGATCCTTCAAAACAGCCAGAAACTGATTATACTGCAGAACCTGAGCAGAAAATTCAACTTCCACCAAATGTTTCAGGTTCAGTAAGAGTAGCTGAATATAAAACCTAACATAAAGAAGAACGTGGCATTAATCAGTAAATCAATGAAAATAAAACTATAAGGGCCGAGGATGGAGCCCTGAGGGGCAGCAGAGAGGAGCAGGTCGGTCCTCACTGCTCCAGATTATCATCTTAATCTGTTAGGATCATAAACATCTTTACTGCAGCAGAGGAGAAACGGCTGCAGGACATTTTGGACAGTTTCCTTCATGTCCTGTTTTCTTTTTGGCTCTAAACCTCATGAAGTCCAGGATGAGGTCAGTGAGTGAAGGTCAGCGGTGACCCACAGTGGGGATCTGAGGATCCACTCACAGATCCTGCAGATCTCCAATCAGCTCCTTGACTTTGTTCTCCTTGTTCATCAGAGTCCGGACCAGATCCAGACTCTGCTTGGAGTCGTTCAGAGCCTCGTTGGCCGTCTGCTCCACGGAGTCCGCCGCCATCTTGTGTCTGGGAGGAGAAACAGTGATGATGATGATGATGATGGCGAAGGAGAAGCAGATTCATCAGATTATTAAAGGATTCAGATCTTACTCATCAGCCAGTCCTGTCGCCTGCTGCACCAGCGAGGACAACGAGCCTGAAGGCAGCGGATCATCGCGGACAGGAAGCTCCTAGCAGGAAACAAAGCAAACCGTCTGGAAACAGGAAACGTTCTGCAGCTTCACATCAACGACGTTAAAATCCGACCAGGAGAAACTCTGGAGGTCGCCACGCTCCCGGTCAGCAGCTCTTACCACGGACTGGATCCTGGTTTTTGCCTCGTCCAGAAGTTTCTTCATGGCACCGATCAGCGTCTCGACCTCCTGCACCTTGGACTTGAAGATCTGCTGCTGATCTCTGACGTGTTTGACCGACTGTGAGATGTTCTGGACCTGCTGCTCTTCGGTCAGCTGACGGCTGCTGATGGACGACAGGCGGGTCTGCAGCATCTTCTCCTGATCTGTTGGAGTCAGACGTCAGGAAAAGGTTTCATTTCACCAACAACTACATTAACTTATTCAGCTGCAGTACCTGGAATCTCCACTAGAGGCCACTAAAACCAAACCAGCTGAATAAGGTCCAGTTTGGAAATACAGTATGAACCTGTTATAATGTTTTATTCACATTTTCCATGAATTTGGTGAGTTTGGGATTTTATTTAGGAAAAAAACAAACTTTTACATGATATTAATTTTGTTCAAGAAAAAAATAGATTTAGAAAGGAAAATAAAAATGTTGAATCAAATAGACCAAATTTAAGGTCTAAGGTTGTTTAGTGATAATTTAAAAATGACCAATAAAAAGTTAGAAACAGTAAAATAAACCAGGAGTCTGATGTGAATGTTTCAACATGAGGAAACGTGTCGTCTCTGACCCGTCAGCTGCTCGGTGTCCTGCTGCAGGTTCTTCACCAGACTCTCCATGGCTCTCAGAACCGCCTCCATCTCGGCCTGGTTGGTCGGAACCCGACCCGGTTCAGAGAACAGGAGCTCCAGCTCCTTCAGTTTGAAGGAGTAAAGCTCCATCTGAAGCACAGAAACTGACGTGAGAACGAATCCAACCTCCAGCTGAAACACTCTGGAGCATTTAAGAGAAAATCTGGATGGAAATTTACACTAACTAAAGCTGCATCAAACTCTACAACAGTTTGTTGTTTTCAGGTAAGAAGCCATAAAAAAATCTGAAAAACAAAAAACTGCAGATTTCTGTCGCATGTGAAGCAGCAGGTTCTTCAACATGACAACAAATAAATGATAATTTATCATAACTACTGGATCAGTTCAGAACCTCTCATGTTTCAGGTTTAGACTGAAATAAATGCAACATTTTGACTAAAATATTGTTTTTGCAGAAACATTTTCTTGCAGAATCATTAGAACATAAAATATGACTCAGTTAATCCAAACCTCTGGTTTAGTTTGAACCCTGCATTAGTTTATTAATCCCAATGGAGCTAAAATCTTTTCTTTAACTTTCCAGAAGCAAAGAAGCTGCAGCTTCCATCCAGCAGGCGGCGCTGCAGTAACACGGCTACCTTCTTCCTGATGGGGGTGAAGCAGGTGGGGCAGTCGGGCCGGTCACACCTCGGACCCTGGAAACCGGGTCGGCAGCGGCACCGACCGGCTGCGTCGCACTGCTGGTCCTCTGAGCCCAGGATGCTGCAGCTGCAGGCTGCAGAGTTTGGAAACAGATCAGATCAGAACCTGACAGGTTTCATCCTGCAGGTGAAGCTGGACTCTGTCCTCACGTTTGCAGGCGGCGCCGGACGGGTCGCGGTAGAACCGGGGCAGGCAGCTCTCACAGAACCGACCCGTCGTGTTGTTCAAACACCTCAGACATTCTCCACTGAAGCGGTCGCAGCTCCCCGCCGTGCTGACGTCGATGTGGCCGCTGCAGCTGCAGGGTCTGCAGGGCCGCTGCGCGCCTCGCAGGCCTGCGGGGTCGCCATGGAAACCCTCCCGACAGGTGTCGCAGTAAAACCCTGAGGAGACGCCAAACATTCACATCACTGACGTGCAGCGGCGCAAAACGTTTGTATGCAGCGCATGCAACGCATAGGGGCGCAGCACCAGAGGGGGGCGCAGCACCAGAGGGGGCGCAGCACCAGAGGGGGCGCAGCACCAGAGGGGGCGCAGCACCAAAGGGGCGCAGCACCAGAGGGGGGCGCAGCACCAGAGGGGGCGCAGGACCACAGGGGGCGCAGCACCAGAGGGGGGCGCAGCACCAGAGGGGGGCGCAGCACCAAAGGGGGCGCAGGACCACAGGGGGCGCAGCACCAGAGGGGGGCACAGCACCAGAGGGGGCGCAGCACCAAGGGGGCGCAGCACCAAGGGGGGCGCAGCACCAGAGGGGGCGCAGCAACAGAGGGGGGCGCAGCACCAAGGGGGGCGCAGCACCAGAGGGGGGCGCAGCACCAGAGGGGGCGCAGCATCAGATGGGGCGCAGCATCAGAGGGGGGGCGCAGCACCAGAGGGGGGCGCAGCACCAGTGGGGGGCGCAGCACCAGAGGGGGGCGCAGCACCAGAGGGGGGCGCCAAAACCCCACCTGGAGGGGGCGACGCACCGATGATGTTTTCCTAAACACTTCAGCGCCTTTCGCTCCTTCACCTCGCACATATAACGAGGTAAATGTAGCAAGTTGAGCGAGTGAACGTCGCTCCTTCTCCCTGACTTCCTTCCCTGGGGGGGGGACGCAGATTTATGTTTTCGCTCCACCTGAATAATGTGTAGTAGCGCCACTGCTGAGCAGGTAGTGGGTCCCTCGGTGTTTGGGTTCGTTCTGGACTCACCGATGGTTCCCGGCGGACAGCGGAGGCACTGAGGCTCCAGCGCTCCGGCCTGCAGGGAGCAGGACGTCCTGTCCGGACAGGGGCAGCGCTGGCAGCCGCCCTGCTGGTCTCTGTAGAAACCCTCGGAGCAGCTCCGCTCGCCGGGCGTCTCGTCCGCCGAGTAACAGTCTCCGGTCTGGGGGTCGCAGCTGCCGCCCCTGCAGCTGCACGGCTCGCAGGCGCTGAAGGCCCCGGCGGACGGCGTCCGGCGCCGGAACCCGGCCGAGCAGAGCTCACAGAAGTCGCCCTCGTATCCTGGTGGACAAGTGCAGGTCTGGACCCAGACGGCCGCGGCGCCGTCCCCACGCCGAGCCGAAACCAGGTTCACGTTGTCAAGGTAACCGCGTCCTGAAGGAAAGGACCAATCAGTGAGCAAACAGAAGAAACTGATTTTCATGTGGTTTAAAGACTCTTCTGATACTTTAAATAGGCCATTTCTGATGTTGATTAAAGGAACAGATGGTCTTTGACAGTCTGTCACACTTTCTACAGTGAAACTCGGTCAAATTGAAACATAAAGAGTCATCAGCATATAGAGTGAGTCCAACTTTTCTCTCATGTTCATTTAAACAGACAAACATCAAGAAATGAAGGTGAAAACGGATCATTACTGAACATCAATTATAAGATTCAATATCAGCAGGATGAGCCTCTGGTGAACACAGTGATGTGTTTATGTCCTGTTTTAAAGTTTAACAACCTTAACTAGTCAATGTGACCCATCTGGATAATAAAACATCTGAACACAGAACGACTTTAAAACCCAGAACCAGAGTGGAGAACCGTCTCACCATCCACTCCAAACGTGGCCCGGATCTTTATGGCCGTCAGGTTCTGGAGAAGCTTCTGGAACTGGAATGAGGAAAGTTGAGGTTTCCACCTTTTCTCATCCAGCCTGTTGGGAAACAGAAAACCTGAGGAAACGTTTCTGAGTTCAGACTAGTTAAAACTGTTCAGACTGGAGAAACTCCAGGTCAGTTCTTAACGTCTTCATTCGGATGTTGGTCAGTTTAAGTCTGAAGTTTCTCCATGTGAGTCTCATGGATGAAACCTGAAGCCAAAATAAACCTCAGGAGTTTCTGCAGGTTTCCACGCGTTGGACCATCAGGAATGTTTTACCCCTCTGGATTAGAGTCGATCATGTTGGAGGCATCAGCTGATGAGGCGTCAAACACCTGAGGGATCAGAGTGACGTCATTTCCTGACCTGAAGGTGTAGCTGATCTTCTTCCCACAGGGGACGACGGCCCTCAGGTCCCCCAGCGCCGCCGCCACCCTGAGGCCGCCGCCCTCCAGGACGACGTCGCTGGTGGACGGCTGGCGAACGCCGCGGTCCAAACGCAGCGAGAAGGACAAGTTCTGGCCGTAGCTCAGCAGCTTGTTGCCCAGGTAAACGTCTGCAGGACGAGAAACCCGGGTCAGAGGAGACAGGAGGAGACAGGAGGAGACAGGAGGAAACGGGAGGAGACAGGAGGAGACGAGAGGAGATGAGAGGAGACAGGAGGAAACGGGAGGAGACAGGAGGAGACAGGAGGAAACGGGAGGAGACAGGAGGAGACGAGAGGAGACAGGAGGAGACAGGAGGAAACGAGAGGAGACAGGAGGAGATGAGAGGAGACAGGAGGAGATGAGAGGAGACGGGAGGAGACGAGAGGAGACGGGAGGAGACAGGAGGAGACAGGAGGAGACAAGAGGAGACAGGGAGGAGACGGGAGGAGACAGGAGGAGACAGGAGGAGACATGAGGAGACAAGAGGAGACAGAGGAGACAGGAGGAGACGAGAGGAGACAGGAGGAGACGAGAGGAGACAGGGAGGAGATGAGAGGAGACAGGAGGAGACAGGAGGAGACGGGAGGAGAAGGGAGGAGACGGAGGAGACGGGAGGAGACAGGAGGGACAGAGGAGAGAGAGAGGAGACAGGAGGAGACGAGAGGAGACAGAGGAGATGAGAGGAGACAGGGAGGAGAGGGAACAGGGAGGAGACAGGAGGAGACAGGAGGAGAGAGAGGAGAGGAGACAGGAGGAGACAGAGAGGAGACAGGAGGAGACAGGAGGAGACAGGAGGAGAGAGGGAAGGAGACGGAGAGGAGAACGGAGGAGACAGAGGAGACAGGAGGAGGGAGGAGACAGGGAGAGGAGACAGGAGGAGACAGGAGGAGACGAGAGGAGAGAGGAGAGGGAGACGAGGAGACAGGAGGAGACAGGAGGAAGGAGGAGACAGGAGGAGAGGAGGAGACAGGAGGAGACAGGAGGAGACAGGAGGAGACAGGAGGAGAGGAGGAGAGAGGAGGAGACAGGAGGAGACAGGAGAGAGAGACAGGAGGAGACAGAGGAGACGGAGGAAGGAGGAGACGGAAGGAGACAGGAGGAGACGGAGGAGAGAAGGAGACGAGGAGACGGGAGGAGACGGGAGGAGACAGGAGGAGAGAGAGGAGACGGAGGAGACGGGAGGAGACGGGAGGAGACAGGAGGAGATGAGAGGAGACAGGAGGAGACGGGAGGAAACGGGAGGAGACGAGAGGAGACGGGAGGAGACGAGAGAGGAGGAGATGGAGGAGACGAGAAGGAGACAGGAGGAGACAGGAGGAAACGGGAGGAGACAGGGAGGAGAGAGGAGGAGACAGGAGGAGACAGGAGGAGACAGGAGGAGATGAGAGGAGACAGAGAGGAGACAGGAGACGGAGGAGACGGGAGGAGACAGGGAGGGAGAGAGAGGAGACAGGAGAGAGAACGGGAAAAGGAGGAAAGGAGGAGACAGGAGGAGATGAGAGGAGACAGGAGGAGACGGGAGGAAGGAGGAGACGAGGAGGAGAGACAGGAGGAGACGGGAGGAGACGGGAGGAGGACGAGAGGGAGGACGGGAGGAGACAGGGAGGAGAGGGAGGAGATGGAGGAGACAGGAGGAGACAGGAGGAAACGGGAGGAGACAGGGAGGAGACGGAGAAGGAGGAACGGGAGGAGACAGGAGGAGACAGGAGGAGAGAGAGGAGACAGAGGAGACAGGAGGAGGAACGGAGGAGACAGGGAGGAGACGGGAGGAGACGGGAGGGGGACAGGAGGAGACAGGAGGAGACAGGAGGAGACAAGAGGAGACGGGGAGACAGGAGAGAGAAGGAGGAGACAGGAGGAGATGAAACAGGGAGGAGACAGGGAGGAGACGGGGAGACGGAGAGACGGGAGGAGACAGGAGGAGACAGGAGGGGGACGGAGGTGACGGGAGGAGACAGAGGAGACAGGAGGAGAACAGGAGGAACGGGAGAGGAGACGAGAGGAGACGGGAGGAGGACATGAGGAGACAGGGAGGAGACAGAGGAGAAAGAGGAGGAGAAGGAGGAGACGAGAGGGAGACAGGAGGAGAAACGGGAGGAGACAGGAGGAGACAGGGAGGAGGACAAGAGGAGACAGGGAGGAGGAGACAAGAGGAGGAGACAGGAGGAGACGGGAGGAGACAGGAGGAGACAGAGGAAGGAAACGGGAGGAGACAGGGAGGAGACAGGAGGAGACAGGAGGAGAGGGACGGAGACGGGAGGAGACAGAGGAGACAGGAGGACACGGGAGGAGACAGAGAAGAGGACAGGAGGAGACGAGAGGAGACAGGAGGAGACGGGTGGAGATGAGAGGAGACAGGGAGGAGATGAGAGGAGGCGAGAGGAGACGAAGGAGAGAGAGAGAGACGGGAGGAGACAGGGAGGAGATGAGAGGAGACAGGAGGAGACAGGAGGAAACGGGAGGAGACAGGGAGGAGAGCGGGAGGAGACAGGGAGGAGACGGGAGGAGACGGGAGGAGACAGGAGGAGACAGGAGGAGACAGGGAGGAGACAAGAGGAGACAGGAGGAAACGGGAGGAGACGGGAGGAGACAGGAGGAGGACAGGAGGAGATGAGAGGAGACAGAAGGAGACAGGAGGAAACGGGAGGAGACAGGGAGGAGACAGGAGGAGACAGGAGGAAGACGGAGGAGACAGGGAGGAGACAAGAGGAGACAGGAGGAAACGGGGAGGAGAGCAGGGAGGAGACGGGAGGAGACGGGAGGAGACAGGAGGAGACAGGAAGGAGACAGGAGGAAAACGGGAGGAGACGGGAGGAGACGGGAGGAGACGGGAGGAGACGGGAGGAGACAAGAGGAGACAGGGAGGAGAACGGGAGGAGACGGAGAGAGAGGAAACGGGAGGAGACAGGAGGGAGAAGGAGGAGACGGGGAGGAGACAGGAGGAGACAGGAGGAGACAGGAGGAGACAGGAGGAAACGGGAGGAGACAGGAGGAGACAAGAGGAGACGGGGAGGCGGAGCTCGTCTCACCTGGTGCGTACAGGTAGGTGGGTTGTCTCCGTTTGGAGATGACCTCCAGGTCCTGGTGTTTGGGGGACCAGCGGAACAAAACGTCCTGAGGCGTCGTGTCCTGGACCGTCCAGCCGTCCGGACCTGAAACCAGCAGGTTGGGTCAGCCAGGAACAGAACCACCTGCTGCCCCAGAACGGGTTCTATTCCTTTTAAACCTGAGCTGAAGGTGGAGGAAACGTGGGACGGAGAAACCAGCGAGCAGAACATCGATCGCTGTGCCCGTAACAGAACACGGCGGAGTCAAACTCCAGAATCCTCTTTCCTGGCGCCTGGAAAACAACCAGCAGGAAGTTGAGGTGAAACAGAAACTGGGAGAACTCCAGGAGAAAACTGCGACTGAAACGATGAATGTTGGTCAGCATGAAACATAAACGCGCAAAACGTCTGGAATCGATTAAAACATGACTAAAATGATCCTTAGTTCTGGATGGACATCAGATAAACAAAGTTTACTTTTCTCTCTTTAACCTGTGCGTATTTCTGTTTAACTGTTTTGATTTCAGTTCATCTATTATTATAAGAAACTTCTAATTAACATCAGAAGATTTACAGCAGAAGGAAAAACATTATATTTAGTTTTTTTAAGTATCGTTGTGATGCTTGGTTTTCTTCTTTGAATTTTTAGCATTGAAACGATTTGTGAGCAGCTGAATCTGATCTGAAACATAAAAGTATTAGTTGTTTTTATTCTGATGAAAGTAAAAATATGATGAATGTAAAGAAAATCTGAAGATGAGATTAAGTGAACAGCTGCTGTCTGATGACGTCACCTCCTCCTGCAGCCGTCCGCTCCCATCGGGCCGTCGGGGCAAAGGTCACATTTGTCTCCAGACGCGCCGTCCTTGAGCGCAGGCACCTGCTGTCAGCAACGTGTTGCTAACAGAACCTGCAGACGGAAAAACGGTCAGACGTTTCCTGACGGGATGAGTCACACGCACAGGCGCGTCCTCACCTGCGGGTTGCAGCTGCAGGGCGTCAGCCTCAGCCGCGCCCCCGCTGGTAGAACGGCCCTGCAGCGCTCGCATTCCGACCCTCCGTGTTTCATGGCAATCCAGGAGCGCAGACCGGAAGCGTCGCGCTGGCAGAGCCGCGACGGCCGCCGCATCACAGCGGGGGGCTGGACAGAGGAGAGGGCGGGGCTTAACGGCACGTCAGAGGAGAGGGCGGGGCTTAACGGCACGTCAGAGGAGAGGGCGGGGCTTAACGGCAGTCAGAGGAGAGGGCGGGGCTTAACGGCACGTCAGAGGAGAGGGCGGGGCTTAACGGCACGTCAGCGAGGAGAGGGCGGGGCTTAACGGCACGTCAGAGAGGAGAGGGCGGGGTTTAACGGCACGTCAGAGAGGAGAGGGCGGGGCTTAACGGCACGTCAGCGAGGAGAGGGCGGGGCTTAACGGCACGTCAGCGAGGAGAGGGCGGGGCTTAACGGCACGTCAGAGAGGAGAGGGCGGGGCTTCAACGGACGTCAGAGAGGAGAGGGCGGGGCTTAACGGCACGTCAGAGAGGAGGGGCGGGGTTTAACGCACGTCAGAGAGGAGAGGGCGGGGCTTAACGGCACGTCAGCGAGGAGAGGGCGGGGCTTAACGGCACGTCAGAGAGGAGAGGGCGGGGCTTAGGACACGTCAGCGAGGAGAGGGCGGGGCTTAACGACACGTCAGAGAGATGAGAGGGCGGGGCTTAACGACACGTCAGAGAGGAGAGGGCGGGGCTTAACGACACGAGGAGGAGAGGGCGGGGCTTAACGACACGTCAGGAGGAGAGGGCGGGGCTTAACGAACATCAGAGGAGAGGGCGGGGCTTAACGACACGTCAGGAGGAGAGGGCGGGGCTTAACGGCACGTCAGAGAGGAGAGGGCGGGGCTTAACGGACACGTCAGAAGGAGAGGGCGGGGCTTAACGGCACGTCAGAGAGGAGAGGGCGGGGCTTAACGGCACGTCAGAGGGAGAGGGCGGGGCTTAACGGCACGTCAGAAGGAGAGGGCGGGGCTTAACAGGCACGTCAGCGAGGAGAGGGTGGGGCTTAACGGCACGTCAGAGAGGAGAGGGCGGGGCTTAACGCACGCAGGAGATGAGAGGGCGGGGCTTAACGCACGTCAGCGAGGAGAGGGCGGGGCTTAACGGCACGTCAGCGAGGAGAGGGCGGGGCTTAACGGCACGTCAGAGAGGAGAGGGCGGGGCTTCAGGACACGGTCAGCGAGGAGAGGGCGGGGCTTAACGACACGTCAGAGAGGAGAGGGCGGGGCTTTAACGACACGAGGAGATGAGAGGGCGGGGCTTAACGACACGTCAGAGAGGAGAGGGCGGGGCTTAACGGCACGTCAGAGAGGAGAGGGCGGGGCTTAACGGCACGTCAGCGAGGAGAGGGCGGGGCTTAACGGCACGTCAGCGAGGAGAGGGCGGGGCTTAACGGCACGTCAGAGAGGAGAGGGCGGGGCTTAACGGCACGTCAGAGAGGAGTGGGCGGGGTTTAACGGCACGTCAGAGAGGAGAGGGCGGGGCTTTAACGGCACGTCAGAGAGGAGAGGGCGGGGCTTAACGGCACGTCAGAGAGGAGAGGGCGGGGCTTCAGGACACGTCAGCGAGGAGAGGGCGGGGCTTAACGACACGTCAGAGAGGAGAGGGCGGGGCTTAACGACACGTCAGAGAGGAGAGGGCGGGGTTTAACGACACGAGGAGAGGAGAGGGCGGGGCTTAACGACACGTCAGAGAGGAGAGGGCGGGGCTTAACGACACGTCAGAGAGGAGAGGGCGGGGCTTAACGGCACGTCAGCGAGGAGAGGGCGGGGCTTAACGACACGTCAGAGAGGAGAGGGCGGGGCTTAACGGCACGTCAGAGAGGAGAGGGCGGGGCTTAACGACACGTCAGAGAGGAGAGGGCGGGGCTTAACGGCACGTCAGCGAGGAGAGGGCGGGGCTTAACGACACGTCAGAGAGGAGAGGGCGGGGCTTAACGGCACGTCAGAGAAGAGAGGGCGGGGCTTAACGGCACGTCAGAGAAGAAACACCTTGTTCTCAACATGATCAGGATCTTCTTCAGTTGAATGGAGGCGATTCATATTTAAACATTTTAGAAATATTTTCATTTCATCAGACTTTTTCTTCTACAGGAAGTTTGACTTGAGTTGCTGTTTTTCCCACAGATGTTTGTCTCCTAAACGCATCACTTGTCTGTCCAGCTTCAGGTAGTTTGACTCACCTGCTGCTTCATCTGTTTCAGTTTCTGATTCTCTAATCGCTGAAGAATTTCAGGATTTCGTTTTGATACCCAAAATAAAACAAATATATAATTTTTATTCTTTATTTCTGTCTTTTTCTCCATCAAACTGAGTTTTAAATGTGTAAATTAGTTTCTTCTTGAGCTTCACAGTAACGGCTTCGTTTCTCTGCCTTCAGCTGTTTTTTACCCTGAACTGGAAACCAGTGACACCATCATGGATGCTGACAGAGAAGATCTGAGCTGAAAACACTGAACTGGATCTGCAGATAAAACCCAGCGGCTCACTGGGCTGAACCAGAACGATAACATTAATCTGGAATCCTGAGAACTTTTTATCCAAACGCTGAAATTCTGGGTTCAAATTTAATAAACAGAAAGTTTAATTCATGTTGCTGCTTCAGAGTCTGATGAATGAATGAGGTTCTGACTCAGAGGCGTCGGGTCCAGGTCCGTCTATGACTCAACCGACCGAACGGATCAGAACCGGTCCAGAGGAAACGGAATAATGGGGCAGAACCTGGAGGACGACAACGGGCAACATGGCTACAGGGCAACTGAGCAACGCAGCAACATTTATTGGTTTTTATTCTTTTTCACATATTTTCTGTTTTTTTCTGTTTTGATTTTCTCTTGTCGGCCCGATCGGTTCTGGAGGAAACTGGATCCACATGCAAACCGGTGACCCTGAACGACCTTAGACTCTGTCAGGGTATGAATACTTTTGGACCCAGCTGTTCTCTGCAGATATACTGGACCAGAACCAGCTGGTATCTGAAACTCTGCGGGTTGTTCTTGTTAAACCCGGTTGCGGGTTTAACAAGACCCGCAACCGGGTCTTGTAAAAGACCCGGTTGGATCGGGTCGGAGCAGCAGAACCTC